>JAEPBF010000239.1:16518-616518 GCA_019739055.1 Passiflora organensis | reverse complement strand
ATCCGGATCACTGGATTTTAGTAGGTTAATTGGTAAGGATTCCCAATGCTTTTGGTTTTTAATTAAGAAATCTTGTGGCTTAGTATTGTGTGGTCTTTGCCTTGTGATTGTTTAGGAGATTCTGATCTTATTCGAAAGGCAGAGGGTTGCATCTGGTTCAGACTCGTGAGAGGTAGGATCTATTCCTCATCGTTTCCTTTGGTTACCCTATTGTTTGATTGTTTGAATATGATTGAATTCGATTGCCTATCTTGGTTATATGTTTGCAGAATGTGTGGCAATCTCGAAATTTACTAAGGCAATAGGTTGCCTAATTTGGCTATGACTTTGAGGATTGATCTTCGATTTGTATTGTGATTTGATTGAGGATCTTTTATTGTGATTTGTGTATGCATGTACTATGTATATATGTATGTATGCGTGTATGTGCCTTGTTTGTGTATTATTTGAAGGATCCTTTTGTCGCTAGCCATGCGAGGTAAGTATTATTGCTCCTAGGGAGAGGAGAGGTGTTTACCGAACCGGGAGGTTTATGGGTCGTTATTCCTAGCAAGAGCTCACTGGATGCCCTATAGGCCGATTCAAGTCTGGACATCCGTTATGAAACCTTGTAGGCCAATTCGAGTCTAGACGTCAAGATGCCCTATAGGCCAGTTCAAGTTTGGACGTTAGCATGCCCTGATTTTGAGTGGCAAGATGACTTGTATGCGCAGCTACAAGAGTGCTCTTACGCTAGTTCAAGTCTGGATGTCGGAGACAACTAAAAGGCTTGTTGTAATATTGATTGTCTAAATGTTTTACCCTTTTTGCAGCATAGGCTTGGACAACTTGGGTAGATTGGGACGAACCTTGGTTTTAAAAATCAGATTATGTTATAAGCTGCCTGTATGCTTCTAAATAAGAAGTATTTTCAGTCTTTCCCCTTGTTTTCTACCAAATTCGGCCTACCCTCATATTTTGTGTGCTTGTAATGATTTCCACCCCTATTATCTGTGTTTGACGCTTGCGATTTTAATTAGATTTCTTAGCTGGTTTTAGGTGTTGATCTTTTGGTTATTGGGAGATATTTGATTGGGAATCTCTAAGACTTATGATGATATGACCCTACTGAGATTCTTGTAATCTCATCCCTTCTTTTCTCCCCCTTTGCAGGCTTAGGTGTGTGCTTTGTTGGTGATACCAAAGGTGTGAAATCAAGATAGTACTGTTGGACGAATTTACATTTCATTTGCACGACTTTCCTATTGAATGTGCATGTTATGTCTTTGAATTTGTGTGAATTTGCAGTCTGGCTTATCAATCCCTGTTCCTCCTTCATTGTTGCTTCAGAAATATACACGATACTAGTGGTTGATTTTTTTAGATTCCTATGGGACTTGTGTGTTATGTTTCCACTTGTTTTCAATGTTAATATAAGTCTTCCGTTGATGTTTTCATTCACTCTGTATAAGCCAGAAATTCAATAATATATAAACATGCTCCAACCTTTAAATAGTATATGAATTAACTAATAAAATTAATAATTAGGTGACTTAGGTCTTGTGGAATTAAAATAGGACCTTGCGAGGACTTATTTGGGTTTCATGGCAGTAAAGGTCCTAATAGGTTAGTTTGGGGTCCTTACAGAAGGTGTCATCTTTCTTCTTAACAAACAATACCTGGGTTCCCCAGGGTAAAATACTGGGATGAATAAACCCCTTCTGCACCAACTCCTACAACTAAGTCCTCAACTCTTTCATCTTAATTGGATTCATCCTGTAGGATGGAATAAAAATAGTTGTAGAACCTAAAAGCAACTCAATACAAAACTCCAGATCCCTCATAGTAGGTAAACCTTGTGAGACCTTGAATTTTGAGTACTAGAAATCCAGAAGCCAGTACAGGTGAAAAAGACCTTTTTCCCCTGAAGAAAAGGATGTGTGATGGCCGAAATTGATAAGGGATGTCTAGTAATTATTTCTGGTATTAATTCCCTTTAAATTGATTCTTTATTGGTTAATAATTACCTTAGGAAATAAAAACCCTAAGTTTAAGGGAGGATAATTACAGAATTTAATTCTGATAATTATCTTATTTTAATTAAGCCTTTAAGGTAGGGATTTTAATCCCATAACCATCTTATATAAATAGAAAGTTAGCCACACAAAATTCGTAAGACCTAAAAACCCTACACCTCCTAATTTTTGTTGAAATTCGTTGGAAGTTCAAACAAGCATAACTCTCTCATTGTTTATCGGATTCCTGCAAATACTAGCTTGTTGGAAAGATCTCTTCATGTTATTTTCAAAAATATTTTATCTTTTATGGAAGTCAATTTTTTCTTTGTTAAAAGTTAAATCAAATTTCGGCGGAGTTGTCAAAATCTGTTTGAACTTTAAAATAGTATAACTCTTTCATCCTTTGTCAGATTCTTGCAAATAATAGCTTGTTGGAAAGATCTCTTCATCGTCTTTCCAACCATATCTGATTTTTTTATTGGAGGTTAAATTTATTTATTAAAATTTAAATCTAATTTTAGCAGAATTGTGATTTTGTCTTCAATTGAGTTTTGTTGTTGTTTCTCTTATTCGTATGATTGTTTGGCATCTATTCATGTTATAAAATCATGAATTCATCCTTTGAATCTTTTTTATACATGAAATCAGTATGCCCTACCCTTGTCCTATTGTTGCTTATCTTTATCAATTCATGAACCTATTGAATTTCGATCTTGTTTCTTTTGATTGTATAAGTAATAAACATTTAATCCCTTTTTGTTAGCATGAAATCATAACTCTTAAACCTTGCTAACATGAAATCGCAAACTGTCTTGTGTCCTATGCTTAGTGCCAAAATATAAATAGTTAAATTGGGTGGTAATTCAGGTTGAATCTTGATAAGTTCTTGGCTATCACATCACACATCAAAAAGGGAGGCACCTGCGGCATCTGACCACTGGTTTCTGATAGGTTTGGTGTGTGGAATTGGTAAGAAAATAGGGTATTCAATTGGTTATTAAGTATGTATGCTTAGTTTTGTCTTGTCTTTGCCTTGTGATACTATAGGTGGTTCAGAATTATTAAATAAAGGAAAAGGAATAGTTTATTGTTCAGAGACAAGAGAGGTAGAATATATGCCTCATCGGTTTCTCCAGAAATCCCTATTGTTTGTTTGTTGTTTTCGATGCATGCCCTTGTTATTATTGCATGCGAATTGATTGTTAGATATGTACAAGAATTTTGGATTGAGATATGAATCCTATAGGCTATACCGAACCCTTGAGTTAAGTTTTGAGTGCCTGAATTGCATATGATATGTGAATTGAATAAGCTAATTGTGTTTTGACATGATTGAGGATACCTTGTTATGGTATTGTGCTTGTGCTTGCCTATGTGTGCTTGTACATTTTTCTGTGTCAGGATCCTATTCCGATGGCCATTCGAGGGGTAAATGCTGATGCTTCTTGGGAGAGGGGAGGCTCTTACTGGTATGGGAGTTGTATGGGTGGCAAACCCCAGCATGCGCGCGCTAGATGTCTAGTCCTTGTGTGGCTAGAAGTTTTGTCCTTGTGTGGCAGATGCCCTTATCCTTGTGTGGTTTGGGATACCCTTGTCCTTGTGTGGCTTGGGATGTCTTGTCCTTGTGTGGCAGGATGAATAGGCTTACTGATTAGTTTGTGTGCTAACTTTTTTCCCTTTGTGTAGTAAGCCTTGGACAACACAGGTGGAAGGGGATGACCTTTCTTTTTCCTATTGCCGAGAGCAATCTGATGAATTTTACCTGCCTGTGTACTTATGATTTTCTGAAGTGTTTGTAGTCCACCCTCAGCCTTAGTTTCGGCCCTATCCCTTTGATTGATTTTTGAATTGTGTGATACCTATAGATGTGTAGGAATGATCTAATGTTGTTCAGGAGATTTGTATTTAAGATTTCTGTAGATCTTATGATGTTTTGACCCAACTGAGATTCTTATAATCTCATCCTGTTGTATTCACCATTTTTCAGGCTTAGGTACATCCACTGTCCGTGGTACCAGTGTGTGAGATCAAGGCTACACGGCGGGCGATATCGCATCACATTATCATACCTGTTCCTTGATTGCTTGCGCATATAACATGAATTATGATTGGACTATTTTTCTGGTTTTCAAGGTTCCTCCTTTACTTGTTTCGATTTTATTTTGGGAATTAACTTACTGGATGTTTGGATCCGTACCGGACTTGTGAGTTATGGATTCATTGATTTTATTTAAAGACTTCCGCTGATATTTTATTCACTTCATATGATACTAGAATACATGTCCACTATCATGCTCCAATAACTAATGAACATAACAAATGTACATGCTTAAAATCGAGAATTTGATAAGTAAGCCTTGTGGAATTCAGATACGTCCTGGTTCTTGGGCTTGTCTGAGTTTCACGACAGTAATGACCCTAATCGGAGCAATTAATAATAGGTTAGGATTTGGGGTCATTACAAACCTGGAAAATCCTTAGGGAACATATCAACAAACTCACTCACAATAAGAATATTATCCAAAACATGCTCAGCAACAGATACATCCACTATATAGGCTAAGAAAGCTGGATACCCTCACTGTAACAAATGTCTAGCCTCAATGGATGAAATCAAATAGGAAGCAACCAAATTCCTGTCTCTATCAAAGACAACCTCCACTCCCTTAGGAGTCTGCAAAACCACCCTCTTCTCAAAACACAATAAAGCGACAAGCCAATCCATGCCAAATATAACATCAAAATCTAGTAACTCAAGCGGTATCAAATTTTCCTCAAACACAACACCGACAATCACTATTGAACAACCCAACAAGATATGCTCACAAAAATGGTGCTCCTCTAATAGAGTAGATACCTCGATCACAGGATCTTAATGAGACACATGCTCATCAAAAAAATAAGAAACTTGAGATCCAATAAAAGATCTACTAGCGTCGGGATCCATCAACACAAAAGTAGTTAAAAAAAGAAAAGAATAGTACCATTGACAATCGTAGGGCTATCAACTACATTTTCATCAGTGAGTGTGAATAGCCTAGCCTGACTCCTGGTAGTGGGACCCCTTAATCCATTTGATGTCAAAGGTGTAACAGTGGGAGCAGTAGGCTGCACTCTAGAATAACCTCCACATTAAGTTTGAGCATGGGAATGGCCTACTGGAGGTCTGTAAACACCAGTCCTTGGAGGACAACCAACACTGGCTTTAGATGCTATAAGGCTACAAGCAAATCTACACTGCTTTGCCATATAACCTATTTTGTGGCAATTAAAACACCTCTTGGGCTCTTTGCCCAAGAACCTGGAAGGAATGGATCGAGCAACAAGTGTAAACAAGGTGCCACTAGTCCTTTGCACTCCAGACCTCTGAAAGAATGACCTGCTCCTTTGAGAACCACTTAAGGGTATAAGACTCTTTCCAAGAGTAGATGGAACCGGTTGAGCCGTAACTCTAGCCTTTGCCGCCTTAACCTGTAGGATATCCTCTGCTTCTTAGATCAGGTGAAAGATGGTGGCGAAGTCCATTGTCTATGGTAATACTCTTACATCTTTTGATAGCCATTTACAAACCCTCCCCAAACCTCTGCAGGTACTCCTCATCCATCACAACCAGCTTTGATACAAACTTGGCCTACTCTTCCATCCCTCATACTTTACCATTGAGAATCGATTGAATAGATCCTTTTCTATAACAGCCATTTAGAAGTAGTTGTTGTATATTTATGTGGATTGTTTGCATCCTATGGTGGTGGAAGTGCCTTGGAGCCATATGTGAGACCCTGATCCTCAGTAGGTTAGAAATTTATGACCGAAATTTCTAGTACAGTAGAAATGACCACTTTTCCCTTGATAACCTGAGTGCGTGATGACCTTAAAATTTATGACCAAAATTTTTCTAAGTATTATTCAACTATTTTGTGTTAATTCTCATTAGTTTAGTTTGCAAAAAAATAGCCGAGACGATTCGTTTAAAAATATCCCCATTATCCTACGTATTGTGGAATTATCTTTTAAGCCTAAAAAATAGTAAAGTCTAACCTTCTTAAATATCCATATATACCTAGGCCCGCCAACCTAATTCCCTACACACTTATTCTCTCTTTTATTTCTTCACACTTAAGCAAACACAAACCTTAATTTCCTTGCTTCCTTTGTGGCCGAAACTTATACACTTGCTACCAAAGATTTCCGAAAAACACCTCCTTCCTCATCAGATCATTGCGTGTGACAGCTCATTGGATTCCTCTCTTTGACCTGCATCTTACTTGTTTAAATTCGCATTCAGATGGTTAGTCATTTTTGATATTATTAAAGTCGAGTGTCTCTTCGTTCTTTTATGAAAAAATTTTGATCTTCCTCTTAAGATGTTTCTGAATCTTGTTCCTCTTGTTCATATGCACATTTGATACCTATTCCCATTATGTTTTCACAAAACTGCACCCTTCCCCTTGGGTTTCTTAAAAATCATATTATGCCTCTAATTCCCTAGTATTGCCGAATTGTGCCATCTTTAAGGGATTGTATAATCAGGTTGAAATTTGTTGGATTCTTGGCCATCACATTATGCATTCATAGGGAGATTATTGCTGCATCGGATTGTTGGTTTTAGTAGGTTTTGGTGAGAGAGTTTAGTGAGGATAGTAGGTTGTCCTTCGTTTTTCTATTTTCGTATTGCATGCCTTATTATGTTGTCTTTTCCTTATAAATTGTTTAGGTGCTTGTGATCTTTGTGATAAAGACAAAGAAGTAACTTCTTGCTCATCCATGAGAGAGGTAGGATCTATCCCTCATTGGTTTCTTCGGAAATTGCCTTGCTTGTTTCTTTGATTTCGGTTTGTTTCATAGTGTTATGCATGTTTGCGAATTGTGGTAATTGTTTCTTAGTAATTTTGAATTATGTAGGGTTTAGGTTACCTTATTTTGGATTGTATTATTAAGTATTGGATTGTGCATTATGTTATGATTTGATTGAGGATACCCCATTGTGTACCTATATGCGTGTATGCATGTCTTGTTTGAAAACATAGAGGATCCTCTTATTGCTGGCCATGCGAGCCAAGTGTTGTTACTCCTGAGGTAGAGGAGAGGTGTTTACCAAACTGGCAGTTATTTGGTGATTGTGTTTCCAAACAAAAGCTCCCTGGATGCCTCATATCTCGTGTTTGGTGGGATGTTCAGTTTCTCGTGTTTGGCAGGATGCACTATATCTCGTGTTTGGCAGGATGCCCCATATCTCGTGTTTGGTGGGATGCAAAAGGACTTGCTGTAAGTTTGTTTGTTAACTATTTTCTTTTACAGCACCGTCTTGAACAACGCAGGTAGTAGGGAATAATCGATTGGTTTTGATATTCATAAATTGTATAAAATATTGAGCTGTCTGTGTGCTTCTGGTTTCCGTCATGTGATGGTTTCCAACAAAGTGTTTTGTGCCCTACCAGTTATTTTGGTAACTTCAGTGTAAGAACCCAAACTCAATCTATAAGGACCCTTACCGCCGCAAAACTTGAACAATTTCCCTCCCAAGAACTCATCCAAATCCTGCAAAGCTCAAGTCTTCCTAGTTATCAATTTTATTAATCAATTAAGATGTTTTAAAGGTTGGCGCATGTAAAATATTCTGGCATATTACGGAGTGAATAAAAATATCAGTGAAGGCTTTTATAAATGCAGAAAATCAGTGGAAATATAACACACAAGTCCTGAAGGAATCTCAAATTCTAACATCTGGTCATAGTAGTTTTGGAAACAAGAAGGAATGGGATAGAAGACGAAATCCAGAAAGTAAGTCCAAGCATGTATGCATATGCGCAATCAATCAAAACCAGCAAGGAAGTGCAATACGAATGTGATGGAAATCGTCCCGCCATGCAGCCTTGGTCTCACACCTCAGTACCACCTGCAGAACATGTACCTAAGCCGGAAAAAGGGAAAAAACAACATGATGAGATTACATGAATCTGAGTGGCATCACAACATCATAAGTTCTGCAAAAACCCAATCAAACATCTCACAAACAATATAGATAGATAGCTTATGCTAGTAAAGGGCTCAAGCAATCAGCAAGCAAACACATAGACATAGGTAGGGCCGAAAATAATGAAGTAAGGGATGGACTCAAAACATTTTGTAGGCAGCCAACACAAGACTTATTTGGAAGCACACATGCAGCCTATTTCACTATCTGATTTTCAATCGAATAGCTCATCCCCATCTGCCTATGTTGTTCAAGACTATGCCTCAAAAGTGGGAAAAACAATTAGCAAACAAACTCACGGCAAGTCTTTCTATATTGCCACACAAGGACAAGGCATCCGAGCCATACAAGGACAAGAGCATCGCAGCTACACAAAGACTGGGCATCCAGCCACACAAGGACTAGGCATCCAACGAGCTCTTGCTGGGGATTGCCACCAATAAGCCTCCCAATATGGTAAGTACCTCTCCCTTACTAGGAGCATCAATCACTTACCCCAGATGGCAACAGGAATGAGGATCCTAACACACATATAAGTATAGGCAAACATAAACAAGTACAAGGCATAACAACATAATAGGGTATCCTTAAACAAGTCATAAGACAATACACAAACTAATATCATATAACCAAACTGAATAAGGGCTATGAATCCTTAATTATAGGTTCCAAATCACCTAAGGAACCAACAATCAGTCCTTAAGTATGTGTAAGTATTCTACAATCATGTATACACTATTGCACAGCTGGATTCAAAGAAACAAGCAAGGTGATCTGTGGAGAAACCAATGAGGTATAGATCCTACCTCTCACACGTCTGAACAAGTGGCTAGTCCTTTGCCTTTTTCACTAGGATCAGAAACACCTAACCAAACATAAGACAAAGACAATATAATACTAAGCATGTCAAATTAAAAATCCAAAGGATATCCTACGGTTCCTTACCAATTTTACTCACCAAACCTTACCAAAACCCAACGATTGGATGCAGTTGTAACCTCTCCTTGAATGCTTGATGTGATGACCAAGAACTCATCCAGAATCATCCTGATTATTCATTCCCATCCAAGTACAAATTTCGATACACTTATGGTATTAGGGAAGGAATTGTTGATTTCAACATATATGAAGATATATGTTTTGATTTCATGATAATAAAAGAAGAATAGGTGCCAGTTACTTATACAAATAAGAGAAACAAGATTCAGTAACATCAAGAAGAGATGGAGGAAATTTGGCACACATACCTACGTAGGGAATTTTGGCAGCAATAATAAAAGAGAAGAGCTAACCTTCTGAATCTCAATTAAAGCTAGAAACATGCTGCACGAAAAGAGGATTCCAACTATCTATCACACGCACAAATTTGATGAAGGATGACCAATTTCGGCTCTAGGGAAGATAAAGCAAAAGTCGGCCACAAGGGGGAAGAAGAGGGTTAGAAGAACTTGTGTTTTTGGTGAGCAAAAGAGAGAATGTATCGTGTGGATTTATAGGGTAGCCGACCATGCGATTTATTGGTACCTAAGGGATTAATTTTCCCTATTTTTAAGCTTAGATAAGATAGGATAATGCTCAGGAGATAAATCCTCTAAAAGGTGGTTATAAAATTCTCAATTTCAGAAAGAAACGAATTAGAAAAGAAATGAATAAAAATTCCAGAATTAATATAGGAAAGATTCGACACACATTTCAGGCCATCATGCATCCATTTCTTCTGGGGAAAAATGGTCATTTCAGCTACACCGGTACCTAGGTGCTATTTCTAACACATAGACTTCTAGGACATCTAACCCACTAAGGATCAGAGTCTCACATCCTCTCCTCCTTATATAAATTTCGTCCTCGAAATTTCAGTGTAAGTACCTAAGGAAACAGGTGAGGGTATCTCACTTGCATTGACTCCTCAGTCTCCTAAGACTGCTCCTTAACTTGGCCATTACGCTAAATAACTTGGACAACAGGAACATTTCAACTGCAAAGCTGACGAATAAACTGATCTAGTATGGCATACGGGATAGGATAGAGGTCTTCAGCAACTTCAACTGGTGGATCTTTGAGAACATGAGCAAGGTCTCGGACATACTTACTTAACATCGAAACATGGAACACATTGTGGATTCTTTCCATATTCAGAGGTAAAATGAGTCGATAAGCAACTAGACCAACTCTTTCATTAATGTCAAATGGAAAAATATAACAAGGTTCTGGCTTGCCTCACTTCTCAAAACAAAAGACATCTTTCCATGGGACAACTTTTAGAAACATTTTTCACCAACTACAAACTTAAGCTCTCTTCGTCGATTACCAACATAGTTTTTCTATCTATCTTGTACCATCTTCAACCTTTGCCGAATCAAACTCAGTTGTTCAGTTGCTTAGTCTATCGATTCTGAATTATTTAGGTGTCGCTCGCCTACTTCATTCCAGAAAATCAGAGTTCGACATCGTCTTCCATACAAGGCTTCATAAGGTCTCATTTCGATGCTTACATGGAAACTATTGTTGTAAGAAAATTCTGCCAAAGAAAGACATCGATCCCAACTGATATTTCTGTCTTGAACACATGCGCGTTGCATGTCTTCTAAGGTCTGAATTGTTCTTTCAAATTGCTTATCTGTTTAAGGATGAAAAGCAGTACTGAAATTCAGTCTCGAACCCAAGACACTATGGAATTTCTCCCAAAATCACGAAGTGAAACAGGGATCTCGATCTGAAATAATGGACACAGGCACACCATGCAATCAAACATCTCATCGAAATAACGAGTAGCCAACTTCTTGGGTGTATCTATAACATGAACAGGCAGGAAATGTGCAAATTTCGTCAATCTGTCTACAGTCACCCAAATGGCATCGAACCCTTGCTGAGATCTTGGTAATCCAACCATGAAATCCATGGTAATGTGCTTCCACTTCCATTTTGGAATAGGAAGCGGCTATAGCAAACTGACGGGTCTTTGATGCTCAATTTTCACTTGCTGACACGCTAATCATCGAGCCACAAACTCAGCAATGTAACGCTTCATTCTCAGCCACCAAAACTGTTCCTTCAAGTCTCGATACATCTTGGTACTTTTGAGATGAATAGCAAACTGTAAGACCCTTAATTTGAGTCTTAAAAGTCCAAAAGCCAGTGTAGGTGAAAAAGACCATTTTGCCCCTAAAGAAAAGGACGTGTGATGGCCAAAATTGGTAAGGGATGTCTAGTAATTATTTTTGGTATTAATTCCCTTTAAATTGATTCTTTATTGGTTGATAATTACGTTAGGAAATAAAAACCCAAAATCTTCTTGAACTTCAAACAAGCATAACTCTCTCATCGTTTGTCGGATTCCTGAAAATAATAGTTTGTTGGAAAGCTCTTTTCATCCTCTTTCCAAAAAGCTTTGGTTTTTCATCTGAAGGTTTGTATTTCTTTCTTTAAAATTAAATCGAGATTCGGCAGAATTACCAAAATCTTCTTGAACTTCAAACAAGCATAACTCTCTCATCGTTTGTCCGATTCCTGAAAATAATAACTTGTTGGAAAGCTCTTTTCATCCTCTTTCCAACCATCTCATGCATTCGGAAACAAACATGTCTCACACATATTCACATTCGGCAAGCACAGGTTCACACAAAACATACTTGACTTGCATACAAATCAATCACATGCTCGGCAAACTTGACATCAATACATAAAGGCATTCCTGGAAATGATAAGAAATCACATAGGGATACTCAGCAGCATTCACCAACAAATACACATTCTAAAAAATGATAAGAAACCTAGCTAAACACTCAAAAACTCATCAAATCATATAAGACATAAAATTACTCATAGACATGCAACAAGTTAATCAATCAGACACGACATCTAAACATTTCTAACCAGGTTCTTAACATATGATTAATTTTTGGTATTAGCCCTCTAAGTAAGTGGGTGTGTGCGTATGTACCTTCCAAAATCAACAATCTAGTTAGCATACAATAAATCATATAACCTAGACCATGCTCCGCTACCAAACCTATAATGACCCCAATTCCTACCTATTAAAATTTACTCCGATTAAGGCCATTACTGCCGTGAAATCCAAACAAGCCCAAAGACACCTAGAACTTATTTGAATCCCACAAGGCTTACCTATTAAATTTTTTTCTTTGACTTTTAGCTTGATCGTTCTATATGTTTAATAACAAATGGAGCATGATATTGGACAATCATTCTGGTATCATATGGAGTGAATAAAACATCAGTAGAAGTCTTCAAATTTAATTATTAGAATCAAAACACACAAGTCCCATAGGGATCCAAACAAGCAGCCAGAAATCCTCCAACATGTTCCAAAATATATTAAGCAAAAGACGGATTTTGAAAAAAAAAACAGAAAAATAGTCCAATCTATGATCATATTGTATGCGCAAGCAAATAAGGAAATAGGAATGCAAAGGTGATGCAATATCGCCCCGCCGTGCAGCCTTAATCTCACACACTGATACCACGAACAGTGAATGTACCTAAGCCTGAAAAATGGTGGAAACAACAGAATGAGATTACAAGAATCTCAGTAGGGACAACATCATAAGATTTGTAGAAACCATAAACACAAATCTCCCCAAAGAACATCAGATCATTGCTAGCAACTAAAGGGATCACGCAGTTCAAGAATTCAATTAAAAAGGGTAGGGCCGAATCCAAAGCTGAGGGGGGACTACAAATGCTTCCGAAAACTCAAAAGTACACAGGCAGGTAGAACTCATCAGATTGCTCTCGGCAATGAAGAAGAAAGGGCATCCCCTTCCACCTATGTTGTCCAAGGCTTACTGCACAAAAGGTAAATAGTTAACACACAAGCTATTTAGTAAGCCTATTCATCTTGCCATACAAGGACAAGTCATCCTAAGCCATACAAGGACAAGGACTTCCTGCCACACAAGGACAGGGCTTCTGGCCACACAAGGACTAGACATCCTAAGCCACACAAGGACAGAGCTTCTGGCTACACAAGGACCAGACATCCAGTGAGCTCATGCTGGGGATTGCCACCTATACGACTCCCATACCAGTAAGAACCTCCCCTCTCACAAGGATCATCAGCGCTTACCCTGAATGGCCACCGAAAAAGGATCCTAACACACAACACGTACCAGCACACACAAGCAAGTACAAAGCACAATACCACAACAGGGTATCCTTAATCATGTCAAAACACAATAAACATGTTCAATACACACAACACATGCAAACTAGGCACTCATATCCTATCTTAAGGGATTCGGTATAGCCTAGAGGATCGCACTCTTAATTCAAGCATTCCTACTACAACATATGCGCATACAACATTACATGTAAAGGCACCAAAATTAACAAGCAAACAACAAGGATCTCTGGAGAAACTGATGAGGCTTAGATCCTACCTCTTTTGTCTCTGAACAAGAAATTATTCCCTTGCCTCTATCCAATAATTCTGCACTACCTATAGCATCACAAGGCACATCCAAAACCAAACTAAGTATGCATATCCAATATCCAATTAAATACACTATTTTCTTACCAATTCCACTCACCAAACCTATCAGAAACTAGTGAACAGATGCGGCAGGTACCTCCCCCTTGGATGTGTGATGTGATAGCCAAGAATTTTATAAGAAACAACCTGAATTACCATCCCTAATTATCATATAATTTTCGGCACTAAGAATAAGGCAATAGGGCAAGTTACGATTTCATGTTAACATGTTGTAGGAGTTGCAATCTCATGTTAACAAGGAAGGATTAAGGGTTTATAACATGTATAATCAAAAGAAACAAGATTAGAATCCAACAGGTTAATCAATTGATCAAGATAGGCAACAATAGTGCTGTGGGGCAAAGGTAGGGCATACTGATTTCATGTATAGAAAAGATTCAAAAGATAAATTCATGATTGTTCACTATGAATGGATATTAAACAATCATATGTATAAAAGTAACAACATCAGAGATCAATCAAAGATAGAATTATAAAAATCTGAAAACCTAATTCTGCCAAATTTTGATTTATCTATAAAGAAAGAAATACTAACCTTCAGATAAAAACCCAAACATGGTTGGAAAGAGGATGAAAAGAGCTTTCCAAAAAGCTATTATTTGTAGGAATCCAACAAACAATGAGAGAGTTATGCTTGTTTGAAGTTCAAGAAGATTTTGACATAAATTGGGAGGTGTAAGGTTTTTAGGTCCTACGAATTTTGTGTGTTTTCAGTATAAGATTTTTGTGTGGCTGACTTCCTATTTATATAATATGGTTATGGGATTAAAATCCCTATCTTCAAGGCTTAATTAAAGTAAGATAATTATCAGAATTAAATTCTGTAATTATCCCCCCTTAAACTTAGAGTTTTTATTTCCTAAGGTAATTATCAACTAACAAAGAATCAATTTAAAGGGAATTAATACCAGAAATAATTACTAGACATTCCTTACCAATTTTGGCCATCACACATCCTTTTCTTCAGGGGCAAAATAGTTTTTTTCACGTGTACTGACTTCTGGACTTCTAGGACTCAAAATTAAGGGTCTCACAGTTTACTATTCATCTCGAAAGTACCAAAATGTATCGAGACTTGAAGGAATAGTTTTGGTGGCTGAGAATGAAGTGTTACATTGCTGAATTTGTGGCCTGATGATTAGTATGTCAGCAAGTGAAAATCGAGCATCAAAGACCTGTCGGTTTGCTATAGTCGCTTCCTATTCTATAATGGACCTGGACGCACATTACCATGGATTTCATGGTCAGATTACTAAGATCTCAGCAAGGGTTCGATGCCATTTGGGTGATTGTAGAAAGATTAACAAAATTTTCACATTTCCTGCTTGTTCATGTTATAGATACACCCAAGAATTTGGCTACTCGTTATTTGGACGAGATGTTTGATTGCATGGTGTGACAGTGTCCATTGTTTCAGATCGAGATCCTCGTTTCACTTTATGATTTCGGGAGAAATTATATAGTGTCTTGGGTTCGAGACTGAATTTTAGTACTTCCTTTCATCCACAAACAGATAAGAAATTTGAAAGAACAATTCAGACCAAAGAAGACATGCTATGCACATGTTTTCAGGATAGAAATATCAGTTAGGATCGATGTCTTTCTTTGGCAGAATTTTCTTACAACAATAGTTTCCATATAAGCATCAGAATGGGACCTTATGAAACCTTGTGTGGAAGATGATGTCGAACTCTGATTTGCTGGAATGAAGAAGGAGAGAGACACCTAAATAATCCAGAATCGATAGACTAAGCAACTGAACAACTGAACAACTGAGTTTGATTCTGCAAAGGTTGAAGATGGCACAGGATAGATAGAAAAACTATGCTAGTTATCGACGAAGAGAGCTTAAGTTTGCAGTTAGTGACAAAGTGTTTCTAAAAGTTGTCCTGTGGAAAAATGTCTTTTGTTTTGAGAAGTAAGGCAAGCCAGAACCTTGTTATATTTTTCCATATGACATTAATGAAAGAGTTGGTCCAGTTGCTTATCGACTCATTTTACCTCTGAGTATGGAAAAAATCCACAATATGTTCCATGTTTCGATGTTAAGTAAGTATGTCTGAGACCTTGCTCATGTTCTCGAAGATCCACCAGTTGAAGTTGCTGAAAACCTATCTTATCCCGTATGCCATACTAGATCAGTCTATTCGTCAGCTCCACAGTTGAAATGTTCATGTGGTCCAAGTTATCTGGCGTAATGGCCAAGTTAAGGAGCAATCTTGGGAGACTGAGGAATCAATGCAAGCGAGATACCCTCATCTATTTCTTTAGGTACTTATACTGAAATTTCGAGGACGAAATTTATGTAAGGAGGAGAGGATGTGAGACTCTGATCCTCAGTGGGTTAGATGTGCTAGAAGTCCCTATGTTAGAAATGGCACCTGGGTACCGGTATAGCTGAAATGACCATTTTTTCCCAGAAGAAATGGATGCATGATGGCCTGAAATGTGTGTCGAATCTTTCCTATTTTAATTCTGGTATTTTTGTTCATTTCTTTTCTAATTCGTTTCTTTTTTAAATTAAAAATTTTATAACCACCTTTTAGAGGATTTATCTCCTAAGCATTATCCTATCTTATCTAAGTTTAAAAATAGGGAAAATTAATCCCTTAGCCATCAATAAATCGCATGGTAAGCTACCCCACAAATCCACACAATACATTCTCTCTTTTTCTCCCCAAAAACACAAGTTCTTTTATCCCTCTTCTTCCCCCTTGTGGCCGACTTTTGCCTGATCTTCCCTAGAGCTGAAATGGGTCATCCTTCATCAGATTTTTGTGTGTGATAGATAGTTGGAATCCTCTTTTCGTGCAACATCTTCCTAGCTTTAATTGAGATTCAGAAGGTTAGCTCTTCTCTTTTATTATTGCTGCCAAAATTCCTTACGTAGGTATGTGTGCCAAAATTCCTCTATCTCTTCCTAATGTTACTGACTCTTGTTTCTCTTATTCGTATGAGTAACTGGCACCTATTCCTCTTTTATTATCATGAAATCGGAACATATATCTTCATATATGTTGAAATCAACAATTCCTTCCCTAATACCCTAAGTGTGCCAAAATTTGTACTTTAATGGGATTGAATAATCAGGTTGATTTTGGTTGAGTTCTTGGCCATCACATCAAGCATTCAAGGGGAGGTTACAGCTGCATCCAATCATTGGGTTTTGGTAGGGTTTGTTGGGTATAATTGGTAAGGAACCATAGGAAATCCTTTGGACTTTTATTTTGATATTACATGCTTAGTATTATGTTGTCTTTCTCTTATGTTTGGTTAGGTGTTTCTGATCCTAGTGAAAAAGACAAAGGACTAGCCACTTGTTTAGACGTGTGAGAGGTAGGATCTATACCTCATTGGTTTCTCCAGAGATCACCTTGGTTGTTTCTTTGAATCTAGCTATATAATAGTGTATAAATGCTTGTAGATTACTTACACATGCTTGAGGATTGATTGTTGGTTCCTTAGGTGATTTGGAACGTATAATTAAGGATTGATAGCACTTATTCAGTTCGGTTATATGATATTAGTTTTTGTATTGTCTTATGACTTGTTCCAGGATACCATATTATGTTGCTATGCCTTGTACTTGTTTATGTTTGCCTGTACTTATATGTGTGTCAGTATCCTCATTCCTGTTACCATTCGGGGTAAGTGATTGTTGCTCCTAGTGAGAGAGAGGTACTTACCATATTGGGAGGCTTATTGGTGGCAATCCCCTGCAAGAGCTCGTTGGATGCCTAGTCCTTGTGTTGCTGGATGCCCAGTCCTTGTGTAGCTGCGATGCTCTTGTCCTTGTGTGGCTAGGATGCCTTGTCCTTGTGTGGAAATATAGAAAGACTTGCCATGAGTTTGTTTGCTAATTGTTTTTCCCACTTTTGAGGCATAGTCTTGAACAACATAGGCAGATGGGGATGAGCCATTCGATTGAAAATCAGATAGTGAAATAGGCTGCATGTGTGCTTCCAAATAAGTCTTGTGTTGGTTGCCTACAAAATGTTTTGAGTCCATCCCTTACTTCAATATTTTCGGCCCTACCTATGTCTACGTGTTTGCTTGCTGATTGCTTGATCCTTTTGCTAGCATAAGCTATCTATCTATATTGTTTGGGAGATGTTTGATTGGGTTTCTGCAGAACTTATGATGTTGTGACGCTACTTAAATTCATGTAATCTCATCACGTTGTTTTTTCCCTTTTTCCGGCTTAGGTACATGTTCTGCAGGTGGTACTAAGGTGTGAGATCAAGGCTGCATGGCGGGACGTTTTCCATCACATTCGCATTGCACTTCCTTGCTGGTTTTGATAAATTGCGCATATGCATACATGCTTGGACTTACTTTCTAGATTCCGTATTATTCCTTCTTATTTCCGAAACTACTATGACCAGATGTTAGAATTTGAGATTCCTTCGGGACTTGTGTGTTATATTTCCACTGATTTTCTGCATTTATAAAAGCCTTCCACTGATGTTTTAATTCACTCCATAATATGCCAGAATATTTTACATGCTCCAACCTTTAAAGCATCTTAATTGATTAATAAAATTGATAACTAATAAGATTTAAGCCTTGCAGGATTTGGATGAGTTCTTGGGAGGGAAATTGTTCAGGTTTCGTAGTGGTAAAGGTTCTTATAGATTGGGTTTCGGTCCTTACACCGAAGTTACCAAAATAACTGGTAAGACACAAAACACTTTGTTGGCAACCATCACAAGACGGAAACCAGAAGCACACAGGCAGCTCAATAATTTATACAATTACGAATATCAAAACCAATCGATTATCCCCTATTTCCTGCATTGTTCAAGACAGTGTTGTAAAAGAAAATAGTTAACAAGAAAACTTACAACAAGTCCTTTTGCATCCCACCAAACATGAGATATTGGGCATGTGAGGACCCGTACCCGGTAAATGGGAGCCTCACCGCCGTGCAGCCCCGGTTGTCCCAACTGGTGGACCAAGCGGAACTACATAAGTTTAACCGTAAAACTCTGTTACGCTAATCGTAATAAATACACAACATATGAATTTTTTTTTTTCAAAACATGGCATTTATCAAATTGTACTCGGCATAACCAACAAACAACGGAGTAACAAACACATGCAGCGAAGATAAAAAATCACATACAACGGGCCATTCGGACTTAAACAAGTAACACCTCTAGTCCACACTCACAGATTCCCAGAAACTCAAAATAACATCACTTCTTATATATATTAGCACAATGCACAAGTATCCAAATATACAAGAAGATGTGAAGAATGCCGAGTCAAAAAAAAACGTGCATGTGCATTTTTCCAGCCCTACGACCAATACCGGGATAGCAACTTAGAAGTTGAATAAATATCTCTCACAACTTAGTCCTGAAACAAAACAATAGAGAGGGGGGTGAGATCAAGGACCTCAGTGGAAGTTACCGCGTCATAAGCATAAATGGTGGAATGGAGACAAAACCAAATCATAGTATCAAATATTTATTCAAACCATTACAATCCATGTTCTTCTATGTATCCATCCTAAGTGCACACACCAAACGGCAAAAGGAAAATAAATACAAAAGATCCATAAATCACAGCTTTGATGTTTGGCTACTATGCCCAAAACATAACGGGGTGGACACAAACCACTTTCACATAACCCCCGCTAAAGGGTTACCTAAAAGCCTCCCGATGATTTTCAGTTGTAGCATATATAAAAACAAAACCCCACTATCAGTATTGTCCAAAATTGAATGGAAAAACACAAGCTATCACATTCAATTTTGAGCACACGTAGATATAACGTTGTAAAATATATATAAAACATTTGTAAGGCCTTTCCCTTCATAGTGCACACAGCACTCAATATACATACATATATCCAACCATACCTCTCCAAGGTAAGCAACTGTCCTCTCTATAAGGACTCCATATACTTACCTAACTTGATCAAGCTTTTACCGTCAATTCCAATCGGTACAGTGCCTAGAAAATATTTATATTTGGTACTCTTGATTTTTTTTTACGAAAACATAATGCATAATTCATCACACTCAAAAGAAGACTCTCCGGGGTTAAAAAACACTCATTCAGGGATTACAAAAGGGTGTGAACAACATCGGGATCCCAACTGGAAATCGGGGGGTCTGATCGGTTAGTGACCAAATAATGAATTTATCATGTATGGGTTATTAAATCGAAAAATTCATTATATATTCCATGCATGCAATTAAACATTTCCAACTTGTAAAACAGGTGCCAAACATCTCAAAATAATATTCAAAGTATTCGGCCACAATGAGAATCATGTATATGGAAATAAAAAATCACAACAAATCATAATATTCGGCATGTATATGAGAATCATAATATTATCACAACAAATCACCCACAAGGGACTGCTCACCAAGGGTAACAATGAACACAACTCTCACAAGGGAAGTATACACCAAACAAGTCAGCATGCTTCAGCTTTGAATATACAGTTGATGCACTCACACATGGCAAGCATATTATGATTCTAATATAAATGTTAAACACAGGTCAAGTTACGTCTCCATTCAAACTGAAAACAATTGATCATATTTAATACTGAAAACAAAACATTTCGCGTATGCAAATGAAACATAAATTCCCACCTCTCGTCGCGTCGACGGTTCTCCAACAATATCCTTGCCTCTATCGTTCGATCCGGTACGTTTTAAACAAGCACAAACCATACAGCCATACTAAGCATAACAAATCAAGGAATCAAATGGAAAATAATTGAAAGCAATCTTATGGATCCTCTCACGCTGCATACACATCTACATTACCCTATCCAATCTAAACAACTAAATCACAATACTTCTTACATTCAGATACTCTCATTACCAGCTCAACATCAATTCCTCATATAATTAACACGTTTCCTTTAAGATCCTGAATTTTGAATCCTAGAAGTCCAGAAGCCAGTGCAGGTGAAAAGATGATTTTGCCCCTGAAGGAAAGGATGTGTGATGGCCGAAATTGGTAATATTGTTTAGTAATTAATTTGTTTCAAATTCTTTTAGATCTAGGTTCTTGTAGATGAGTAATTGCCTTAGGAATCATCCTTAAGGCTAGATAGTTGCCTTATAGATTAAAGTCCCTAAAGATAGGGGAAGATAATTAAATAGTTTAGAGTTTAGTTATCTAATTATCTGGTAGATTATCCTATTTAGATAAAGTGATTAAAGTGATAATTATAATTCTATACCCACTCATTATAAATAGGAAGCCAACCTCACAAAGAATTATTCATAGAAAACCTACAAATTTCGTATAGGCTTAAAACCCTATACCTCCCTATAGCCACCATAATTTGCAGAAACTTCAAACCAGCATAACTCACTCATCGTTCGTTGAATCTCTGCGAGTAAAAGCTTTTTGGAAAGCTCTCTTCATCCTCTTTCCAATCATCTTTTATTTTTTCTCAGAAGGTTAATATTTCTACGTCTAAAGTTACTTTGAAAATCGGAGGCGGAATTAGGTTTTCGCCAAATCTTCTTGAAATTAAAAATAGCATAACTTTCTACTCGTTTGTTGGAATCTTGCAAATAATATGTCGTTGGAAATTTCTTTTCATTCTCTTTTAAACCATATATAAATCGAAGGTTTTAGGTAAATACTACGTTGTAAGTCGAGACGAAATCGTCCTATGCCCTACTTTTAGCAAGAGGTTTTGCATAGTTAATTGGAATGGTAAATTCAGGTTGAATCTTGATAAGTTCCTGGCTATCACATCACAAATCCAAGGGGGAGACACTTGCGAATTCTGATCACTGGTTTTCTGATAGGTTTGGTGAGTCGTATTGGTAAGGAAATAGGGTATTCAATTGACTATTGAATATGCATGCTTAGTTTGTTTTTGTCTTTGCCTGGTGATAATTTAGGTGGTTCGGAATTACCTAAGAAAGGCAAAGGATTAGCTTCTTGTTCAGAGACAAGCGAGGTAGGATCTACGCCTCATCGGTTTCTCCAGAAACCCCTGCTCTTTTCTGATGTTATTTTGTTATCTGCCCTTGTTGTATTGCTTGCGATTGGAATATATGGTGAGAATATGAAATTCGGAATGAGATATGAATTTTCTAGGCTATATCGAACCCATGAGTTAGGAATTGAGTGCCTAGGGATGCTATTGTTATATGAATTGGATGTGCTGATTGTTTCCTGATGTGATTGAGGATACCCTCTTGTGGTATTATGCTTTGTACTTGCCTGTGTGTGCTTGTACGTGTTTGTGTGTCAGGATCCTGTGCCGGTGGCCACGCAGGGTAAGAACTGATGCTCCTAGGGAGAGGAGAGGTTCTTACCGATTTGTGGGAGTTGTATGGGAGGTGAACCAGCAAGCTAGCGATGGATATCTGTCCTTGCGAGACAGGAAGCCCTTATCTTGTGAGATCTGGGATGCCCTGGTAGGTATGTGACCAGGGAAGACTTGTCAGTGTGTGACTAGTCGAGCAGGAAGCCCTGGTAGGTATGTGACCTGGGATGTCCTAGTAGGTATGTGACTAGGGAAGACTTGTCCGTGTGGGGCTAGTCAACTTGTCCTTGCGAGGATTAGGTGAAAGGCTTACTGATTAACTTGCGTGTTAACCATCTACCCTTTGTGCAGTAAGTCTTGGACAACACAAGTGGAAGGGGATGGCCTTTCTTATTCATTTCCGAGAGCAATTCTGATGTGTTTCACCTGCCTGTGTACTTCTGACCTATCGGAAGTGTTTGTAGTCCTCCCTCAGCCATTGATTCGGTCTTAACCCTTGTTGAATAATTTATGAATTGCGTGATCCCCTTTAGTTGTTTAGGGATGATCTTATGTGAATTGGGAGATTTGTGTTTAGGGATTCTGTAGATCTTATGATGCTGTGACCCTACTGAGATTCTTGTAATCTCATATCGTTGTTTTTACCATTTTTCAGGCTTAGGTACATTCACTGTTCGTGGTACCAGTGTGTGAGATGAAGGCTGCACGGCGGGACGATATCGCATCACATTTTAAAACTTGTTACTTGTGTATATAACATATGATTGGGCAACTTTCTGGTTTAATTTAAGCACCCTCTTTTGCTTGCTATTTCTGAAACTTGTTGGAAGATTTCTTGTTGTTTATTTGGATCCCTATGGGACTTGTGTGTTGTGAACCCAATGGATTAAATTAAAACTTCCGCTGATGTTTTTATTTACTCCGTATGTTACCAGAACATGTGTCCAATATCATGCTACAATTGATTGATAAGCAACAAAATAAACAAACTTAAAATCGGTATCTTATGAGTAGCCTTGTGGAATTCTAATAGGTCTTAGATGTCGTTAAGGCTTATTTGGGTTTCACGGCGGTAATGACCTTAATCGGAGCAATTAATAATAGTTAGGAATTGGGGTCGTTACAAGTTTGGTAGTGGAGCATGGTTTAGGGAATTTAATTTGTTATATGCTAATTTATTTGTTGATTTTGGTGATTTCAGGTGGTGATTTCAGGTAAGAACATGGGCACACACTCACTCACCTAGGGGCTAATACTGAAAGGTTTAGGTGATACGAATAATAAACTAATGTGTTGTTTGTTCATATGCCTTCATATATCTTTCTTGTCATTACTGAATGTATATGAATGTGATTGATGATGTAAATTATGGAATGTGGATGATGTGTGAGTCTCTGCTTGCTTGATATTTGATTTCTTTAAGTATTGATGGAATTGCCAAAAATACCTTTGCATGTGTGCATGTGATTTCCAAAAACAAAACTTGTATATTGTTTTTCAGCATATGCGTATCGTCCGGTGCATGCCTCTCCACCAGGTACCACTCTTTTACTAGTATTGTATTTAGTATATGTGGAGTAGTAAAGGTGTAATTGTGTAGTATGGCACGCTAGAGGCAACAAAGGGACCAACGGGGTAGGTTTGTGATTCAGGCTGATCAGCAACCTGTTGAGCAAGAGGAGCCAAATACACAAATTGAGCGGGAAGGGCAAGCCGAGCCCGAAAACCAACTAGAAGCACCAGCCGCACTAGTCATCGACCTTGTAATAGCGCGAGTGGAGGTTGATGAGTCCATTAGAATGCTGGAGAAACTTGAATCCATTGAAGAATAGTGGTGACATGGAGGGCTCTAATGCAGGTCTACCTATTGAAAATCCAGCTAATAGTCTCTCTACGAAACTTGCTGATGAATCAGCGAGGACCAACAAGGAGTATCGCATAGGAAGGAAGAAGAAAAGCGGAAGATGCGAATGGCTGATGGTTATACCCACGGCCGATTTTTGTCCCAATGATCTTACATTATATGCATCTTTAGAAGCCGACAAGCGAAGCACAAGCCTTGCTATGAATGTGAGGAAACACATTACATACTTGGGATGGAAAATTGAGTACAAGAATCACTATAACCACTCTGCATGTGCATATCGATACACATCATCAGACGATGGCACGATTTATTTATCTCTTCGCCGGCTTTTTCACCATCTCCTTGGGGGTCAAACCGGCAGAATGTCCACCGGTGGTCTCTGCTGATAACTCAACCACTGATGCTGCAATATTGTCCTCCAACATAGCACGGGGAAGAAAAAGAAACAGACCTGATGATTTACCATGGCCCCTCTCTGATGTTGTTCAATCGGATAGCAACAAATTGGATGTAATCGGGTCCATGACTGAATCCAAGCCAGCGCAGCTTCCAAAACAAAGAGGCAAGCGAAAAAAGAGGAAAAAAAAAAAAAAAAAAAAAAAAATTCTTGCACAACGAACAATGTTGTCTTCCTTGCTAGACAACAATGTGTTATTACCAGGGGCCAAGGTGCATTACCGATCTAGAAGAAAGGAGGGTGCATTGAGAATAGGAAGAATTACTCGCGATGGAATAGAATGCGATTGTGGCAAGAAAAATCTTAATCTCACTAAGTTTGAAGCTCCTACTGAGAGTGCAATCCACAGACCAGCTGCCAATATTATCCTGAACGAAGATGGTAGGACATTGTTTCAAGTGCAAAATGGAGATCTATAAAGAGGATATAAATGACTTACTAGCTCCTCAGCATCGGAAACTGCAGATTCATGAAAACCTTGAGAGAGAAATATATGTTTCTGGTGCTGAAAGCCAAGGTGGTGATGATCCTTATCGAGACAGAAAAATCACAAGGATTCTGCAACATGCACTCGGTGGAAATGCAAACACTGAACGTAGCTGTTGCATGACATTCCTTCGTTGAAGACATAAGCAGCTTCCGTGTTCAGTACGCTATGCTTCCACGGCCACAGCTGCCAGCCTGACTTTGGTGAGTCCAGAGATAGGGATGAACAACAATTGTACCGACCCCAATTCCTAAACCATTATTCATTGCTCCGATTAAGGTCATTACCGCCGTGAAACCCAAATAAGCCTCAAAGACACCTAAGACCTATTAGAATTTCACAAGACTACTCATATGATATCGATTTTTGATCTTGTTTATTTTGTTGCTTATCAATCAATTGGAGCATGATACTGGACACATATTCTGGTAACATACGGAGTTAATAAAATTATCAGCGGAAGTCTTAAATCAAACCATTGGGTTCATAACACACAAGTCTCATAGGGATCGAAATAATCAGCAAGAAATTCATCAATCAAGTTCGGAAATAGCAAGCCAAACGAATGCTTAAAAATTAAACCAGAACAATGTCCAATCTTTCAAGTTATTTGCGCAAGTAACAAGTAGTATATGTGATGCGATATCGTCCCGCCGTGCAGCCTTGATCTCACACACTGGTACCACGAATAGAGGATGTACCTAAGCCTGAAAAATGTTAATAACAACAATATGAGATTACAAGAATCTCAGTAGGGTCGCAGCATCATAAGATCTACAGAATCCCTAAACACAAATCTCCCAAATTCACATAAGATCATTCCCTAAACAACTAAAGGGATCACGCAATTCAACAATAAACCGAAAGAGGTTAAGTCCGAGATTATGGTTGAGGGAGGACCACACTTCCGAAAGTTCAGAAGTACACAGGCAGGTGAAATACAACAAATTCACACTCAATGATGAAGAAAAGGCCATCCCCTTCCACCTGTGTTGTCCAAGACTTACTGCACAAAGGGTAGATGGTTAACACACAAACTAATCAGTAAGCCTTTCACCTTATCCTCGCAAGGACAAGTCGACTAGCCCCACATTGGCAAGTCTTCCCTTAGCCGCAACTAGGGCATCCCCAAATCCCGCAAGATAAGGGCTTCCTGTCCCGCAACACAGGGATCCGGCCCCGCAAGGACAGATATCCAGCGCTCACTTGCTGGTTCAACACCCATACACCTCCCATAAATCGATAAGAACCTATCCTCTCCCTAGGAGCATCAGTTCTTACCCTGCGTGGCCACCGGAACAGGATCCTGACACACAAACACGTACAAGCACACACAGGCAAGTACAAAGCATAATACCATAACAGGGTATTCTCAATCACGTCAGGATATAATCAACACATCCAATTCATATAACAATATCATCCCAGGCAATCAATTCCTAACTCAGGGGGTTCTATACAGCCTAGGAGATTCATATCTCATTCCGAATGTCATATTCTCACCATAAAATCCAATCACAAACAATACAACAAAGGCAGGTAACAAAAACATCAAATAAAAGCAGGGGTTTTCTGGAGAAACCGATGAGGCATAGATCCTACATCTCTTGTCTCTGAACAAGAAGCTACTCCTTTGCCTTTATTAAGTAAATCTGAACCACCTAAATCATCACCAGACAAAGACAAAACAAACTAAGCATGCATATCCAAAAGTCAATTGAATACCCTATTCCTTACCAATACCACTCACCAAACCTATCAGAAAACTAGTGATAAGATGTTGCAGGTGCCTTCCCCTTGGATGTGTGATGTTAGCCAGGAATTTATCAAGATTCAACCTGAATTTACCATTCCAATTAACTATGCAAAATCTATTGCTAAAAGTAAGGCATAAGACGATTTCGTCTCGATCCAAAACAACAAAATATTTACATCCAAGCTGCGATTAATATAGGGTTGGAATGAGGATGAAAAGAGCTTTTCAACGACATATTATTTGTAAGATTCTGACAAACGAGTAGAAAGTTATGCTATTTTGAAGTTCAAGAAGATTTGGAGAAAACCTAATTCGGCCGCCGATTTTCACAGTAACATTAGACAAAGAAATACTAATCTCCTGACGGAAAACAAAAAATGGTTGGACAGAGAATGAAGAGAGATTTACAACAAGCTATTATTCGCAGAGTTCCAATGAACAATGAGGGAGTTATGCTGGTTTAAAGTTTTAGTAAATTCTGACGGCTAAAGGGAGGTATAGGGTTTTAAGCCTATACGAATTTTGTAAGGTTTTAGGGGACAAATTTGTGGGGTTGGCTTCCTATTTATATCCAATGAGTATAGAATTATGTCTACTACTTTTAATCAATCTATCAATCCAATATAATTCACTAAATAACCAAAACTCTTAAATTACCTTCCCTATTTTTAGGGACTTAATCTTTAAGGCAACTATCTACCTTAAAGGATGGTTACTAAAGCTATTACCCATCTACAAGGACCTAAATCGAAAGGAATCAGAAGAAATTAATTTACTGAACAATCTTACCAATTTCGGCTATCACACATCCTTTTATTCAGGGGCAAAATCGTCTTTTCACCTGCACTGGCTTCTGGACTTCTAGGACTCAAAATTCGGAGTCTTACAACAATCTGCCGAGCAGGTGAAGAAAGCTTCACCAGAAGAACGTGATGAAGCTGTTAAAGATCTAAGTGAGGCTAAAGCAAAGGCAAAGGCCATGCAGTTGTTAGAACCCAGGAAAAAAAAAAGTAAAAAAAAAAGTGCTAGGACATTAATGCAGAGAGTGTGGGCCATACTTATAGGCATTGGTCCTGCTTTAAGAGCTGTTGCATCTATGATAGTTACGAAGCTGCACCACTGGAAGGATGAGTTTAAATCTACACTGCAGCACTATTAGCTTGGTACAAAATTACTTTGGGCTGATGTTAGGATAAGCTCAAGGTTACTTGTCAAACTTGCCAATGGGAAGGGTCTTTCAAGAAGGGACAGACTGTAAGGACTCGAACCCGAAGACCGGGCCCTTACCGCCGTGAAACCCGGATAAATCCAACACGTGGACCAATCCGAATCCCACAAGGCTTATACGACTTTTCAAAAACGATTCCCAAAAACAATTGCATTTAATTTTTATTTTTTTTACAAATTGAAGCATGACAAATTAGAAACTGACATCTGGCATAAAACGGAGCAAATAAAATATACAGCGGAAGACTTTAATTACTGAAAATGAAATACCATAAACGAAAACGGGTCTATAATGACACAAGCCCAAAATCACGAAGTGGGCTTAAAGCCCGATACAGAAAAGCATATCCAAAAGAGTCAAAGTATGAAAACAAAGTCAAACCAAAAATGCCAGGAAAATGAACCGTACAAAACGTGCAAATGCGATAGTCCAGCCGAGTTGTAGGAAACAATCACACCTCAAATGCCGACTACGGCTCACGAACTACTCCTGAAAGGGGGGAAAACAACAACGGGTGAGATTATAAAATCTCAGTAGGAGTCACAGCATCATATGTCCTACGGGCAGACGAAATTACAACAAAGAGGGTAATGAACGGATCACGATACCAGTAGAGATGCAACTGATGGAATACGAGGGATACAGAATACACACGTATGATTTCTTACGTTAAAATTCAAGATTCCAACCCAACAGTTTATAACATAACAATACACATTACAGTACGGCTAACATTGCCAAACAAAACTCATCGGGGTGGACATAACGAAACACTCCTCGGGTAACCTCCGCTAAAGGGAATCCTGAAGCCCACTGGCAGTATTAATTTATTTTTTTAGTAAAATAATTATTTAATACGTAACCCGAACTGCCAGTGTTGTCCAACACTAGGCAGAGAAAACACAACACACATCATACCTGTCTCAATACGCAATACGAACCAACCTGCGAAGACGTGGCAGGTAACCGTAAACACCACTCATACGTCTCCCGAACAGGTGAGTAACTCTCCCCTAATACTGGGATTCCGTATACTCACCTCGCATTGGTCAAGCGAACGTTTAATAACTGTAGATACCAAACTGAAGCATATAAAACGTTTACGAAATAATAAACTTTGACGAACATTGCAGTTTTAAAAGTACTATGTTTATAAATCAATATACTTAATAGAAACCATATACCAAAACTATAGGTTTATAAAGCAATATACTTGACTAAACCACACATCCTCGAATATATCATCATAACTCAACTTATAGTTATATTAAATCCATAATTATTATTTACAAAATCTACCGGTATTATGTCTTGGGGATCCAATATAACTATAAATAATAAGAAATATAATTTATTTATTTTAGGCTAAGCTCACAAACTGAATTACTAAGGGGAGAAAAGGAAAAACAGGAACAACGACATTATTGAGGAAACAAAGAAAGAGTGGCAATGAATGATTGATATTAATACTATAGTTAAAACAAATTAATAACAGTGTTGTCGCAAGCTTATTATCATCAAATGTCTACGTAGTAAAATAAAGAAAACCATTCCTTGCTTTTAGCTAAAGAAACAAATCTGTGATTAAGGGAGAAACCATGGCTGCGTATGACATTATATTAGCTTTGACAATTAAAATTGTTAAAAAAAAAAAAACAAAAGAATCAAAGAAATAAAACTAATTCTTGCGCAAGCTTATAAAATTGATAGAAAGGAAAGGCTGCGCATGTGACAAGATGGCAATTAAACTTGTTTTAACAAAAGCATAAAAAACAAAAGAAAGGTCCTAAGCATAAAGGGAAGTGGCAACGTTGACTTGGGTGCAAAGAAGGAACAAAAGAGAAATAAGAAAAGTCAATAATAGCTACTGTGAATATGTACTGCACACATGTGACAATACAACCAAAGAAGGGAAATAGATTATGGGCTGCGCAGATAGCAATCGATGGGGCATGATAGGTGGAGATGGAATTTACAACCGATTTGATTAAATCAATAAAATCACTAATATCTAAAATGAAGAAAAGGAAGACCTGCCTCGCTCAACGCGAAGAAAAATAGGAAGAAGAAGAAGAAACCTAGAGGATATAAACTGAATTACGCAGAAGCAGCAGCTAATGCTCCGGTAAAGAAACGAGGGCTGCGTTAACTACTGATACACAGAATTTAGTACAGGGTAAACCCACGGCATATGAAATTTAATGGGGAGGAAGGAACACCAGCACTCATTGCAAACGAATGGAAAGTTCCAAGGAGGCAAGGTGGGGAACACGAAAACAGTAGGAGGTGCCCGAGGAAGGCTGAAGATCGCGCGTATGGATCTGTTGGAGGAACAAACTCACGATACCCAAGGAATGAATGGGGAGTGCGAACAGGGAGCACGAAACAGTGGGCAAAGAAGGGAAATCAATGAGGAAGAAACAGGCCACACCGGGTACAAAGCGACAAGGGGAAAGAACGATCAATCGGAAATTAATGGGTTTGCACAGGTCTGGTAGGAGGCAGCTCGCGGCTTCTGAAAGGAATGGAGAAGAAGAGAAAGAAGGCATAATCCCATGTTCATCAGTATTTATTGATTATTGAATTAATTAATTACTCACCTAGATACAAACTACCTGGAAAGGGGTACGACGGCAACGCAACAAACCAGAACAAAACAAAAGAACAGTCACTGAAGAAAAATAGGTACGCCTGGTACGAAGTTGCAGGGAAAGAGACCGAATCCGGTGGAGAAGAAACTCAAGGCACCGGGACCAAACAAAGATAAGGAAGCACACGCCACTTGAGCTGAACGAAGAAACAAAGCACACTCCTTCTCGACCCGAAAAGGAAGAAGAAATATCAAAGAGGCATGTTGGGTTAACCGGAAATAGCTGGTGAAAAATTGAAGAAACAAAAGGGGACCATACGCTTCACTCGACGTAAACAAAAGAGAGAAGAGAGCACGGGCCAGTCAACACAAACTTGGTAGAGGCGAGCTCGCAGCAACGGCAAATGATCAAAGAGCCAAGAACCCAGATGGGAAAATAGTGGAGCAATCAGGGAGTAGAATACTCGTCCGACGTGAAAGAAAAGGGGAACGAAGGACCAGCTGGGTAAGGCAAGAACAGCAGATGATGCCCAAAGGAAAGAAGAAAGAATCGGCACTCACTCTAGTGTTCACATCCGGTTTTACTTGTTCATGAAGATGCTATTCGTGTGCCAGGACTGGACTGCGAACCCCCCCCCACTCTTGCTGTTCTGTTATGATAGTAGCCGACCCATCCATGTAGCCAGAAACAAAGAACTTAACAGTGTACATGAAAAAGGCATTAACTTGGGCTCCAGCAAAAACACAGAAAATAGTCAACAAAAGCTCAAAATGCCGAGGTATCCTTGCAATATTAGTTATTGATTTATATTATTAATATAAACGTAAGAGGGCTAAGTCTAGGTAATGCTAGGTGCAGGCAAAGTTAGGTGCAGTGTAGGCAATGCTAGGTGCAGCGACTGTTTATCAATGGACTCAAGGCAATAAAAATATCCAAGCTAGCTAACCGACGAAAAGACAAAGAAAACAATAGATTTACCGCAACCCAACAATTTAACAAAGAACTGCAAGCGAACAAATCAATCAAGAATTGGAAGTTACTATAAGACAAACACTTAAGAAGAAGAGGAAAACGTCAGGAAGCAAAAGTGTGGAAACGAAATATAAGAAGAACGAAGGGTACGAAAGATCATCAAACGAGTCCACCAAGATATAAGAGTAGGACGAGAATAATACAAAAATAGAAGGAAAGAAAAAGATGCAATTGGATTTATCATTATTTTTAAGGGAATGATTAACAACCAAAAACAACGGATTGGCTGGAAACAAGAAGGCGCAATGCTTGCTAGAATAAAATTAACATATTTTAATAAGGCTTGGCTGTCAAGAGAAGAGTACCACGAAACAAATGAGGGAAACAAAAACATGAACAACATGAATGAAACAATTGCCGTTCATACAGATGAGACATAGATTCCTACCTGGCGATGCAGATGAACTGGTGGGTCTAAGAAGGGGCAGTTGGAGTCATAGAGAGGGTATGAAGGATCATACACCCATTTTCCTTAGAACCAGTTACACTGTCCTGCAAGCACTCTACCACTCAGCTGGTCGCTCCACTAGTACTACTACTGACATTAAGGAAGCTGCTGAAGCTCGCAACATATGCTGTTCATGTTGTTGTTAGGCACTGATATACTGACAAAATCAAAGGGAGCGAAATGGTTCTGAACAAGAAAGCCATCACGGGCTTTCCAACCAATAATTGTTTAGAGCAAGGACCTAAGGAGTGAGGTACAAGTTGTCCCCAACACTTGTTTTTATATAATGTGAAAGAGAGGGAGTGCTAACGAGAAACTGGCAAAAGAAAGGAAAACAAAGGTTGTGCATCAAAAAGTAAACAAAGGAGGCAAGGAGGGAAAATGACAAAATAATGCTATTTTAAAATAAGAAGTTAGTGGCTCTTTAATAAGCTCTTTAATAAACTAAACTAGTGTGCCTCAACTGTGGTTATTAAATAAAACAAGCCACGGAAGATAAATTAAAGGAAACTATTGTGCTTTTAAGGGAATGGCGAACAAGCTTGCGGCAAAAAGACGAAAGTGACAGGTGAAGGCAACCAAAAGCATGAAGGCAGCAGATCACGACTGCACAAAGAAAAAATAATAAATAGGAAACTAGCAGCACAGAACTGTATAGGGGTTCTAGCTAGATTAGACAGATAGACTTAAAAGGATACAATAGGGCCTTAGCGTGATTAAACAGGCCCGGAAACAAGCCCGGGTCCAATAGGGGCAAAACAGTAATTTTTTTTACCGTCTCGGTTTTCGTCCCGGTCAATACGTCAAACATACACATGGACCACTAATACTATGTTGAATGGACACCCGACTGGGATGGGATTTCACACAGACAACAACTAACGTGAACTACTGCAGATATATTTAGATTAGTTCCATTTTCGGTGTTCATTATAGTTCCATTCATGGAGCTCTTACTACCAGTATTCTTGAAATTGTTTCCCAACATGTTGCCGTACACTTTCCAGGACAAGATGAAAGAACAGGAGGCTTTGAAAAGAAAGCTTAATGCAAGAATAGAATATGCCAAGGTTTTCAAGACACAGTAAAAGAAATGGCAAAGGAAGTCTAAAGCTCACGGAGTGGAGAGCTTAAAAAGACAGCAGAAGATCTTGATGAATTCATAAATAAGACCACTAGGAATCAGCCTTTTTGGAACTGATGCATATCTACGTTTCATGCTCCGGAAAAGGCTACAAGAGATCAAGAATGATGATAAGATAATTCGAGCAGAGGGTATAGAATCCCTTTCAGAAGTCGAGCTTCGTCAGGCTTGTAGAGATCGTGGATTTCATGGATTGCTTTCAGTGGAGGAAATGCGCCAGCAGTTGTGTGATTGGCTAGCTTTGTTTCTCAATCACTCAGTCCCATCTTCTCTGTTGATTCTATCCAGAGTCTTCTCCGTCTCTGGAAAAGTTAGACCAGAGGAAGCTGTGCAGGCTACACTTTCTTCTCTTCCAGACGAGGTCATTGATACTGTTCAGGTGACTTCTATGCCATCTGAAGATTCTGTTTCAGAGAGAAGAAGAAAGTTGGAGTTCTTAGAGATGCAAGAAGAACTGATCAAGGAGGAAGAAGAGGAAGAGGAGCAGGCAAAGATGAGGGAATCTGTTGACAACCAAAAGGACGTGGCTTTAGAAGAGATGAGTATTCCAACAGCTAGAGGAGCACAGGAACAAGTGAAAGCAAAAACGTTGAAGAAGCATGAACAACTCTGTGGATCAAGTCGTGAATTGGCTGTTCTAGATTCTGCTTCTTCAGTTAGCATGGAGTGGGAAGAGTTTCTGAGACTCGTGAACAAAGAGATAAATTTGTATGGTGGAAAAAGAAGACGATGAAGAAGCAGCCAAGAAAGCATACAAAGCTGTCAGAGGGGAGAGCAATCGTGATGCTGAGAACTGCCACTTTCAGGCTGGTGGTGGTCGACGGCAAGGTTTACCTGGGGAAGCACCGCAAGTCGTTCCAGAGTAGGGATACCTTTACCATCTGGCGCATCCAACAGCTGTTGAGAAGGCCGGAGTCTATGCATGGGAACAATTTGACTCCACATTCCTTGTACGCAGCAGTTTCGGTTAGGGTGGAGACGGAGACTATAATCGCTGTCTTGAGTAAGCTGTCCAAGACAAAGTTGCCGAAGGAAATGATCGATTTCATTCACAGTTCTACTTCAAATTATGGGATAGTGAAACTCGTGCTTAAGAAGAATCGGTATTTTGTGGAATCTCCGTTTACAGAGGTTCTGAAGAAATTGCTCAAGGATGATGTTATTTTTTAAAGCAAGGCTGATATCTGAGAGTTCATACAGGCAAGATGGATTTACTATCAGCAAAGCTGTGGCAGAAGTTTCTAATGTTCATGATGGGTTGATAAATCAAGCAGAATTGGCAGCTGCTGCAGAAGATAAAGAAACACACTCCTTGAGATTGATCCTTCTCAGGTTGAGAATGTCAAACAGCGGTGCTAGCCAAATGCTTTGGATTATCCAATACTGGAGGAGTATGACTTCAGGAATGACACTGTGAATCCTGATCTCAAAATTGAGTTAAAGCCTAATGCAAAACCACGGCCATATCAAGAGAGAAAGAATCAAGGTGGTGAGAAAGTATATATATGAGATCCTGCTCATATGCTTAAAGAACCGCCAGTTGAAGTTGCTGAAGACCTATCCTATCCCATACAGCCAGTTGCCATACTACATCGGTCAGTTCGACAGCTTCGCAGTCGAAGCGTGCTTATGGTACGAGTTGTTTGGCGTAATGGCCAAATTGAGGAGTAGTCTTGGGAGACTGAGGAGTTTATGCATGCAAAATTTCCTTACTTGTTTGATTAGGTACTTATGTTGAAAATTTTGAGGACGAAATTCTTATAAGGAGGGAAGGATGTAAGATCCTGAATTTTGAGTCCTAGAAGTCCAGAAGCCAGTGCAGGTGAAAAGACGATTTTGCCCCTGAAGGAAAGGATGTGTGATGGCCGAAATTAGTAAGATTGTTTAGTAATTAATTTGTTTCAAATTCATTTAGATCTAGGTTCTTGTAGATGAGTAATTGCCTTAGGAATCATCCTTAAGGCTAGATAGTTTCCTTATAGATTAAAGTCTCTAAAGATAGGGGAAGATAATTAAATAGTTTAGAGTTTAGTTATCTAATTATCTGGAAGATTATCCTATTTAGATAAAGTGATTAAAGTGGTAATTATAATTCTATACCCACTCATTATAAATAGAAATCCAACCTCACAAAGAATTATTCATAGAAAACCTACAAATTTCGTTTAGGCTTAAAACCCTATACCTCCCTATAGCCACCATAATTTGCAGAAACTTCAAATCAGCATAACTCACTCATCGTTCGTTGGATCTCTGCGAGTAATAGCTTGTTGGAAAGCTCTCTTCATACTCTTTCCAAACATATTTTGTTTTTCATCAGAAGTTAAGTATTTCTATGTCTACAGTTACTTTGAAAATCGGAGGCGGAATTAGGTTTTCGCCAAATCTTCTTGAAATTAAAAATAGCATAACTTTCTACTCGTTTGTTGGAATCTTGCAAATAATATGTCGTTGGAAAGATATTTTCATTCTCTTTTCAACCATATATAAATCGAAGTTTGTAGGTAAATATTGCGTTGTAAGTCGAGACGAAATCGTCCTATACCCTACTTTTAGCAAGAGGTTTTGCATAGTTAATTGGAATGGTAAATTCAGGTTGAATCTTGATAAATTCCTGGCTATCACATCACATATCCAAGGGGGAGACACCTGAAACTTCTGATCACTGGTTTTTTGATAGGTTTGGTGAGTGGTATTGGTAAGGAAATAGGGTATTCAATTGACTATTGAATATGCATGCTTAGTTTGTTTTTGTCTTTGCCTGGTGATAATTTAGGTGGTTCGGAATTACCTAAGAAAGGCAAAGGATTAGCTTCTTGTTCAGAGAAAAGGGAGGTAGGATCTACGCCTCATCGGTTTCTCCAGAAACCCCTGCTCTTTTCTGATGTTATTTTGTTATCTGCCCTTGTTGTATTGCTTGCGATTGGAATATATGGTGAGAATATGAAATTCGGAATGAGATATGAATTTCCTAGGCTATATCGAATCCCTGAGTTAGGAATTGAGTGCCTGGGATGCTATTGTTATATGAATTGGATGTGCTGATTGTTTCCTGACGTGATTGAGGATACCCTGTTGTGGTATTATGCTTTGTACTTGCCTGTGTGTGCTTGTACGTGTTTGTGTGTCAGGATCCTGTTCCGGTGGCCACGCAGGGTAAGAACTGATGCTACTAGGGAGAGGAGAGGTTCTTACCGATTTTTGGGAGTTGTATGGGAGGTGAACCAGCAAGCTAGCGCTGGATATCTGTCCTTGCGAGGCCGGATCCCTGTCTTGCGAGACAGGAAGCCCTTATCTTGCGAGATCTGGGATGCCCTGGTAGGTATGTGACCAGGGAAACTTGTCAGTGTGTGACTAGTTGAGCAGGAAGCCCTGGTAGGTATGTGACCTGGGATGCCCTAGTAGGTATGTGACTAGGGAAGACTTGTTCGTGTGGGACTAGTCGACTTGTCCTTGCGAGGATAAGGTGAAAGGCTTACTGATTAGCTTGCTTGTTAACCATCTACCCTTTGTGCAGTAAGTCTTGGACAACACAGGTGGAAGGGGATGACCTTTCTTATTCATTGTGAAGGGCAATTCTGATGTTTGTAGTCCTCCCTCAGCCATTGATTTGGCCTTAAACCTTGTTGAATGATTTATGAATTACGTGATCCCCTTTAGTTGTTTAGGGATGATCTTATGTGAATTGGGAGATTTGTGTTTAGGGATTCTGTAGATCTTATGATGCTGTGACCCTACTGAGATTCTTGTAATCTCATATCGTTGTTTTTACCATTTTTCAGGCTTAGGTACATTCACTGTTCGTGGTACCAGTGTGTGAGATCAAGGCTGCACGGCGGGACGATATCGCATCACATTTTAAAACTTGTTACTTGCGTATATAATATATGATTGGGCAACTTTCTGGTTTAATTTAAGCACCCTCTTTTGCTTGCTATTTCTGAAACTTGTTGGAAGATTTTTTGTTGTTTATTTGGATCCCTATGTGAACTCAATGGATTAAATTAAGACTTCCTCTGATGTTTTTATTTACTCCGTATGTTACCAGAACATGTGTCCAATATCATGCTCCAATTGATTGATAAGCAACAAAATAAACAAACTTAAAATCGGTATCTTATGAGTAGCCTTGTGGAATTCTAATAGGTTTTAGATGTCGTTAAGGCTTATTTGGGTTTCACGGCGGTAATGACCTTAATCGGAGCAATTAATAATAGTTAGGAATTGGGGTCGTTACATTTCCTCTCAATACTGACTACAACCACTCAATTAACATGAATAAACACACCAACATGATCAATAACATGAAGAAACAACCCCCTGATACTGTTCATCCGGAATTCATACAAGAATCATAGGTTGTTTTCATGCATTTCCATCTATCAAAAACACTTAATCACATCACTAGCAAGCTACTAAACTAACCAATCCAAAAAGAAGACCAAAGATTAAGCATTTATCAACAACTCTGAAATTTTCGGCCAAAATGATGAACACCTCAAAATCAGGCCTTAGACCCCAATTTAACAGTTGAAAAGTGTAGAAAATTGATGGGTAAGTGTTTTGAGACAATCCCCCACAAGTTTTTGGGGTCAAATTGAACAAAGTTTGGATTTTGGTAGGTTGGAAGGGTGAAGGAAGGACAAAAACGGGTTAGGGCTGGTGATGAGTGTGTGTTTTTGAAAGAGAAGTGTTTAAGGAATGAAGTGTGGGCTTGGGCTGATGGGTTTCGGGCCAAAAAGTTCAACAAGGCTGAAATGTGAAATCAACGACCCGTCTTATAACAAATGAACCCAAATGACACATGAAATGTCAACCAAGTGGCCCAACAACGTCTTTGAGTATATAAAGCCATAACATAAGGGCTCGGAATGGAAAAAAAATGGCAACAGCCCAAACGGCTCGTGGTTGCTAAAAACAGACCAAAATCAACCTGGTTTGTTTTCCACTGACTCGACCTCGATCGTCTAACCTATCTCACTCACAATCATACTTAAACACTCTCAGATTTACTATGGGTTACTTAAAGGCTTCCTACGGCTGTGTTCACAACCAACCACTTAGCATCGGCGTGCTGCCGCCGGCACTAACGCTACTATTAACGCTGGCACTGACCGGCACTACAATAGACGGAAATCACACATCCTCCATCCGCAAAATTTACTCACAAAGGTCGTCGAATAATTGTGGATACTGCCGCCTCATCATCTGCTCGATTTCCCATGTCCGTTCCTCCATGACATCGCTACCCCACAACACGGATACCATTGGCACTGTGCGATTTCGTAATTGTTTAACCGCTCTGTCCACAATTGCAACAGGCTGCGTCCTGTACGACAAGTCATTGGAAATTTCAATTGGTGGTGACTCCAACAGATGGGACGGATCTAGCGTATACTTTCATAGCATAGATACATGGAAGACATTGTGTATCTTCTCTAACTCCGGTGGAAAATCCAACCGGTATGCCACTAGTCCAACTCTGGTTGTAATGCTGTAAGGTCCAATGAACCGTGGTGCCAACTTGCCTTGCTATTGAAACCGAAGAACTCCTTTCCATGGTGCCACCTTCAAAAAGACTTTGTCTCCCACAGCAAATTCTAAGTTTTGCCGGCGATTATCAGCGTAATTTTTTTGTCTATCTTGCGGTGTTTTCAGCCTTTGTCGAACCAGTAACAACAACTCCGTCGCTTGTTCAACTAATTCGGGACTATCCAGTTTCCGTTCTCCGACCTCGTTCCAACACAAAGGTGTCTGACACATTCGGCGATACAATGCTTTATACGGTGCCATGCCAATAAACACTTGAAAACTATTGTTATAGGCGAACTCAACTAACGGTAGGCTTCGATCCCATGCTTTCTGCCCATCCAACACGCATGCTCGAAGCATGTCTTCCAAGTTTTGAATCGTCCTCTCAGACTGTCCATCTGTCTGTGGGTGAAATGAGGTGCTGAAATTTAGTAGCGTGTCTAAAGCACTAAGAAGTTTTCCCCAAAATCTGGACGTGAATCTCGGATCCCTATCCGACACAATCGACACTGGCAAGCCATGAAGTCTGAAAATCTCGTCAAGATACTTTACTGACAACTTCTCTGGCACATCTGTCACCTTAATGGGGAGGAAGTGTGCAGACTTGGTCAATCTGTCCACTATCACCCATATTGCATCATAACCTTGCTGGGATCTCGGTAACCCTGTCACGAAATCCATCATCATATGCTCCCATTTCCACTCCGGAATGGGTAACGACTGTAGTAATCCCGCAGGTCTCTGATGTTCCGCCTTGACTTGCTGACACACTAGGCACTTTGCCACAAACTTAGCAATATGCCTCTTCATTCCGGCCCACCAATATTGTTCTTGCAAGTCCCTGTACATCTTCATGCTGCCCGGATGAATGTCAAACATCGAACTATGTGCCTCCATTAAAATCAATTGTCTTAGCTCTTCGTCATGAGGGATGCACACTCGTCCTCGAAACGTCAGGATACCATCCTTTCTAACATGATACTCACTTACTATACTAGTACCACTGTCTACTTCCTCCAACTATTGCTTTATTTGACTCAACACTGGATCTTCACATTGCTTGGTCCGAATCTCGTCTAGTAAAGTCGGCCTCACAATCAGCTGTGCTATTAATGCTCCAGAGTCATCACTATCAAGTCGTACTCTAGATGTTCTCAGACACATCAACATAGGCATGTACTCGGTGAGAACATAGGCTAAGGAAGATGATATCTTCCTACTCAACGCATCAGCAACGACATTCGCCTTGCCCGGATGGTAGTCAATCTCCAAGTCATAATCTTTGATAAATTCCAACCACCTTTGTTGTCTCAAGTTCAAATCCTTCTGGGTGAGAAGGTATTTGAGACTCTTATGATCGGTGAACATCCTGCATGTTTCACCATACAGGTAATGACTCTATTCATCAAATCCATAAACATGGTTGGCTCATTAGTCACTCCAAACTGCATCACCAGAAATTCGTAATGCCCATACCGTGACCGGAAGGCTGTCTTTGGCACATCAGACTCACGAACCCTCAGTTGATGATAACCGGATCTAAAATCAATTTTGGAAAATACCGAGGCTCCTTTCAGCTGATCAAACAGGTCGTCAATGCATGGCAACGGGTACCGGTTCTTCACCGTAACCTGATTCAGCTGCCTGTAATCGATACACGGTCTCAAAGTGCCATCCTTCTTCTTGAAAAATAAAACTGGTGCTCCTCAAGGTGAAACACTAGGTCTGATAAATCCACGATCCACTAAGTCCTCCAGTTGAGTCTTCCACTGTTTCAGTTCAGCTGGTGCCATCCGATATGGTGGAATGGAGATAGGAGTTGTTCCTGGCAACAACTCAATCTCAAATTCAATCTCCCTCCGGTGGTAACCCTGCCAATTCTTCTGGAAACACATCGGGAAAATCTTGTACTACTGGTATTCTGCTCAGCTCTGGCGGCTCAATCCTCAAATCTCTAACATGTGCTAAGAAAGCTGAATAACCCTTGCGGATCATACGCTTGGCATCCAGCCATGAAATGACACATGAAGTGACGACTCGTCGATCAACTTCGAAACAGTATTCTAACCCATCCGTTAAACGGAATTTCACCTTCTTCGTGAAGCAGTCCATCCTTGCTCGGTACTTAGCCAAACCGTCCATCCCTAAGATAACATCTATCTGGTTCATATTCAAGGGAATCAGATCAACCTCAATTTCTGTAGAACCCATTCGCAACAAACAGCCCAAATACACACTCTCGCAGATCAACCGTTCACCCAATGGAGTTAAAACTTCTATGGGTGGCTCTAGGGGTGACAACTCCCTATCTGCGCTCACAACTACTCTAGGACCAATAAAGGATCTATTCGCTCCGGGGTCCATTAATACTTTAGCAGGTATTGTAAAGACAATGACTGTACCTATCACAACATCTGGGTTGGCGCTCGCCTCTGCCTCTGCCAAAGTAAACAGGCATGTCTGAGGTCGTTGTGATTGCTGCTGTGAAGATTGATTCGTAGCCTGGCTACTAGATGGTCGTCCCACCTGTGCTCTACTCGGTGGTCTCGTTGATCCTTGTGAGCCTATCTGACTCACACCAGCCCTTTGAACCGTTGACATTGCTGAGGCTTTCGATTGATATGTCATCAATCTCTCGGTGTCGGCCCGAGGACAGTCTCTAGCGAGGTGCCCGGGCTGACCACATGTGTAACAACGGTTGGGATGCGATCGCGGATACCCAGGGGGTCGGCTAAAACTTGACGTCGAGTGGGCAGGTTGCGTTCTAGTCAGAAAGGAAGATGTTCCTTGTAATCTAGTCGGGGCTGTAGCATATGAGGTGTAGCTCTTATTTTCTGGTCTTTGATCAAACCGGCTGCCAAACCTCATGGGGCTCTTTCCCTTACCAAAGTCCCGTGATCTACTGACTTGTCCACTTTGTCCCCGTGCTATTTCCTCAGATTTCACAGCCTCCACAACCAATTTCTCAAAGTCTGTGCTAGTGTTTGGCCCCACGATAGTGCGGATGTTCTGATTCAACTCATGCTCAAACCGACTCGCCAAAATAATCATGTCTTGTTCAATTTCCGGCACAAAATGAATAAGTTCCTGGAACTCCGTTTCATACTCCGCCACGGTCTTGTTCCCTTGACGAAGCATATAAAATTCAGGCCGCTTATTGTTCTGAAAATGAGGTGGAAAATACCGCAAATCAAACTCCCTTTCGAACTCTTCCCACGTGGGCTGACCGCCATAACGGTTCCTGCTGGTACCCCACCAAGTAGCTGCATGACGTTCCAGTAAGCGGGTAGCCAATGTGACTCGGTCCTCCACTAAAATGCTCAGATCCTGAGCTATCAATACTATCTTGTCTTTCCACAGTTTTGCCCCTAATGCATCACTCGAGCCATATAAAATTTGGCAGCCCAAGTGCCTTGCCTCTTTCAATAGTTTGGACACTTGTATTAGTAATCTACCACCTTGTACATCAGCTTGCCTTACCTCTGGCTGTACTTCCGGTTCAGGCTGTACCAGTACTTGCACTTGTGGTTGCTGAGTAGCTGCAGTTTGTATCTGTTGCATTGTTTGCTGCATCTGACCCAGAGTTGTCTATAACGCCGTCAACATCTGAATCAAAATTGGGTCTTGGGCCATAGGTTCTGCCTGTCCTACCTGTGCTGTCTATTCTGTTTGTTCCTCTTCTGTTGGTCCACGGGCATCGGACCTTTCCTCAACATCTTCTGCCTGTACCCGGCGTGGTCTCCTCACCTTCTTTTTAGGTGCCATCTAAAACCACAGAACACACAGCCACAGGTATAAGCCTAAGAAAAACAAAAACAAAACAACTAGACACACTCTATGCTGGACAATGCAGGTGCCGTGAGTGTGATGCACTTGCCAAAGAAGACTAGTTTGCACTCAATGCACACAAAATAACCATGCTCCGCTACCAACCTTGTGAGGACCCGTACCCGGTAAATGGGAGCCTCACCGCCGTGCAGCCCCGGTTGCCCCAACTGGTGGAACAAGCGGAAATACACAAGGCTTAACCGTAAAACTCTGTTATGCTAATCGTAATAAATACACAACATATGAATTTTTTTTTTTCAAAACAAGGCACGCATCAAATTATACTCGGTATAACCAACAAACAACGGAGTAACAAACACATGCAGCGAAGATAACAAATCATATACAATGGGCCATTCGGCCTTAAACATGTAACACCTCGAGTCCACACTCACAGATTCCCAGAAACTCAAAATAACATCACTTCTTATATATATCAGCACAATGCACAAGTATCCAAATATACAAGAAGATGTGAAGAATGCCGAGTCAAAAAAAAAAAGTGCATGTGCATTTGTCCAGCCCTACGACCAATACCGGGATAGCAACCCCGAAGTTGAATAGCTATCTCTCACAACTTAGTCCTGAAACAAAACAATAGAGAGGGGGGTGAGATCAAGGACCTTAGTGGAAGTTACCGCGTCATAAGCATAAACGGTGGAATGGAGACAAAACTAAATCATAGTATCAAACATTTATTCAAACCATTACAATCCATGTTCTTCTATGTATCCATCCTAAGTGCACACACCAAACGACATAAGGAAAATAAATACAAGAGATTCATAAATCACAGCTTTGATGTTTGGCTACTATACCCAAAACATAATGGGGTGGACACAAACCACTTTCACGTAACCCCCGATAAAGGGTTACCTAAAAGCCCACCGATGGTTTTCAGTTGTAGCATATATATAAACAAAACCCTACCATCAGTATTGTCCAAAATTTAATGGAAAAACACAAGTTATCACATTCAATTTTGAGCACACGTAGATATAACGTCGTAAAATATATATGAAGCAATTGTAAGGCCTTTCCCTTTATAGTGCACATAGCACTCAATATACATACATATATCCAACCATACCTCTCCAAGGTAAGCAACTGTCCTCTCTATAAGGACTCCATATACTTACCTAACTTGATCAAGCTTTTACCGTCATTTCCAATCGGTACAGTGCCTAGAAAATATTTATATTTGGTAGTCTTGTTTTTTCTTTACGAAAACATAATGCACAACACATAGCACAATTCATCACACTCAAAAGAAGACTTTCCGGGATTAAAAAAAACTCTTTTAGGGGTTACAAAAGGGTGTGAACATCATCGGGATCCTTACTGGAAATCGGGGGGTCTGATCGGTTAGTGACCAAATAGTGAATTTATCACGTATGGGTTATTAAATCGAAAAATTCATCATATATTCCATGCATGTAATTAAACATTTCCAGCTTGTAAAACAGGTTCCAAACATCTCAAAATAATATTCAAAGTATTCGGCCACAATAAGAATCATGTATATGGAAATGAAAAATCACATCGTATAGTAGGTCACAAAACACGTATGAAAATTCGTATGCTTTTAATCCATTTCTCAAAGTGGGCTGGAACAATATATTTTCTTTTTAAATCTCCTCTCACTTCTCATGCTCAATAACACATGTATCATCATAATATTATCACAATAAATCACCCACAAGGGACTGCTCACCAAGGGTAACAATGAACAGAACTCTCACAAGGGAAGTATACACCAAACAAGTCAGCATGCTTCAGCTTTGAATATACAGTGGATGTATTCACACATGGCAAGCATATTATGATTCTAATATAAATGTTAAACACATATCAAGTTACGCCTCCATTCAAACCAAAAACATTTGATCATTTAATTCTGAAAACAAAACATTTCGTGTATGCAAATGAAACATAAACTCCCACCTTTCGTCGAGTCAACGGTTCTCCAACAGTATCCTTGCCTCTACCGCTCGACCCGGTACCGTCTAAACAAGCACAAACCATACAGCCATACTAAGCATAACCAATCAAGGAATCAAATGGAAAATAATTGAAAACAATCCTATGGATCCTCTCACGCTACACACACATCTACATTACCCTATCCAATCTAAACAATTAAATCACAATACTTCTTACATTCAGATACTCTCATTACCAGCTCAACATCAATTCCTCATATAATCAACACGTTTCCTCTCAATACTGACTACAACCACTCAATTAACATGAATAAACACACCAACATGATTAATAACATAAAGAAACAACCCCCTGATACTGTTCATCCGGAATTCATACAAGAATCATAGGTTGTTTTCATGCATTTCCATCCATCAAAAACACTTAATCACATCACTAGCAACCTAATAAACTAACCAATCCAAAAAGAAAACCAAAGATTAAGCATTTACCAACAACTCTGAAATTTTCGGCCAAAATGATGAACACCTCAAAATCAGGCCTTAGACCCCAATCTAACAGTGGAAAAGTGTAGAAAATTGATGGGTAAGTGTTTTGAGACAATCCCCCACAATCTTTTGGGGTCAAATTGAACAAAGTTTGGATTTTGGTAGGTTGGAAGTATGAAAAAAGGAGAAAAACGGGTTAGAGCTGGTGATGAGTGTGTGTTCTGCTGGTCACTTATGGAAGAGGAGTGTTTAAGGAATGAAGTGTGGGCTTAGGCTGATGGGTTTCGGGCCCAAAAGTTCAACAAGGCTGAAATATGAAATCAACGGCCCGTTTCATCACAAATGAGCCCAAGTGACACATGAAATGTCAACCAAGTGGCCCAACAATGTCTTTGAGTATATAAAGCCATAACATAAGGGCTGGGAATGGAAAAAAAATGGCAACAGCCCAATACACAAAATTTTGGCCCAAACGGCTTGCGGTCGCTAAAAACGGACCAAAATCAACCTGGTTTGTTTTTCACTGACTCGACCTCGATCGTCTAACCTATCTCACTCACAATAATACTTAAACACTCTCAGATTTACTATGGGTTACTTAAAGGCTTCCTACGGCCGTGTTCACAACCAACCACTTAGCATCGGCGTGCTGCCGCCGGCACTAACGCTACTGTTAACGCTGGCACTGACCGGCACTACAATAGACGGAAATTTCACAGGTCATCCTGCCAAACATGAGATACAGTGCATCCTGCCAAACACGAGATACAGAGCATCCCACCAAACATGAGATACAAGGCATCCAGGGAGCTTTTGTTGGGAAGCACAATCGTAAAATAAGCCCGGTTCAGTAAGCACCTCTCCTCTACCTCAGGAGTAACAAAACTTGGCTCGCATGGCCAGCAATAAGAGAATCCTATATGTTTTCAAACAAGACAAGCATACACACATATAGGCACACAATGAGGTATCCTCAATCAAATCATAACACAATGCACAATCCAATACATAATAAGACAATCCAACATAAGGCAACCTAAACCCTACATTATTCAAAATTACTAAGAAACAATTACCACAATTCGCAAACATGCATAACATTATGAAACAAACCAAAATCAGAGAAACAAGCAAGGCACTTTCCGAAGAGACCAATGAGGATATATCCTACCTCTCACATGGATGAACAAGAAGTTACTCATTTGTTTTTATCATAAGAATCACAAGCACCTAAACAATTTATAAGGCAAAGACAACACAATAACTAAGCATGCAATATGAAAATAGAAAAACAAAAGACAACCTACTGTCCTCACTAAACTCTCTCCCCAAAACCTACCAAAACCAATAATCCGATACAGCAATAATCTCCCTATGAATGCATAATGTGATGGCCAAGAATCCAATAAATTTCAACCTGATTATACAATCCCTTAAAGATGGCACAATTCGGCAATACTAGGGAATTAGAGGCATAATATGGTTTTTAAGAAACCCAAGAGCAAGGGTGCAGTTTTGTAAAAACATAATGGGAATAGGTATTAAATGTGCATACAAAAAATAGGAACAAGATTCAGAAACATCTTAAGAGGAAGATAAAAAATCAGTCATAAAAGAACGAAGAGACACTCGACTTCAATAATATAAAAAATGACTTACCATCTGAATGCGAATTTAAACAAGTAAGATGCAGGTCGAAGAGAGGAATCCAATGAGCTGTCACATGCAATGATCTGATGAGGAAGGAGGTGCTTTTCTGAAATCTTTGGTAGCAAGTGTATAAGTTTCGGCCACAAAGGAAGCAAGGAAATTATGGTTTGTGTTTGCTTAGGTGTGAAGAAATAAAAGAGAGAATAAGTGTGTGGAGAATTAGGGTGGCGGGCCTAGGTATATATAGGTATTTAAGAAGGTTAGACTTTACTATTTTTTAGGCTTAAAAGATAATTCCACAATATTTAGGATAATGGGGATATTTTTAAAAGAATCATCTAGGCTATTTTTTTGCAAACTAAACTATTAAGAATTAACATAAAATAGTTGAATAATACTTAGGAAAATTTCAGTTATAAATTTTAGGGTCATCACGCACTCGGGTTATCAAGGGTAAAGTGGTCATTTCTGCTACACTAGTCCCTAGGTTTCATTTATGACACATGGACTTCTAAAACATCTAACCTACTGAGGATCAGGGTCTCACATATGGCACCAAGGCACTTCCACCACCATAGGATGCAAACAATCCACATAAATATACAACAACTACTTCTAAATGACTGCTATGGATAAAGATTTATTCAACCGATTATCAATGGTAAAGTATGAGGCATGGAAGAGTAGGCCAAGTTTGTATCGAAACTGATTGTGATGGATGAGGAGTACCTGCAGAGGTTTAAGGAGGGTTTGTCAGTGGCTATCAAAAGATGTAAGAGTATTACCATAGACAATGGACTTCGCCACCATCTTTCACCTAATCTAAAGAGCAGAGGATATCCTACAGACTAAGGCAGTAGAGACTAGAGTTACGGCTCAACCAGTTCCATCTACTCTTGGAAAGAGGATTATACCCTTAAGTGGTTCTCAAAGGAGCAGGCCATTCTTTCGGAGGTCCGGAGTGCAAGGACTAGTGGCACCTTGTTTACACTTGCTGCTCGATCCATTCCTCCCAGGTTCCTGGGCAAAGAGCCCATGAGGTGTTTTAGTTGCCACAAATTGAGTTATATGGCAAAGCAGTGTAAATTTGCTTGTAGCCTTATGGATCTCTAGTTTCTTATTTTTCTGATGAGCATGTGTCTCATTTGGATCCTGTGATCGAGATATCTACTCTATTAGGGGAGCACCAGTTTTGTGAGCATGTGTATTTGGGTTTTTCAATAGTGATTGTCGGTGTTGTGTTTGAGGAAAATTTGATACCGCTTGATGTGATATTTGGCATAGATTGGCTTGTCGCTTTATTGTGTTTTGAGAAGAGGGTGGTTTTGCAGACTCCTAAGGGAGTGGAGGTTGTCTTTGATAGAGACAGGAATGTGGTTGCTTCCCAAAGGATTTATCAGGTTTGTAATGACCCCAAATCCTAAACTATTATTAATTGCTCCAATTAGGGCCATTACCATCGTGAAACTCAAACAAGCCCAAGAACCAGGACGTATCTTAATTCCACAAGGCTTACTTATCAAATTCTCAATTTCTAGCATGTACATTCATTATATTCATTAGTTATTGGAGCATGATATTGGACATGTATACTGGTATCATATGAAGTGAATCAAATATCAGCGGAAGTCTTTAAATAAAATCAATGAATCCACAACTCACAAGTCCCGTAAGGATCCGAACATCCAGTAAGTTAATTCCCAAAATAAAATAGAAACAAGTAAAGGAGCAACCTAGAAAACCAGAAAAATAGTCCAATCATAATTCATGTTATATGCGCAAGAAATCAAGGAACAGGTATGCTAATGTGATGCGATATCGCCTGCCATGTAGCCTTGATCTCAGACACTGGTACCACGAACAGTGGATGTACCTAAGCCTGAAAAATGGTGAATACAACAGGATGAGATTTCAAGAATCTCAGTTGGGTCACAACATCATAAGATCTTTAGAAATGTTAAATACAAATTTCCCAAACAATATTAGATCATTCCTATAGATCTATGGGTATCTTGCAATGCAAAAATCAATCAAAGGGATAGGGCCGAAACTAAGGTTGAGGGTGAACTGCAAACACTTCCAAAAATCAGAAATACACAGGTAGGTAAAACTCATCAAATTGCTCTCAGCAATAGGAAAAAGAAAGGTCATCCCCTTCCACCTGTGTTGTCCAAGGTTTACTGCATAAAGGGCAAAAGGTTAGCACACAAGCTAATCAGTAAGCCTATTCATCCTACCACACAAGGACAAGCCATCCCAAGCGACACAAGGACAAGGTATCCCAAACCACACAAGGACAAAATTTTTAGCCACACAAGGACAAAACTTCTAGCCACACAAGGACTAGACATCCAGCGCGAGTATGCTGGGGTTTGCCACCCATACAACTCCCATACTAGTAAGAGCCTCCCCTCTCCCAAGGAGCATCAACGCTTACCCCGAATAGGCATTAGAACAGGATCCTGACACACAAACATGTACAAGCACACACAGGCAAGCAAAAACACAATACCATAACAAGGTATCCTCAATCATGTCAGAACATAATTAGTTTATTCAATTCACATATCATATGCAATTCGGGCACTCAAAACTTAACTCAAGGGTTCAGTATAGCCTATAGGATTCATATCTCAATCCGAAATTCGTGCACATATCCTACAATCAATTTGCATGCAATAATAACAAGGGCATGCATCGAAAACAACAAATAAACAACAAGAATCTCTACAGAAACCGATGAGGCATAGATCCTACCTCTCCTGTCTCTGAACAAAACGTTATTCCTTTGCCTTTATTTAATAATTCCGAACCACCTATAGTATCACAAGGCAAAGATAAAACCAAACTAAGCATGCGTACTTAATAACCAATTGAATATCCTATTTCCTTACCAATTCCACTCACCAAACCTATCAAAAACCAGTGGTCAGATGCCGTAGGTTCCTCCCCTTTTGATGTGTGATGTGATAGCCAAGAACTTAACAAGATTCAACCTAAATTACCACCCAATTTAACTACGTATATTTTGGCACTAAGGATAGGACACAAGACAGTTTGCGATTTCATGTTAGCAAGGTGTAAGGGTTGTGCTTTCATACTAACAAAGAGGGATTAAATGTTTATAACTTATACAATCAAAAGAAACAAGATCAGAATCCAATAGGTTCATCAATTGATCAAGATAGGCAACAATAGGGCAAGGTTAGGACATACTGATTTCATGTATAGAAAAGATTCAAAGGATGAATTCTTGATTTTATAACATTAATAGATGCCAAACAATCATAAGAACAAGAGAAACAACAACATAAATCAATTGAAGATAGAATCACACAATCTTGAACCCTAATCTCGTTGAAATTTGACTTATCTTACGATAAAGAAAAACTAACCTCCATATAGAAAACCAAATATTTCTGGAAATAGGATGAAGATATCTTTCCAACAAGCTATTATTCGCAAGAATCCGACAAAGGGTGAGAGAGTTATGCTATTTTGGAGTTCAAGTAGATTTTGACAATTCTGCCGAAATTCGATTTAACTTTTAACATAGAAAAAATAACCTCCAATAAAAAAACCAGATATGGTTAGAAATATGATGAAGATAGATTTTCAACAAGCTATTAATTACAAGAATCTGGCAAAGGATGAGAGAGTTATGCTATTTTGAAGTTCAAGCAGATTTTGGCAATTCTGCCGAAATTCGATTTAACTTTTAACAAAGAAAAAACTGACGTAAAAAAAAAACACCATAGATTTTAGGAAAGAAGATGAAGAGAGATTTCCAACAAGCTATTATTCTCAGAAATCCAATAAATAATGAGAGAGTTATGCTTGTTTGAAGTTCCAGCGAATTTCAGCAGAAATTGGGAGGTGTAAGGCTTTTAGGTCTTACGAATTTTGTATGTTTTCTATATAAAATTTTGTGTGGCTGATTCCTATTTATATAAGATAGTTATGGGATTAAAATCCCTACCTTAAAGGCTTAATTAAAATAAGATAATTATCAGAATTAAATTCTATAATTATCCCCCCTTAAACTAAGGTTTTTATTTCCTAAGGTAATTATCAACCAATAAAGAATCAATTTAAATGGAATTAATACCAAAAATAATTACTAGACATCCCTTACCTATTTCAGCCATCACACATCCTTTTCTTCAGGGACAAAATGGTCTTTTTTACCTACACTGTCTTCTGGACTTCTAGTACTCAAAATTCAAGGTCTCACAAGGTTTACCTACTATGAGGGATCTGGAGTTTTATATTGAGCTGCTTCTAGGTTCTACAACTATTTTTATTCCATCCTACAGGATGACTCCAATTAAGATGAAATAGTTGAAGACTCAGCTGCAAGAGTTGGTGGAGAAGGGGTTTATTCAGCTCAGTATTTTACCCTAGGGAGCCCAGGCATTGTTTGTTAAGAAGAAAGATGGCATCTTCTGTAAGGACCCCAAACCAACCTATTAGGACCTCTACTGCCGTGAAACCCAAATAAGTCCTTGCAAGGTCCTATTTTAATTCCACAAGGCTTAAGTCACCTAATTATTAATTTTATTAGTTAATTCATATGTTATTTAAAGGTTGGAGCATGTTTATATATTATTGAATTTCTGGCTTATATAGAGTGTGTGAAAACATCAGCGGAAGACTTATATTAACATTGAAAACAAGTGGAAACATAACACACAAGTCCCATAGGAATCTCAAAAAATCAACCAATAGTATCGTGTATATTTCTGAAGCAACAATGAAGGAGGAACAGGGATTGATAAGCCAGACTGCAAATTCACACAAATTCAAAGACATGACATGCACATTCAATAGGAAAGTGGTGCAAATAAAATGTAAATTCATCCAACAGTACAGTATTGATTTCACACCTTTGGTATCACCAACAACACCTAAGCCTGCAAAGGAGGAGAAAAGAAGTGGTGAGATTACAAGAATCTCAGTAGGGTCATATCAATATAAGTCCTAGGGATTCCCAATCAAATATCTCCCAATAACCAAAAGATCAACACCTAAAACCAGCTAAGAAATCTAATTAAAATCGCAAGAATCAAACACACATAATAGGGGTAGAATCATCACAAGCACACAAAATATGAGGGTAGGCCGAATTTGGTAGAAAACAAGGGGAAAGACTGAAAATACTTCTTATTTAGAAGCATACAGGCAGCTTAGAACATAGTCTGATTTTTAAAACCAAGGTTCGTCCCAATCTACCAATGTTGTCCGGGGCTATGCTGCAAAAATGGTAAAACAGTTAGACAATCAATATTACAACAAGCCTTTTAGTTATCTCCGGCATCCAGACTTGAACTGGCATAGGAGGCACTCTTGTAGCTATGCATACAAGTCATCTTGCCACTCAAAAACAAGGCATGCTAATGTCTAGACTTGAACTGGCCTATAGGGCATCTTGACGTCTAGATGAATTGGCCTACAAGGCTTCCTGACGGACGTCCGGACTTAAACCGGCCTACAAGGCATCCAGCGAGCTCTTGCTGGGAATAACCACCCATAAACCTCCCGGTACGGTAAGCAACTCTCCTCTCCCTAGAAGCAACAATACTTACCTCACATGGCTAGCGACAAAAGGATCCTTCAAACAATACAAAAACAAGGCACATACACGCATACATACATAGTACATGCATACACAAATCACAACAAAAGATCTTCAATCAAACCACAATACAAATGAAGATCAATCCTCAAAGTCATAGCCAAATTAGGCAACCTATTTCCCGAGTAAATCCTGAGATTGCCACATATTCCGCAAGCATGTAACCAAGATAGGCAATCGAATTCAATCATATTCAAACAATCAAACAATAGGGTAACCAAAGGAAACAATGAGGCATAGATCCTACCTCTCATGAGTCTGAATCAGATGCAATCCTCTGCCTTTCCAATAAGATCAGAATCTCCTAAACAATCACAAGGTAAAGACCACACAATACTAAGCCACAAGATTACGTAATTAAAAACCAAAGGCATTGGGAATCCTTACCAATTAACCTACTAAAATCCAAAAATCTGAATGCAGCAGTATCTTCCCCTTGAATGTGTGACGTGACGGCCAAAAATTCAGTAAGAATCAACCTGATTATTCATCCTAATTCATCACACAAATTTCGGCAACACTTTAGGGCTTAGTAGGGTAAATTGCAATTTCATCATACACATAAGAAGAAGCTATGATTTCATGTGAATAAGGAAGCAATAGGTGCCAGGCACTCAAACGATTAAAAGGAACAAGATCTGAAACCAACAGAGAAGTCAATTGATTAAATTTTGGAAAATATAGGTTTAGGAATAGGGCATGTCAATTTCATGTATAAGGAAGAGTCAAAGGATAAATTCATGATTTTAAAACTTGAATGGATGCCAAACAATCATATGAACAAAAGGAATAACAGCAGAAATCAATTGAAGTAAAAATCACACAATCTTGGCACCAAAACTGACTTATTATGACTTGAATTTCGACAAGGAAGAGCTAACCTTCTGATTACCAACTCAAGATATCTAGATAGAGTATAGAAAGAGCTTTCCAATAAGCTATTATTTGCAGAAATCTGATAAAGGATGAGAAAGTTATGCAAAGATGAAGATCAAGGAATTTCGACTAGCGTTTAGACAAAAATCGAAAATTGAGAGGAAATGGATAAATTTTGAAATTTCCAGGTGGGTTTTTGTATGTTTAGATAGGATAGGCTGACCACTCTTTTATAGGGGTCTAAGGAGGTTTAGTTAAGAGATAATTCCCTACTAAGCTTAAAAGGATAATTAAAGGATAATTCTATTAAAAGAGATATTCTATTCAAAAGGAAGAATTATCTAATACCTTGGATAATAAGGGAAAAATTAAGGATAATTAATGTAAAAATACCAGAATTAAAACAGAAAATACATGGCAGCAACCATTTTAGGCCATCATGCATTCATTTCTTCAAGGGAAAAGTAGTCATTTCAGCTGCACCGGCACCTAAGTTCCATTTCTGACCTGTGAACTTCTAGAACATCTACCCTATAGAGGATCGGGTCTCACACCTTCCTATAGTGTATTGATTATAGGCAGTTAAATAAGGTAATGGTCAAAAACTGTTATCCTTTGTTTAGGATTGATGATCTCCTTGATCAGTTGTAGGGAGCTTCAGTATTTTCCAAAATGGACCTCAAATCTGGATATTAACTGTAAGACCCCAAATTTTGAGTCCTAGAAGTCCAGAAGCCAATGCGGGTGAAAAGACAATTTTGCCCCTAAAGAGAAGGATGTGTGATGGCCGAAATTGGTAAGATTGTATAGTAAATTACTTTGTTTCTAATTCCTTTTGATTTAGGTTCTTGTAGATGAGTAATCGCTTTAGGAATTATTCTTTAAGGCAGATAGTTGCCTTAGAGATTAAATCCCTAAGAATAGGGAAGGAAATTTAAGAGTTTGGTTATTTGGTAAATTATATTGGATTGATAGATTGATTAAAAGTAGTAGACATAATTATAAACTCATTGAATATAAATAGGAAGCCAACCCCACAAAATTTTCCCCTAAAACCTTACAAAATTCGTATTGGCTTAAAACCCTATACTTCCCCTTAGCCGTCAGAATTCGTAGAAACTTTAAACCAGCATAACTCCCTCATCGTTCATTGGATCTCTGCGAATAATAGATTTTTAGAAAGCTCTCTTCATCCTCTTTCCAACCATCTTTGGATTTTCTTCGGGAGGTTAGTATTTCTTTGTCTAAAGTTACTTTGAAAATCGGCGGTGGAATTAGGTTTCCGCCAAATCTTCTTGAACTTCAAAATAACATAACTTTCTACTCGCTTGTTGGAATCTTACAAATAATATGTCGTTGGATGTAAATATTTCGTTATTTTGGGTCGAGACGAAATCGTCTTATGCCCTACTTTTAGCAATAGGTTTTGCATAGTTAATTGGAATGGTAAATTCAGGTTGAATCTTGATAAGTTCCTGGCTATCACATCACACATCCAAGGGGAAGGTACCTGTAACTTCTGATCACTGGTTTTTGGATATACATGCTTAGTCTGTTTTGTCTTTGTCTGGTTATGATTTAGGTGGTTCAGATTTACTTAATAAAGGCAAAGGAGTAGCTTCTTGTTCAGAGACAAGGGAGGTAGGATCTATGCCTCATCGGTTTCTCCAGAAACCCCTGCTCTTATCTGATGTTTTTGTTACCTGCCCTTGTTGTATTTATTTGTGATTGGATTGTAGGGTGTGAATATGAAATCCGGAATGAGATATGAATCTCCTAGGCTATATCAAACCCCTGAGTTAGGAATTGAGTGCCTAGGGATGCTATTGTTATATGAATTGGATGTGTTGATTATTTCCTGACATGATTGAGGATACCCTGTTGTGGTATTATGCTTTGTACTTGCCTGTGTGTGCTTGTACATGTTTGTTTGTCAGGATCCTGTTCCGCTGGCCAGGCAGGGTAAGCACTGATGCTCCTAGTGAGAGGAGAGGTACTTACCGATTTATGGGAGGTGTATGGGTGTTGAACCAGCAAGCTAGCGCTGGATATCTGTCCTTGCGAGGCCGGATCCCTGTCTTTCGAGACAGGAAGCCCTTATTTTGCGAGATTTGAGGATTCCCTAGTTGCGACTAGGGAAGACTTGTCCATGTGGGGCTAGTCGACTTATCCTTGCGAGGATAAGGTGAAAGGTTTACTGATTATCTTGTGTGTTAACCATCTACCCTTTGTGCAGTAAGTCTTGGACAACACAGGTGGAAGGGATGGCCTTTCTACTACTTTGAGAGCGATTTTGTTGTATTTCACCTGCCTGTGTACTTCTGAACTTTCGGAAGTGTGGTCCTTCCTCAACCATAATCTCGGCCTTAACCTCTTTTGGTTTATTGTTGAATTGCGTGATCCCTTTAGTTGTTTAAGGAATGATCTTATGTGAATTGGGAGATTTGTGTTTAGGGATTCTGTAGATCTTATGATGCTGCGACCCTACTGAGATTCTTGTAATCTCATATATTTATTTTTACCATTTTTCAGGCTTAGGTATATCCTCTATTCGTGGTACCAGTGTGTGAGATCAAGGCTGCACGGCGGGGCGATATCGCATCACAAATACTACTTGTTACTTGCGCAAATAACTTGAAAGATTGGACATTGTTCTGGTTTATTTTTAAGCATTCGTTTGGCTTGCTGTTTCCAAACTTGGTTGATGAATTTCTTGCTGGTTATTTGAATACCTATGGGACTTGTGTGTTATGAACCCAATGGATAAATTTAAGACTTCCGCTGATGTTTTTATTTACTCCGTATGTTACCAGAATATATGTCCAATATCATGCTCCAATTGATTAAGAAGCAACAAAATAAATAAGTTTAAAATCGGTATCTTATGAGTAGCCTTTAAGACTTATTTGGGTTTCACGACAGTAATGACCTTAATCGGAGCAACGAATAATGGTTTAAGAATTAGGGTCGTTACAAGTTCGGTAGCAGAGCATGGTTTAGGATTATAACTTGTTATTTGCTGACTTAGTTGTTAATTTTGGTAATTGCAGGTGATTGCAGGTAAGAACATGTGCACACACTCACTCACTTAGGGACTTAAACTGGAATTAGAGAGAACATGGGAGTTAAATGGAAATAATACTAGCTGTTGTGTTGATTGTTTATCTTTAGTATGCCTTAACATGTTTGAATGGATGATTAGCTATGTTTCTTGTCATTACCGAATGAATATGCATGTGAGTGATTATGTGTATAGCCGAATATGGATGATGTGTGCAGCTATAAGTGCTTGATGTTTTTTATGATTTCTATGCGTGATAATGTTATTGCCGAGTGTGCATAGCATGAGTGCATATGATTTTCGAAATTTGTATATTGTTTTCCAGCATATGCGTATCGTCCGGTGCATGCCTCTCCACCAGGTACCACTCCTATTCCTAGTATCGTATTTAGTGTTTGTTTAAGTAACAATCGTACACTTGTGTAGTAGCTCACGCTCGAGGCAACAGAGGGACCAACGGGGTAGGTTTGACATTCAGAACGAACAACAACCTGTTGAGCAAGAGGAGCCAAATGCACAAAATGAGCAGGAAGGGCAAGCTGAGTCCGAAAACCAACCTGAGACACCAGTCGCACCAGGCATTGACCCTGTCATGGCACAAATCTTAAACGTGTTACAAGGAATTGCTGCAAATCAGTAGTGAATGGAGGCACAATTTCAGAGTACTCCTGCGCCTACACCAGGACCTATTCCACCACTTGAACCTGTACAGCCGGCATAACAGAAAGAGAAAGAAAGACTTCCCGTAATGATTACAAAGTTACTGAAGGAAGCTTGACAACTTGGATGTAAAGATTTCGGTGGTTCAGCAGGAGCCGCAGCCGCTCGGGAGTGGATGGATACCTTATGCCGAGTATCCTTGTTCCTGCGTATCTCTGATGACGACAAGGTTGCCATTGCTACATTCTTACTTGAGGGAGAAGCCCTCGCTTGGTGGACATCTGTTAGCTTGCGATTCGGCGATCGCTTGCTGACATGGGAAGAATTCCGGTATGAATTTGATGAAAAATTTTATACGAGATTCCATAAAAGTGAAGCGGCAGGCATTTTACAAACTTGAACAAGGCACCCGTTCGGTGCTGGAATATGAGAAGGTGTTGAGGGAGTTGTCCCGTTTTGCACCTGAAGAAGATCGTACATCATACCAGCTGGCAAGACGATTTCAGGATGGGTTGAGTGTCGAACTCAAAACCATCGTCGGTACGACACCAGTGCAGAATTTGCAAGAACTAATAACTGCAGCAACCGAAGCTGACAAGATCGTGCAAACCAGGAAGCCACCCGCAGCTACTAGTGGCGGATCTTATAGGCGTGATTCAAAGTTCAACCAAAGAAGTGGACCCTATCCCTTACGGTCTCATCCTCCGCAGATCAATGGGAACACCAACAGGAGGAACTTTTCTGGTTCCAATTATAATGGATCGTCATGGCAGAATCCACAACGGCGATGCTTCACCTGTGGCGAGATGGGACATATTCGGGCAGCCTGCCCGAAACGTCAAATCCCAGGGGTACCTAACACCAGCCGAGGAGGGAATATCAATCCCGCTAGACTACCAGCACGCACACCAGGAAGGCCACCCAACAGATCCACAAGTGAGGCGCAACCAAGACCAACAAGGCTCTTTACTTTGACTGATGCCGAGGCTAGTCCTGATGTGGTGACAGGTACTATTTCCGTCTTTTCTCAAAACGTTAAAGTCTTAATTGATCCAGGAGTAAATAGATCGTTCGTGAGTCAAAGGATAGCACTTAGCGCGGATCGTCCTCTATCTCCCTTGACTCCTCCTATTGCGGTTCTATCTCCTTTGGGAGAGCAACTGATTTGTGATCTGGTCTATATCGGTTGTGCTATACGTATGGGATCGAGTGTATTTGAAGTGGATCTCATTCCATTAGACATCAAGGAGCTGGATGTGATTTTAGGCATGGATTGTCTGGCAAAATATCAAGCCCGTGTGTAGTGTTTTACCAAACGGGTGTGGTTCACATTTGCTGATGGTACCGAATACTGTTTTGAAGGCGATAGGCGAGTTGTGCCAACTTGCATGATTTCTTGGCTTAAGACGAAGCGATTGATCAACAAAGGATGTACAGCATACCTTGCGCATGTACAAGATATTGCTAAAAGATCTTCAGATCTGAATTCTGTTCCTGTGGTTTGTGAATTTCTGGAAGTTTTCCCAGAAGACATAGCCGGATTGCCACCAGCAAGGGAAGTAGACTTTGGCATTGAGCTTGTGCCAGGTACAAATCCGATTTCCATTCCTCCGTATCGTATGGCTCCTGCGAAAATGAAGGAACTGAAGACGCAATTGGAAGATTTGCTGGATCTTGGTTTTATTCGACCTAGTGTGTCACCCTGGGGAGCACCTGTACTGTTCGTGAAAAAGAAAGATGGTTCGCTGCGATTGTGTAGTGACTATCGACAGCTGAACCGTGTGACCGTGAAGAACAAATATCCTTTGCCACGCATCGATGATTTGTTTGACCAACTCCAAGGGGCAGCGGTATTCTCCAAGACTGATCTCAGATCTGGATACCATCAATTGCGAGTTCGTGATGCTGATATTTCGAAGACCGCGTTCAGATCGCGATATGGCCACTATGAATTTCTGGTTATGCCATTCGGCTTGACCAATGTACCAGCTGTGTTTATGGACTTGATGAATCGTGTGTTCCGCGAATTCCTGGATAAATTTGTGATCGTCTTCATCGACGACATTCTGATTTACTCAAAGTCGGAAGAGGATCATGTTATGCACTTGCGGCTTGTGCTTAAAATTCTGAAGGATCGACGGTTGTTCGCAAAGTACTCAAAATGCGAATTCTGGTTACGTGAGGTTAGTTTCCTTGGCCATATTGTTTCCGCTCAAGGTGTGTTTGTTGATCCAAAGAAGATTGAAGCCGTGATTGCTTGGGAACCTCCGCGAAGTGTGTTCGAAGTTCGTAGTTTCCTTGGCTTAGCAGGTTACTACCGTCGCTTTGGGGAAAATTTTTCATCACTTGCCGGACCATTGACAAAACTGACACGCAAGGGTGAGCCGTTCGTATGGAATGAAAAGTGCCAGCAAAGTTTTGACGAGCTAAAGAATCGGTTAGTTTCTGCACCTATCCTTACCTTACCTATTTGCGGAAAAGAGTACGTGGTATACAGCGACGCGTCGAAATCCAGACTTGGATGTGTATTGATGCAAGATGGGAAAGTCATTGCCTACGCTTCAAGGCAATTGCGACCGCATGAGATGAACTACCCTACACATGATCTAGAACATGCAGCCGTAGTCTTTGCCTTAAAAATATGGCGACATTATTTATACGGCGAGACATGTCGAATCTTCACTGATCACAAAAGCCTGAAGTACCTCCTTACACAGAAAGAATTGAATATGAGACAACGAAGATGGATGGAGCTAATTAAGGACTACGATTTGATCATCGAATATCATCCTGAAAAGGCGAATGTTGTGGCTGATGCCCTGAGCCGAAAGTGTCATTCTTCTTCCCCTTCAATTCTGGCTTATATGCGCACTCATTATCTGCCAATGATGTTAGAATTGAAAACTAATCGTGTGCATCTTGGCACCAATCTCTCTGGTTCGTTGCTAGCACGAATTGAAGTTGCACCTACCTTAATTGAGGAGATCCGGAATCAACAGTTGGAGGATCTGAAACTTGCTGAAATTCGGAAGCAACTTGCTGATGGTGTTGATGCTATAGTTCGTGATTTCAGAATACGAGATGATGAAGTTTTAGTGTTCAGAAACCGGGTATGTGTTCCACAAAATGCTGATATTTGTAACCTTATTCTATCAGAGACGCATAGTTCGAAGCTTGCTATCCATCCGGGAAGCACAAAGATGTACCGAGATTTGAAGGGGCAGTATTGGTGGCCTAATATGAAGCGACATATTGCTGAATTTGTTGCCCGATGTCTTGTATGTCAACAAGTGAAGATCGAACATCAAAGACCTGCTGGTTTACTTCAGTAACTTTTGATTCAAGAATGGAAGTGGGAGCACATCACAATGGATTTTGTTACCAGTTTGCCTAGATCACAGCGAGGATACAATGCCATTTGGGTGATCGTAGATCGACTGACAAAATCTGCACACTTTCTTCCTATACGTGTGATAGATACACCAGAAACATTGGCAATTCGTTACTTGGACGAGATTGTTCGTCTGCATGGAGTACCAGTTTTTATTGTTTCAGATCGTGACCCTCGTTTCACTTCACGATTTTGGGAGAAATTTCAGAATGCACTGGGTTCGAGATTGAAGTTCAGTACAGCATTTCATCCCCAAACCGATGGTCAATCAGAAAGGACAATTCAAACACTTGAAGATATGCTACGTGCGAGTGTATTAGACCAGCAAACTAGCTGGGATCGAAGCTTACCATTGGCGGAATTTGCTTACAACAATAGCTTTCATATAAGCATCGGTATGGCACCCTATGAAGCACTTTATGGGAGACGTTGCAGAACCCCTATTTTCTGGAATGAAGTAGGCGAGAGATGCCTAGACAATCCAGAATTAATTGACCAAGCAACAGAGCAATTGAGCTTGATTCGTCAAAGGTTAAAAGCAGCACAAGATCGGCAGAAAAGCTACGCCAACAATCGACGAAGGGAGCTGGAATTTGCGGTGGGAGACAAAGTGTTTTTGAAATTCGCCCCATGGAAAGGAGTCCTTCGTTTTCAGCAGCGAGGTAAACTAACACCTCGCTACATTGGTCCTTATGACGTTGTGGAGAGAATCGGCCCTGTTGCATACCGACTTGCACTACCTCCAAATATGAAAAGAATTCACAGTGTATTTCACGTGTCAATGCTAAGAAATTATATGCGAGATCCTGCTCATGTGCTTAAAAAACCACCAGTAGAAGTTGAAGAAAACCTATCCTATCCCGTACAGCCCGTTGCCATACTAGACCGGTCAGTTCGACAACTTCGCAGTCGAAGCGTACCTATGGTACGAGTTGTTTGGCATAATGGCCAAATTGAGGAGCAGTCTTGGGAGACTGAAGAATCTATGCATGAAAAATTTCCTTACTTGTTTGATTAGGTACTAATGTTTAAATTTCGAGGACGAAATTCTTATAAGGAGGGGAGGATGTAAGACCCCGAATTTTGAGTCCTAGAAGTCTAGAAGCCAGTGCGGGTGAAAAGACAATTTTGCCCCTGAAGAGAAGGATGTGTGATGGCCGAAATTGGTAAGATTGTATAGTAAATTACTTTGTTTCTAATTCCTTTTGATTTAGGTTCTTGTAGATGAGTAATCGCTTTAGGAATTATCCTTTAAGGCAGATAGTTGCCTTAGAGATTAAATCCCTAAGAATAGGGAAGGAAATTTAAGAGTTTGGTTATTTGGTAAATTATATTGGATTGATAGATTGATTAAAAGTAGTAGACATAATTCTATACTCATTGAATATAAATAGGAAGCCAACCCCACAAAATTTTCCCCTAAAACCTTACAAAATTCGTATTGGCTTAAAACCCTATACTTCCCCTTAGCCGTCAGAATTTGCAGAAACTTTAAACCAGTATCACTCCCTCATCGTTCATTGGATCTCTACGAATAATAGCTTTTTGGAAAGCTCTCTTCATCCTCTTTCCAAAAATTATTGTATTTTCTTCGGGAGGTTAGTATTTATTTGTTTAAAGTTACTTTGAAAATCGGCGACGGAATTAGGTTTCCGCCAAATCTTCTTGAATTTCAAAATAGCATAACTTTCTACTCGTTTGTTGGAATCTTGCAAATAATATGTCGTTGGAAAGATATTTTCATTATCTTTCCAATAGTATATAAATCACAGCTTGAATGTAAATATTTCGTTGTTTTGGGTCGAGACGAAATCGTCTTATGCCCTACTTTTAGCAATAGGTTTTGCATAGTTAATTGGAATGGTAAATTCAGGTTGAATCTTGATAAGTTCCTGGCTATCACATCACACATCCAAGGGGATGGCACCTGCAACATCTGATCACTGGTTTTCTGATAGGTTTGGTGAGTGGTATTGGTAAGGAATAGGGTATTCAATTGATTTTTGGATATGCATGCTTAGTCTGTTTTGTCTTTGTCTGGTGATGATTTAGGAATTGAGATATGAATCTCCTAGGCTATATAGAACCCCTGAGTTAGGAATTGAGTGCCTAGGGATGCTATTGTTATATGAATTGGATGTGTTGATTGTTTCCTGACATGATTGAGGATACCCTGTTGTGGTATTATGCTTTGTACTTGCCTGTGTGTGCTTGTACGTGTTTGTTTGTCAGGATCCTGTTCCGCTGGCCAGGCAGGGTAAGCACTGATGCTCCTAGTGAGAGGAGAGGTACTTACCGATTTATGGGAGGTGTATGGGTGTTGAACCAGCAAGCTAGCGCTGGATATCTGTCCTTGCGAGGCCGGATCCCTGTCTTGCGAGACAGAAAGCCCTTATCTTGCGACTAGGGAAGAATTGTCCATGTGGGGCTAGTCGACTTATCCTTGCGAGGATAAGGTGAAAAGCTTACTGATTAGCTTGTGTGTTAACCATCTACCCTTTGTGCAGTAAGTCTTGGACAACACAGGTGGAAGGGGATGGTCTTTCTTCTACTTTGAGAGCGATTTTGTTGTATTTCACCTGCCTGTGTACTTCTGAACTTTTGGAAGTGTGGTCCTCCCTCAACCATAATCTCGGCCTTAACCTCTTTTGTTTTATTGTTGAATTGCGTGATCCCTTTAGTTGTTTAGGGAATGATCTTATGTGAATTGGGAGATTTGTGTTTAGGGATTCTGTAGATCTTATGATGCTGTGACCCTACTGAGATTCTTGTAATCTCATATCGTTGTTTTTACCATTTTTCAGGCTTAGGTATATCCTCTGTTCGTGGTACCAGTGTGTGAGATCAAGGCTGCACGGCGGGGCGATATCGCATCACAAATACTACTTGTTACTTGCGCAAATAACTTGAAAGATTGGACATTGTTCTGGTTTATTTTTAAGCATTCGTTTGGCTTGCTATTTCCGAACTTGGTTGATGAATTTCTTGCTGGTTATTTGGATCCCTATGGGACTTGTGTGTTATGAACCCAATGGATAAATTTAAGACTTCCGCTGATGTTTTTATTTACTCCGTATGTTACCAGAATATGTGTCCAATATCATGCTCCAATTGATTGAAAAGCAACAAAATAAATAAGTTTAAAATCGGTATCTTATGAGTAGCCTTGTGAAATTCTAATAGGTCTTAGGTGTCGTTGAGACTTATGTGGGTTTCACGACTGTAATGACCTTAATCAGAGCAACGAATAATGGTTTAGGAATTAGGGTCGTTACATTATCATATAAGAGTAATGGATGCAAACATATCTAAGACTGCTTTTCATTCTAGGTAGGGACATTATAAGTTTGTGGTGATGTCATTTGGTTTGACTAATGCTTCTGCTTTCTTTATGATTTTGAAGAATATGGTATTGAGACCCTACTTGGACAGATTTGTGATTATGTTTACTGGTGATATCTTGGTGTATTCTAAGTCCAGAGATGACCCACGTGCAGCATTTGAGGATTGTGCTTCAGATTTTGAGGGATAACTAGTTGTATGCCAAGTTCAACAAGTGTGAGTTCTAGTTGTCTAAAGTTGGTTTTATTGGCCATATAGTCTCCGAGAAGGAGATTGGTGTTGATCTGAAGATGGTGGAGGCAATTACTTAGTGGAAAGCACCCAAGAGTGTAACAAAGATTCGTAGTTTCTTGGGTTTGGCTGGTTATTATTAGAGGTTTGTGCACGAATTTTCATTTCTTCCAGGCCCTTTGACTCGTTTGATGAGGAAGGGTGTGAGACCCCGATTTTTTAGTCATAGAAGTCTAAAAGCTAGTGTAGGTGAAATGACCTTTTTGCTCTTGAAGAAAAAGATGTGTGATGGCAGAAAATGGTATTGAAGGTCTAGTGTTCATTTTTTATTTCATTTGTCCTTTATTTCATTTCATTATTGGTTCAATCTTACCTTAGATGATAATTTTCTAAAATAAAGGAGATAATTTCAGAATTTAATTCTAATGATTATCTCCCCTTATATAGCCTTTAGTGTAACGACCCAAATTCCTAACTATTCTTAATTGCTCCGATTAAGGTCATTACCGCCGTGAAACCCAAATAAGCCTCAACGACACCTAAGACCTATTAGAATTCCACAAGGCTACTCATAAGATACCGATTTTAAAATTGTTTATTTTGTTGCTTACCAATCAATTGGAGCATGATATTGGACACATATTCTGGTAACATACGGAGTAAATAAAAACATCAGCGGAAGTCTTAAATTAATCCTTTGGGTTCATAACACACAAGTCCCATGGGGATCCAAGTAAACAACAAGAAATCTTCAAACAAGTTTCGAAAATAGCAAGCAAAAAAGGGTGCTTAAATTAAACCAGAAAGTTGCCCAATCATATGTTATATGCGCAAGTAACAAGTTTGAATATGTAATGCGATATCACCCCGCCGTGCAGCCTTGATCTCACACACTGGTACCATGAACAGAGGATGTACCTAAGCCTGAAAAATGGTAAAAACAACGGTTTGAGATTACAAGAATCTCAGTAGGGTCACAGCATCATAAGATCTACAGAATCCCTAAACACAAATCTCCCAATTCACATAAGATCATTCCTAAAAAACTAAAAGGGGATCACGCAATTCATAGATCATTCAAAAAGGGTTAAGGCCGAATCAATGGCTGAGGGAGGACCACACTTCCGAAAGTTCAGAAGTACACAGGCAGGTGAAATACAACAAAATCGTTCTCAATGTAGAAGAAAGGCCATCTCCTTCCACCTGTGCTGTCCAAGACTTACTGCACAAAGGGTAGATGGTTAACACGCAAGCTAAACAGTAAGCCTTTCACCTTATCCTCACAAGCACAAGTCGACTAGCCTCACATGGACAAGTCTTCCCTAGTCACATACCTACTAGGGCATCCCAAATCACGCAAGATAAGGGCTTCCTGTCCCGCAAGACAGGGATCAGGCCCCACAAGGACAGATATCCAGCGCTAGCTTGCTGGTTCACCTCCCATACAACTCCCACAAATCGGTAAGTACCTCTCCTCTCACTAGGAGCATCAGGGCTTACCCTGCCTGGCCACTAGAACAGGATCCTGACACACAAACACGTACAAGCACACACAGGCAAGTACAAAGCATAATACCACAACAGGGTATCCTCAATCATGTCAAGAAACAATCAACACATCCAATTCATATAACAATAGCATCCCTAGGCACTCAATTCCTAACTCAGGGGTTCGATATAGCCTAGGAGATTCATATCTCATTCCGGATTTCATATTCACACCCTAAAATCCAATCACAAACAAATATAACAAGGGCAGGTTACAAAAACATCAGATAAGAGCAGGGGTTTCTGGAGAAACCGATGAGGCATAGATCCTATCTCTCTTGTCTCTGAACACTAAGCTAGTCTTTGGCCTTTATTAAGTAAATCAGAACCACCTAAATTATCACCAGGCAAAGACAAAATAAACTAAGCATGCATATTCAATAATCAATTGAATACCTTATTTCCTTACCTATACCACTCACCAAACCTATTAGAATACCAGTGATCAGAAGTCACAGGTGTCTCCGCCTTGGATGTGTGATGTGATAGCCAGGAACTTATCAAGATTCAACCTGAATTTACCATTCCAATTAACTATGCAAAACCTGTTGCTAAAAGTAGGGCATAGGACGATTTCGTCTCGACTTACTATGTAATATTTACCTAAAAGCTGTGATTTATATATATTTGGAAAGAGAATGAAAATAGCTTTCCAACGAGATATTATTTCTAAGATTCTGACAAACGACCAGAAAGTTATGCTACTTTGAATTTCAAGAAGATTTGGCGGAAACCTAATTCCGCCGCCGATTTTAAAAGTAACTTTAGACAAAGAAATACTAACCTCCTGGTGAAAAACAAAATATGGTTGGAAAGAGGATGAAGAGAGCTTTCCAACAAGCTATTACTCTCAGAGATCCAACGAATGATGAGTGAGTTATGCTAGTTTGAAGTTTCTGCAAATTATGGTAGCTATAAGGAGGTATAGGGTTTTATGCCTATACGAAATCTGTAGGTTTTCTATGAATAATTCTTTGTGAGGTTGGCTTCCTATTTATAATGAGTGGGTATAGCATTATAATTATTACTTTTAATCACTTTATCTAAATAGGATAATTTACTAGATAACTAAACTCTAAACTCTTTAATTATCTTCCATTATTTTTAGGAACTTTAATCTCTAAGGCAACTATCTATCTTTAAGGATAATTTCTAAGGCAATTACCCATCTATAAGGACTTAGATCTAAAGGAATTTAAAACAAAATTAACTACTAAAAAATCTTACCAATTTCAGCCATCACACATCGTTTTCTTCAGGGGAAAAATCGTCTTTTCACCTGCACTGGATTCTGGACTTCTAGGACTCAAAATTCAGGATCTTACATCCTCCCCTCCTTATAAGAATTTCGTCGTCGAAATTTTCAGCATAAGTACCTAATCAAACAAGTAAGGAAATTTTGCATGCATAGACTCCTCAGTCTCCCAAGACTGCTCCTCAATTTGGCCATTACGCCAAACAACTCGTACCATAGGCACGCTTCGACTGCGAAACTGTCGAACTGACCGATGTAGTATGGCAACTGGCTGTACGGGATAGGATAGATCTTCAGCAACTTCAACTGACGGTTCTTTAAACACATGAACAGGATCTAACATATACTTTCTTAGCATTGTAATGCGAAATACATTGTTTTCATTTGCTTGATTAATATCAGGTAGTTCTCCATCTTTTGAATCATCAAAAAAAAAAATCTCAATCTGGTCATTGTCCATCACGTGTCTATCTTTATAACTTAAGCCTTTCTCTGAAAAATCTGCTCTTAACACAAATGGGAATGATTCAACTTCCATGAGGCGGATTCCTTTTTCTTCAATGAGCTACTAGATTTCCTACTTTTGAAAGATTTTGATGCCAATTTAACTTCTTCTCCAATAAAGTTTCTGGAAGGAAAAGTTGCACGTCTTCACCCTTGGGATTTTTTTTTTTTTTTTTGACTTTGATTCTTTTCTTCTGTAGAATTCCCCACATACGCTGTGCAAGCTGCTCACTGATTTCTATAGTATGTGGATAAACAAACGCCTTGATTCTTCCTCTCTTTGAATATCTATGCAAGATAGGTGTCCATGCGAAATATTGCATCATCATCCATGCCGCTGTCGGAGTCATCAGAATCTTCAGCCTGTACTTTGGCACCTTTTTCTACTTCTCCAATTGTATCGGAATCATCAGTTTGTCTTCCACTTTCAGCTGTTTCACCTGTCTCATCTTCATCAAAATATGTTGCACTCTGAGATCCACTCGTACAGCTCTCATTCTGTCCCACAAAAAGTTATAGGTTCCAAGAAACCTGCCAAATCTTTGCTGACCGAAACTTCTTTATTCCAGTCATCTGATGTAGCACCAGCTTTGTTCCAGCAGTTTTCACTCTTTCCCCAGCCACCAACTTGATCACCAGTAGAAGCAGTTTTATTGTTAGCTGCGACTACAGCCCAGGAAGCATCTTCTGCCTTTTACTTGCTTAACCGAATCAGGTTCTTTGTCAAATTTCATACTCTCTAGCTTAGGTAAGCCACTGGTCTTGTTACGTACAACAAATTTACCATCAGGATTTTTGTTGATCCCACCATCCATCTTATCCTTTTTTTTTGTACTTTTTACCTCATTAGCACTAGGAGTCTGATTTATAGATGTAGCAGGAGCTTCTAATTCCTCTTCCATGCACTCTGGCTTCATCTTTGCCAGAAATTCTTTGAAGGAAATCCTCTTGGAGATGCTGCTCCTGTAACATGCTCCCTGAAGTGCAACTCTGGTTTTGTGTTTCAGAATTCCACTGGTCATGCAATGCTGAATCTTGGGTTTCAACAAAAATGCCGTTAAAATCATTTTGAGATTCTGGAACTAACTGTTGCGGCCTCAACATCTGTTGTATTTGCAGTGACTTTTGATTCAGTGATAAGCTCATAGCATGCTCTCCAGATGGCAGAGAAGGATTTTGAGCAGTCCTCGTCTGCTTTCCAGCAGAATTGTGATGGAATTGATTTTTTTTTTTTTTTTTTGTAACTCGGACATCTGAAGCTGCTGAGACGATTGTGAGTGTAAGCCTTCACTAAGCTCCTTTCCAGGCTCACATTTCACTTGCACACAAGAATCAGATGCCAGCTGAGTCTGGAAGAAGGCATCACTCTTCAATATATGCTAGCGGTGCTGACTTTTCTGCCTTTGTAATTGCTGATGTTGAACTAATTGTTGCTGGTGCAGATGTCGAAGATGTTGCTGAAATTGCGTGACTGATCTTCCTAGAAGCCCTTCTAGAGTTGAAGATATGGCTCTGCACTTGTCGGTCTGCATTGTCTGCATGGCAGCATGCTGTCGTCTTCTTCCTTGAGTCTTTCCTTGCCATAAATACTACATCGGCATGATTTGCAGAATCATTCGTCATCTTCATTATGATCTATCGGCGACAAGGGCCGACCCCATGTAGAGGAAGTTTGAGCTGGCATTCATGGGAATGTTTAAGAGTAACTCCTTGAATGGTCCTTGTATGCATAGAGTGAAGGAGATGACCTGAATGTGTACTCATCACCTTCCGTGTATATGCCATCCATTGCACGTGCAAGGTTGAAAGTACGCTCAAGGAGAGGCATGGGAATGGTAGTTGGCTGGAGGCACTCCTCATTGATATCCTTCCTCGGATCTGCAATTTCTTTACAGAAGAATTTGACCGTCTCTTCCTCTGCATGCCATGATCCTTCATGTAACACTCAACACATGAAACCTCATGCTTCATTTGCTGATCCATATGTATTCGCAAGTTGGATCCAGTAGAGATCTTCTTGTTATACTGTTGGCTAGAATTCCGACCATATGGAGTATGATAAGCCATTGCTGCTGCTGATGCATCTCATTTATGTCCTTGTCTTCTTTCCTATATATATCCAGAATATCCAAAAAGGATTTATAGACACGTTCATCATCTTCAAAACTTTTATTTATCTTCTGCAGCAGCTGCCAATTCTGCTTGATTTATCAACCCATCATGAACATTAGAAACTTCTTCGAAACTAAGCTCTCCTGCAGAACGTTCTGAGACAACACTTCCAGTTTCATTAGCAGCTAGTTTATTAGACCCTCTATTTTCTATAAACGACTTGTCCGTTAATCTTGACGGGAAGTTCCTCAACGGGATCGATTTTTAGCTCGTTTTCTGCATGCTCTTGCTTCTGAGACTTCTTTCTCTTCTCGTATAACTCCTCAACATCAGCCACGCGATTCACGTTCTTATTAATAGAACCCGTGTCTATTCGAGAGATGAAACCAGTGTAGTCTTGACTTTCGTGGAAGAACTCTTCATCCTCGTCCGAAACTTGAATCTTGTCATCCGGAATCTCTGGTGGAAGCTCCGGCGGTTTTAATATCTTCTGGTTCATAATTCGTCTCTTGAACATCTGCTTCCAGAGGTACAAGTTCACCTTTGAGGGAGGAGAGCTTTTAGTGGACTCCCTTGATCCTCCGCTGCTCTATCTCAGCCCCTTGAGCTGACTGCTCTTGCTTCTCTTGCAAGTTAACCAAGCTATCCTTGCATGATTTGTCCTAGGGAAAGTGATGATAAACTCCCCAGGCTTTTGCACAGCCTTGAAGATGGGAACATAATGCTCTAGTAAACTACTTGGAGGGAATAGAGTAGTTTTCCCTTGCAGTACATTGAAAGCTCCATCTTCCCCATCCATCTACGTAATGTCCTGGTTATATACGTGTTGACCACCTTTTCAAATTTCTTGCTGCTTCTAAGTGGATCACCAGGAGATGACGAAAAAGCATGTTCTCCTACTCATGAAAAAGGTAGCCCTATCATTGTTATCCCACGCTGCGAGACGCAGAGGTTGCACTCTGGTGGTAAACAAAAATCCCTATCTTGAAGTTTCAGGAGCTATTTTCTTCTGCCTTGAGAAGACATCCATTCCACTTAAAGCACCACTAAGCATTTTAATAGGAAATTTTGCAAAACGTGGAACAACTGGTATAGAGTCTTCAACTTCTGGTCTTCTTCCGCATATACAGAACCACAAAGGGGTAGGCAGTCCAGCACAAAAACAGTACTGGTAGATCCTTTGCCAACAATTTTCTCACTTGGTAATTTCAGAAGCACTGCAGATGTCTTTGTATCAGATCCTTTAGAGACCATGATATAATAATCGCACAGTCAAGAAAAGTTCCACTCTGCATCAGTACCATCAGACACTGCATGTGAGGGGTCGTTTCCTTTTCCCGTTAAAATATAGGAAGGGTTGCTAGGCATGCATGGACAACGTGATAATATACAGGAGATATTGGAGGGTTCTTGAATCCTTGGTCGTAACGAGTCTTCTGGTGCTGACAAGGTGATGAAGTTCGCATCATTTGTAGTGCCAGTATAGCTTTCAGTGCCTTCAGAAACAGACCTTACAGGCTTAGACAGCAAGCTAGCGGCATCGATTACTAGCTTTAGCCTTGTAATTTCCACATGTAATAGCCTTACATGGGTCTAGATTAAAAGTTAACTGGAGACATGATAACACTTATAGCCTCGAGCGTGCCATACTACACGAATACACCTTTACTCCTCAACATATACTAAATACAATACTAGTAAAAGAGTGGTACCTGGTGGAGAGGCATGCACCGGACGATACGCATATGCTGGAAAACAATATACAAATTTTTGGAAATCACATGCACACATGCAATGCACACTAGGCAATTACATCAACACTCATAGAAATCATCATCAAACATCAAGCAAGTATAGACTCACACGACATTCATATACGGCAGTACACATCACCATAAACATTCATACACAGTCGGTAATGACAAGAAAGACATATGAACAATCAGCATATTAGTTTATTATTCCTAATATTTAAACCTTACAACTTAATCCTGTTTTAGCCTTAGTTCCCTTTAAGTATTAACCCCTAGGTGAGTGAGTGTGTGCCCATATTCTTGCCTGAAATCACCAAAATCAACAAATATATTAGCATATAACAAATTATATTCCCTAAACCATGCTCCGCTACCAAACTTGTAACGACCACATTTCCTAACTATTCTTAATTGCTCCGATTAAGGTCATTACCGCCGTGAAACCCAAATAAGCCTCAACGACACCTAAGACCTATTAGAATTCCACAAGGCTACTCATAAGATACCGATTTTAAACTTGTTTATTTTGTTGCTTATCAATCAATTGGAGCATGATATTGGACACATATTCTGGTAACATACGGAGTAAATAAAAACATCAGCGGAAGTCTTAAATTAATCCTTTGGGTTCATAACACACAAGTCCCATGGGGATCCAAGTAAACAACAAGAAATCTTCAAACAAGTTTCGAAAATAGTAAGCAAAAGAGGGTGCTTAAATTAAACCAGAAAATTTTCCAATCATATGTTATATGCGAAAGTAACAAGTTTGAAAATGTAATGCGATATCGCCCCGCCGTGCAGCCTTGATCTCACACACTGGTACCACGAACAGAGGATGTACCTAAGCCTGAAAAATGGTAAAAATAATGGTTTGAGATTACAAGAATCTCAGTAGGGTCACAGCAACATAAGATCTACAGAATCCCTAAACACAAATCTCCCAATTCACATAAGATCATTCCTAAACAACTAAAAGGGGATCACGCAATTCATAGATCACAAAAAGGGTTAAGGCCGAATCAATGGCTGAGGGAGGACCACACTTCCGAAAGTTCAGAAGTACACAGGCAGGTGAAATACAACAAAATCGTTCTCAATGTAGAAGAAAGGCCATCCCCTTCCACCTGTGCTGTCCAAGACTTACTGCACAAAGAGTAGATGGTTAACACGCAAGCTAAACAGTAAACCTTTCACCTTATCCTCACAAGGACAAGTTGACTAGCCTCACATGGACAAGTCTTCCCTAGTCACATACCTACTAGGGCATCCCAAATCCCGCAAGATAAGGGCTTCCTGTCCAGCAAGACAGGGATCCGGCCCCGCAAGGACAGATATCCAGCGCTAGCTTCTTGGTTCACCTCCCATACAACTCCCACAAATCAGTAAGTACCTCTCCTCTCACTTGGATCATCAGTGCTTACCCTGCCTGGCCACTGGAACAGGATCCTGACACACAAACACGTACAAGCACACACAGGCAAGTACAAAGCATAATACCACAACAGGGTATCCTCAATCATGTCAGGAAACAATCAACACATCTAATTCATATAACAATAGCATCCCTAGGCACTCAATTCCTAACTCAGGGGTTCGATATAGCCTAGGAGATTCATATCTCATTCCAGATTTCATATTCACACCCTACAATCCAATCACAAACAAATACAACAAGGGCAGGTAACAAAAACATCAGATAAGAGCAGGGGTTTCTGGAAAAACCGATGAGGCATAGATCCTTCCTCTCTTGTCTCTGAACACTAAGCTAATCCTTGACCTTTATTAAGTAAATCAGAACCACCTAAGTTATCACCAGGCAAAGACAAAACAAACTAAGCATGCATATTCAATAATCAATTGAATACCTTATTTCCTTACCAATACCACTCACCAAACCTATTAGAAAAAAAGTGATCAGAAGTTGCAGGTGTCTCCCCCTTGGATGTGTGATGTGATAGCCAGGAACTTATCAAGATTCAACATGAATTTACCATTCCAATTAACTATGCAAAACCTGTTGCTAAAAGTAGGACATAGGACGATTTCGTCTCGAATTACCATGCAATATTTACCTAAAAGCTTCTTTTTATATATGGTTGGAAAGAGAATGAAAATATCTTTCCAACGAGATATTATTTCTAAGATTCTGACAAACGACCAGAAAGTTATGCTACTTTGAAGTTCAAGAAGATTTGGCGGAAACCTAATTCCGCCGCCGATTTTCAAAGTAACTTTAGACAAAGAAATACTAATCTCGTGATGAAAAACAAAATATGGTTGGAAAGAGCATGAAGATATCTTTCCAACAAGCTTTTACTCACAGAGATCCAACGAACGATGAGTGAGTTATGCTGGTTTGAAGTTTCTGCAAATTATGGTGGCTATAGGGAGGTATAGGGTTTTAAGCCTATACGAAATCTGTAGGTTTTCTATGAATAATTCTTTGTGAGGTTGGCTTATTATTTATAATGAGTAGGTATAGAATTATAATTATTACTTTTAATCACTTTATCTAAATAAGATAATTTACTAGATAACTAAACTCTAAACTCTTTAATTATCTTCCCCTATTTTTAGGGACTTTAATCTCTAAGGAAACTATCTATCTTTAAGGATAATTTCTAAAGCAATTACCCATCTATAAAGACTTAGATCTAAAGGAATTTAAAACAAAATTAACTACTAAACAATCTTACCAATTTCGGCCATCACACATCCCTTTCTTCAGGGGCAAAATCGTTTTTTCACCTGCACTGGCTTCTGGACTTCTAGGACTCAAAATTCAGGATCTTACATTTAGAGTAAGGAAAATTAATCATATTATACCCTATATAAAGATTAGTTGGCCACACATAGTTCTTACACTAAAAACACACAAAATTATCAAGCGATCAAACTCGACACCCTACTCTTTGCTACCAAAATTCCAAGCCTTCACCATAGCCGAATTTTTTCATCCTTTGTCAGATTTCAACAAATAATAGTTTGTTGGAAAGTTCTTTTCATCCTCTATCTAGGTATCTTGGTTTGATCATCAGAAGGTCAGTCTTTTCTTATACAAATCCTTATCGCAATTTGCATGGTGTTGGTGCCAAAATTGTATGATTCAGCTGGAGCCGCAGCCGCTCGTGAGTGGATGGACACCTTTTGCCAAGTATCCTTGTTCCTGCGTATCTCGGATGATGACAAGGTTTCCATTGCTACATTCTTACTTGAAGGAGAAGCCCTCGCATGGTGGACATCTGTTAGCTTGCGATTCGGCGATCGTTTGCCAACGTGGGAAGAATTCCGGTATGAATTCGATGAGAGATTCTATACGAGATTCCATAAAAGCGAGCAGCGACAAGCTTTTTACAAACTTGAACAAGGCACCCGTTCGGTGCTGGAATATGAACAAGTGTTAAGAGAGTTGTCCTGATTTTCACCTGAAGAAGATCGTACACCATATCAGCTTCCGAGACGATTTCAGGATGGGTTGAGTACCGAACTTAAAACCGTCGTTGGTACGACACCGGTGCAGAATTTACAAGAACTAATTGTTGCCGCAACTGAGGCTGAAAAGATCGTGCAAACCAAGAAGTCATCCGCAGCCACAAGTGGAGGATCCTATGGACGAGATTCGAGGTTCAATCGGCGAAGGGGACCCTATCCTTTAAGGTCTTATCCTCCGAAAATTAATGGCAATGGAAATACCAACCGGAAGAACTTTTCTGGTTCAAATTCCAATGGATCTTCGTGGAGTTCGCAGCAACGGCGATGTTACAACTGTGGAGAGATGTGACATGTTCAGAGGGAATGCCCAAAACCAAGGCGAATCACAGGTGTACCAAACGTAGGCCGAGGTGGGAATGCCAACCCCGCCAGACCACCAACTCGCGCACCAGAAGGACCACCCAACAGATCCAGAAGTGAGGCGCAACCAAGACCAACAAGGCTCTTTACTTTGACTGATGCCGAGGCTAGTCCTGATGTGGTGACAGGTAGTATTTCAGTTTTTTCTCGAAACGCTAAAGTATTATTTGATCCAGGAGCAAATAGATCGTTTGTAAGTCCAAGGATAGCACTTAGCGCGGATGATCCTCTATCTCCCTTGACTCCTCCTATTGCGGTTCTAACTCCTTTGGGAGAACAACTGATTTGTGATCTGGTCTACATCGGTTGTGCTATATATATGGGATCGAATGTAGGTGAAGTGAATCTAATTCCATTAGACATCAGGGAGCTGGATGTGATTTTAGACATGGATTGTCTGGCAAAATATCATGCCAGTGTAGAGTGTTTCACCAAGCGGGTATGGTTCACTTTTTCTGATGGTACCGAATACTGTTTTGAAGGTGATAGGCGAGTGGTGCCAACTTGCATGATTTCCTGGCTTAAAGCGAAGCGATTAATCAACAAAGGATGTACAGCATACCTTGCGCATGTATAGGATATTTCTAAAGAATTCTCAGATCTGAATTCTGTTCCTGTGGTTTGTGAATTTCCAGAAGTATTTCCCGAAGACATAGCCGGACTACCACCATCAAGGGAAGTAGAATTCGGCATTGAGCTAGTGCCAGGAATGAATCCGATTTCCATTCCCCCGTATCGTATGGCTCCTGCGGAAATGAAGGAACTAAAGACGCATTTGGAAGATTTGTTGGATCATGGTTTTATTTGACCTAGTGTGTCACCCTGGGGAGCACCTGTTCTGTTTGTGAAAAAGAAAGACGGTTCGCTGCGATTGTGCCTTGATTATCGCCAGCTGAACCGTGTGACCGTGAAAAATAAATACCCTTTGCCATGCATCGACGATTTGTTTGACCAACTCCAAGGTGCAGCCGTGTTCTCCAAGATTGTTCTCAGATCTGGATACCATCAATTGCGAGTTCGTGATGCTGATATTCCGAAGACCGCATTCAGATCGCGATATGGCCTCTACGAATTTCAGGTTATGCCATTCGGCTTGACCAATGCACCAGCTGTGATTATGGACTTGATGAATCGTGTGTTCCACGAATTCCTGGATAAATTTTTGATAGTCTTCATCGACGACATACTGATTTACTCAATATAGGAAGAGGATCATGCTATGCACTTGCGGATTGTGCTTAAAATCTTGAAGGATCGACGGTTGTTCGCAAAGTACTCGAAATGCAAATTCTGGTTATATGAGGTTAGTTTCCTTGGCCATATTGTTTCCGCCCAAGGTGTGTTTGTTGATCCAAAGAAGATTGAAGCCATGATTGCTTGGAAACCTCCTCGAAGTGTGTTTGAAGTTCGTAGTTTCCTGGGCTTAGCAGGATACTACTGTCTCTTTGTGGAAAATTTTTCATCACTTGCCGGACCATTGACAAAACTGACACGCAAGGGTGAGCCGTTCGTATGGAACGAGAAATGCCAGCAAAGTTTCGACGAGCTAAAGAATCGATTAGTTTCTGCGCCTATCCTTACCTTACCTATTTGCGGAAAGGAGTATGTGGTTTACAGCGACGCGTCAAAACCTGGACTTGGATGTGTATTGATGCAAGATGGGAAAGTCATTGCCTATGCTTCAAGGAAACTGTGACCGCAAAAGATGAAATACTCTACACATGGCCTGGAACTTGCAGCCGTGGTATTTGCTTTAAAAATATGGTGACATCATTTATACGGCGAGACGTGTCGAATCTTCACTGATCACAAAAGCTTGAAGTACCTCCTTACACAAAAAGAATTGAATATGAGACAACGAAGATGGGTGGAGCTGATTAAAGACTATGATTTAATCATCGAATATCATGCTGGAAAGGCGAATGTTGTTGCTGATGCCCTGAGCCGAAAGTATCCTCCTCCTTCCCCAATAGTTTTGGCTTATGAGCACCTATTACCTATCGATGATGCTGGAATTGAAAACTAATCGTGTGCATCTTGGCACCGATTTCTCTGGTTCGTTGTTGGCACAAATTGAAGTCGCACCTACCTTAATTGAAGAAATCCGGAATCAACAATTAGAGGATCTAAAATTTACTGAAATTCGGAAGCAACTTGCTGATGGTGTTGATGCCATAGTTCGTGATTTCAGAATACGAGATGACAAAGTACTAGTCTTCAGAAATCGGGTATGTGTTCCACAAAATGTTGATATTCGTAACCTTATTCTATCAGAGGAGCATAGTTCGAAGTTCACTATTCATCCTGGAAGCACTAAGATGTACCGAGATTTAAAGGGGCAGTATTGGTGGCCAAATATGAAACGTCATATTGCTGAATTCGTTGCCCGATGCCTTGTATGTCAACAAGTAAAGATCAAACATCAAAGACCCGTTGGTCTACTTCAGTCACTTCCGATTCCAGAATGGAAGTGGGAGCACGTCACAATGGATTTTGTGACCGGTTTGCGTAGATCGCAGCGAGGATACAATGCCATTTGGGTGATCGTGGATCGATTGACGAAATCTGCGCACTTTCTTCTTATACGTGTCACAGATACACCAGAAAAATTGGCAGTTCGTTACTTGGACAAGATTTTTCGTTTGCATAGAGTACCAGTTTCTATAGTTTCAGATCGTGACCCTCGTTTCACTTCACGATTTTGGGAGAAATTCCAAAATGCACTGGGTTCGAGATTGAATTTTAGTACAGCATTTGATCCCCAGATCGATGGTCAATCAGAAAGGACGATTCAGACACTTGAAGACATGCTACATGCGAGTGTATTGAATCAGCAAACCGGCTGGGATCGAAGCTTACCATTGGAAGAATTTGCTTACAACAATAGTTTTCATGTAAGCATCGGTATGGCACACTATGAAGCACTATATGGGAGACGCTGCAGAACACCCATTTGTGGAATGAAGTAGGCAAGAGACGCCTAGACAATCCGGAATTAATTGACCAAGCAACAGAGCAATTAAGCTTGATTCGACAAAGGTTAAAAGTAGCCCAGGATCGGCAGAAAAGTTACGCCGACAATAAAAGAAGGGAGCTGGAATTTGCGGTAGGGGACAAATTATTTTTGAAAGTCGCCCCATGGAAAGGAGTCCTTCGTTTTCAGCAGCGAGGTAAGCTAACACCTCGCTACATTGGTCCATATGACATTGTTGAAAGAATCGGCCCTGCTGCATACCGACTTGCACTCACAACGTATTTCACATTTCAATACTAAAAAAGTATATGCGAGATCCTGCTCATGTGCTTAAAGAACCGCCAGTTGAAGTTGCTGAAGACCTATCCTATCCCGTACAGCCAGTTGCCATACTAGATCGGTTAGTTCGACAGCTTCGCAGTCGAAACGTGCCTATGGTACGAGTTGTTTGGAGTAATGGCCAAATTAAGGAGCAGTCTTGGGAGACTGAGGAGTCTATGCATGCAAAATTTCTTTACTTGTTTGATTAGGTACTTACATTAAAAATTTCAAGGACGAAATTCTTATAAGGAGGGGAGGATGTAAGACCCGGTGAAAAGACGATTTTTTCCCTGAAGGAAAGGATGTGTGATGGCCGAAATTGGTAAGATTGTTTAGTATTTAATTTTGTTTTAAATTCCTTTAGATTTAAGTTCTTATAGATGGATAATTGCCTTAGAGACTGTCCTTATAGAGGGATAATTTCCTTAGAGATTAAAGACGAAATCATCCTATGCCCTACTTTTAGCGACAAGATTTGCATAGTTAATTGGAATGGTAAATTCAGGTTGAATCTTGTTAAGTTCCTGGCTATCACATCACACATCCAAGGGGGAGGCACCTGCAATGTCTGATCACTGGTTTTCTGATAGGTTTGGTGAGTGGTATTGGTAAGGAAATAGGGTATTCAATTGACTATTGAATATGAATGCTTAGTTTGCATTTGTCTTTGCCTAGTGATAATTTAGGTGGTTCGGATTTATTTAATAAAGGCAAAGGAGTAGCTTCTTGTTCAGAGACAAGAAAGGTAGGATCTACACCTCTTCGATATCTCTAGAGGCCCCTGATCTTTTATGATGTTGTTGTTATCTGCCCTTGTTGTATTGTTTGTAATTGGATTATAGGGTGAGAATATGAAATGCGGAATGAGATATGAATCTCCTAGGCTATATCGAACCCCTGAGTTAGGAATTGAGTGCCTGGGATGCAATTGTTATGTGCATTGGATATGTTGATTGTATTCTGACATGATTGAGGATACCCTGTTGTGGTATTATGTTTTGTATTTGCCTGTGTGTGCTTGTACGTGTCTGTTTGTTAGGATCCTATTCCGGTGGCCATTCGGGGTAAGCGCTGATGCTCCTAGGGAGAGGAGAGGTTCTTACTGGTATGGGAGTTGTATGGGCGGAAAATCCCAGCAAGAACTCGCTAGAGGTCTGGTCCTTATGTGGCCGGAACCCTGTCCTTGTGTGGCAGGAAGCCCTGGTAGGTATGTGACCTGGGATGCCCAAGTAGGTATGTGACTAGGGAAGATTTTTCCGTGTGGGGCTAGTCGACTTGTCTTTGAGAGGACAAGGTGATAGACTTATTGATTAGTTTTCTTGTTAACCATCTACCCTTTGTGCAGTAAGTCTTGGACAACACAGGTGGAAGGGGATGGCCTTTTTTCTTTATTGCCGAGGGCAATCTGATGTGTTTCACCTGCCTGTGTACTTCTGACCTTTCGAAAGTGTTTGCAGTCATCCCTCAGCCATAGATTCGGCCCTAACCTCTTTTGATTGGTTTTTGAATTGCGTGATCCCCTTTAGTTGTTTAGGAATGATCTTATGTGAATTAGGAGATTTGTGTTTAGGGATTTTGTAGATCTTATGATGCTGTGACCCTACTGAGATTCTTGTAATCTCAAACAATTGTTTTTACCATTTTACAAGCTTAGGTACATTCACTATTCGTGGTACCAGGGTGTGAGATCAAGGCTGCACGGCGGGGCGATATTGCATCACATTTTTATACTTGTTACTTGCGCATATAACATGAATGATTGAGCAATTTTCTGGTTTATTTTAAGCACCCTTCTTGCTATTTCCGAAACTTGTTGATGAATTTCTTGCTGGTTATTTGAATCCCTATGGAACTTGTGTGTTATGAACCCAATGATTTGATTTAAGACTTGCGCTGATGTTTTATTTACTCCGTATGTTACCAGAACATGTGTCCAATATCATGCTCCAAATGTTGATAAGAAATAAAATGAACAAGTTAACAATCAGTAGTTAATGATAAGCCTGGTGAGATTCAAGTAGGTTTTAGGTGTCATTTAGGCTTATTTGGGTTTCACGGCGGTAATGACCTTAATCGGAGCAATTATTAATAGTTAGGAATTTGGGTCGTTACAGTATGTGATTTGTTATGTTCGCTGCATGTGTTTGTTACTCCGTTGTTTGTTGGTTATGCCGAGTACAATTTGATGCGTGCCATGTTTTGAAAAAAAAAAAATTTCATTTGTTGTGTATTTATTACGTTTAGCTTAACAGAGTTTTACGGTTAAGCCTTGTGTAGTTCCGCTTGGTCCACCATTTGGGACAACCGGGGCTGCACGGTGGTGAGGCTCCCAGTTACCGGGTATGGGTCCTCACAAGGTTGGTAGCGGAGCATGGTTATTTTGTGTGCATTGAGTGCAAACTAGTCTTTTTTGGCAAGTGCATCACACTCACGGCACCTGCATTGTCCAGCATAGAGTGTGTCTAGTTGTCTTGTTTTTGTTTTTCTTAGGCTTATACCTATGGCTGCGTGTTCTGTGGTTTTAGATGGCATCTAAAAAGAAGGTGAGGAGACCACGCCGGGTACAGGCAGAAGATGTTGAGGAAAGGTCCGATGCCCGTGGACCAACGGAAGAGGCACAAACAGAACAGGTAGGACAGGCAGCACCTATGGCTCAAGACCCGGTTTTGATTCAGATGTTGACGACGTTACAGAAAAATTTGGGTCAGATGCAGCAAAAAATGCAACAGATACAAACTGCAGCTACTCAGCAACCACAAGTGCAAGTGCCGGTACAGCCTGAACCGGAAGTACAGCCAGAGGTAAGGCATGCTGATGTACAAGGCGGTAGATTACCAATACAAGTGTTCAAGCTATTAAAGGAGGCAAGGCACTTGGGCTGCCAAAATTTCTATGGCTCGAGTGATGCATTAGTGGCGAAGCTGTGGAAAGACAAGATAGTATTGACATCTCAGGATCTGACGATTTCAGTTGAGGACATGACATGATTATTGACAGCTCGAGTGATGCATTAGTGGCGAAGCTGTGGAAAGACAAGATAGTATTGACAGCTCCGGGCACTTGTTCATTTTGTGCTGGAAATTGAAAAAGACATGATTATTTTTGCGAGCCGGTTTGAGCATGAGCTGAATCAGAACATTCGTGCTATCATGGGGCCAAACACTAACACAGACTTTGAGAAATTGGTTGTGGAGGCCGTGAAATCTGAGGAAATAACACGGGGACAAAGTGGACAAGTCTGTAGATCATGGGACTTTGGTAAGGGAAAGAGCCCCATGAGGTTTGGCAGCCAGTTTGATCAAAGACCAGAAAATAAGAAATACACCCCATATGCTACAGCCCCGACTAGATTACAAGGAACATTTTCCTTTGTAACTAGAACGCAACCTGCCCACTCGACGTCAAGTTTTAGCAGACCCTCTGGGTATCCGCGATCGCATCCCAACCGCTGTTACACATGTGGTCAGCCCGGGCACTTCGCTAGAGATTGTCCTCGGGATGGCACGGCACCACAAGATCGATGACATATCAGTCGAAAGCCTCAGCAATGTCAACGGTTCAAAGGACTGGTGTGAGTCAAATAGGCTCACAAGGATCAACGAGACCACCGAGTAGAGCATAGGTGGGACGACCATCTAGTAGCCAGGCTACGAATCAATCTTCACAGCAGCAATCACAACGACCTCAGACACGCCTGTTTACTTTGGAGGAGACTGAGCCGAGCGCCAATCCAGATGTTGTGACAGGTACACTCATTGTCTTTTCTATACCTGCTAAAGTATTAATGGACCCCGGAGCGAATAGATCCTTTATTGGTCCTAGGGTAGCAGTGAGCGCAGATAGGGAGTTGTCACCCCTATAGCCACCCATAGAAGTTTTAACTCCGTTGGGTGAACGGTTGATCTGTGAGAGTGTGTATTTTGGCTGTTTGTTGCGAATGGGTTCTGCAGAGATTGAGGTTGATTTGATTCCCTTGAATATGAACGAGATAGATGTTATCTTAGGGATGGACGGTTTGGCTAAGTACCAAGCAAGGATGGAGTGCTTCACGAAGAAGGTGAAATTCCGTTTGGCGGATGGGTTAGAATACTGCTTCGAAGGTGATCAACGAGTCGTCCCTTCATGTGTCATTTCATGGCTGGATGCCAGGCGTATGATCCGCAAGGGTTATTCAGCTTTCTTAGCACATGTTAGAGATTTGACGATTGAGCCGCCGGAGCTGAGCAGAATACCAGTAGTACAAGATTTTCCCGAAGTGTTTCCAGAAGAATTGGCAAGGTTACCACCGGAGGGGGAGATTGAATTTGAGATTGAGTTGTTGCCAGGAACAACTCCTATCTCCATTCCACCATATCGGATGGCACCAGCTGAACTGAAAGAGTTGAAGACTCAACTGGAGGACTTAGTGGATCGTGGATTTATCAGACCTAGTGTTTCACCTTGGGGAGCACCCGTTTTGTTTGTCAAGAAGAAGGATGGCACGTTGAGATTATGTATCGATTACAGGCAGCTGAATCAGGTTACGATGAAGAACCGGTACCTGTTGCCATGCATTGACGACCTGTTTGATCAGCTGCAAGGAGCCTCGGTATTTTCCAAAATTAATTTGAGATCCGATTATCATCAACTGAGGGTTCAGGAGTCTGATGTGCAAAAGACAGCCTTCCGGTCACGGTGTGGGCATTACAAATTTCTGGTGATGCCGTTTGGAGTGACTAATGCGTCATCCATGTTTATAGATTTGATGAATAAAGTATTTCGGGAATACGTAGATCAGTTTGTCATTGTGTTTATTGATGACGTCTTGATCTATTAAAAGTCGGAGGACGAGCACTTGGTGCATTTGTGCGCTGTGTTGAACAGACTTAGAGCGCAGTAGTTGTATACCAAATTCACTAAGTGTGAATTTTGGCTGAAGGAAATAGGTTTCTTGGGACATGTGGTATCAGCTAAAGGTATACTTGTCGACCCCAAGAAGATAGAATCCATTGTGTCATGGGAACCTCCTCGTAGTATCACGAAAATCCGAAGTTTTCTTGGTCTAGCCGGCTACTATCGGAGGTTTGTGGAAAACTTCTCCATCTTGGCAGGCCCGTTGACGCATCTAACACGCAAAGGAGTTCCATTTGTATGGTCAGAGGCATATGATAAGAGTTTTCAGGAAGTGAAGGCCAGACTTGTTTCGGCACCGGTTCTTACCTTGCCGGTCAGTAGCAAGGGGTACATTGTGTATAGCGATGCATCGAAGATGGGATTGGGTTGTGTGCTGATGCAAGATCATAAGGTAGTGGCCTACGCATCAAGACAGTTGAGACCGCATGAGAGCAACTACCCGACTCACGATCTTGAGTTGGCTGCGGTGGTGTTCGCACTCAAGATTTGGCGGCATTACCTGTATGATGAAGTGTGCAGGATGTTCACCGATCATAAGAGTCTCAAATACCTTCTCACCCAGAAGGATTTGAACTTGAGACAACGGAGGTGGTTGGAATTGATCAAAGATTATTACTTGGTGATTGACTACCATCCGAGCAAGGCGAATGTCGTCGCTGATGCATTGAGGAGGAAGACATCATCTTCCTTAGTCTATGTTCGCACCGAGTACATGCCTATGTTGATGTGTCTGAGAACATCTAGAGTACGACTTGATAGTGATGACTCTGGAGCATTAATAGTATAGTTGATTGTGAGGCCGACTTTACTAGACGAGATTCAGACCAAGCAACGTGAAGATCCAGTGTTGAGTCAAATAAAGCAACAGTTGGATGAAGTAGACAATGGTACTAGTACAGTAAGTGAGTATCGTGTGAGAGAGGATGGTATCATGACGTTTCGAGGACGAGTGTGCATCCCTCATGATGAAGAGCTAAGATAATTGATTTTGATGGAGGCTCATAGTTCGACGTTTGCCATTCATCCGGGCAGCATCAAGATGTACAGGGACTTGCGAGAACAATATTGGTGGGCCGAAATGAAGAGGCATATTTCTGAGTTTGTGGCGAAGAGCCTAGTGTGTCAGCAAGTCAAGGCGGAACATCAAAGACCTGCGGGATTACTACAGTCATTACCCATTCCGGAGTGGAAATGGGAACATGTGACGATGGATTTCGTAACAGGGTTGCCGAGATCACAGCGAGGTTATGATGCAATATGGGTGATAGTGGACAGACTGACAAAGTCTGCACACTTCCTCCCCATTAAGGTGATAGATACGCCGGAGAAGTTGGCAGTAAAGTATGTTGATGAGATTGTCAGATTTCATGGCGTGCCAGTGTCAATTGTGTCGGATAGGGATCCGAGATTCACGTCTAGATTTTGGGGGAAACTTCATAGTGCTTTAGACACGCGACTAAATTTCAGCACCGCATTTCACCCACAGACAGATGGACAGTCTGAGAGGACGATTCAAACCTTGGAAGACATGCTTCGAGCATGCGTGTTAGATAGGCAGAAGGCATGGGATTGATGCCTACCGTTAGCTGAGTTCGCCTACAACAACAGTTTTCAAGTGTCTCTTGGCATGGCACCGTATGAAGCATTGGAACGAGGTCAGAGAACGGAAACTGGATAGTCCCGAATTAGTTTAACAAGCGACGGAGTTGTTGTTACTAATTCGACAAAGGCTGAAAACAGTGCAAGATAGACAGAAAAATTATGCTGATAATCTCCGGCGAAACTTAGAATTTGCTATGGGAGACAAAGTCTTTTTGAAGGTGGCACCGTGTGTAAGACCCCGAATTTTGAGTCCTAGAAGTCCAGAAGCCAGTGCAAGTGAAAAGATGATTTTGCCCCTGAAGGAAAGGATGTGTGATGGCTGAAATTTGTAAGATTGTTTAGTAGTTAATTTTGTTTTAAATTCTTTTAGATGTGAGTCCTTATAGATGGATAATTTCCTTAGAGATTAAAGTCCCTAAAAATAGGAAAGATAATTAAAGAGTTTAGAGTTTAGTTATCTAGTAATTTATCTTATCTTGATAAAATGATTTAAAGTAGTAATCATAATTCTATACCCATTCATTATAAATAGGAAGCCAACCCCCCAAATATTATTCATAGAAACTTACAAATTCGTATGAGCCTAAATCCCTATATCTCTCTATAGCCGCCACAATTCGTAGAAACTTCAAACCAGCATAACTCACTCATCGTTTGTCAGATCTCTGCAAATAATAGCTTTTTAGAAAGCTCTTTTCTTCCTTTTTCCAACCATATCTGTTTTTTTGTTAAGAGGATAGTATTTTTTTGTCTAAGGTTAACTTTAAAATCGACGGCGGAATTAGGTTTTCGCCAAATCTTCTTGAATTTCAAAATAACATAACTTTCTAATCGTTTGTCAGATCCTTACAAATAATAGCTCGTTGGAAAGATTATTTCATCCTCTTTCCAACCATTTACAAATCTCAGCTTGTATGTAAATATTTTCTTGTTTAAGATTAAGACGAAATCGTCCTATGCCCTAATTTTAGTAACAAGATTTGCATAGTTAATTGGAATGGTAAATTCAGTTGAATCTTGTTAAGTTCCTGCTATCACATCACACGTCCAAGGGGAGGCACCTGCAACGTCTGATCACTGGTTTTTTGATAGGTTTGGTGAGTGGTATTGGTAAGGAAATAGGGTATTCAATTGACTATTGAATATGCATGCTTAGTTTGCTTTTCTCTTTGCATGGTGATAATTTAGGTGGTTCGGATTTACTTAATAAAGGAAAAAGAACAGCTTCTTGTTTAAAGACAAGAGAGGTAGGATCTATGCCTCATCGGTTTCTTCAGAGACCCCTGCTCTTTTTCTTGATATTTTTGTTACCTGCCCTTGTTGTATTGCTTGCGATTGGATTATAGGGTGAGAGTATGAAATTTGGAATGAGATATGAATCTCCTAGGCTATATCAAACCCCTGAGTTAGGAATTGAGTGCCTGGGATGAAATTGTTATGTGAATTGGATAAGTTGATCGTGTTCTGACATGATTGAGGATTCCCTGTTGTGGTATTATGCTTTGTACTTGCCTGTGTGTGCTTGTACGTGTCTGTGTGTCAGAATCCTGTTCCAGTGGCCAGTCGGGGTAAGCGCTGATGCCCCTAGGGAGAGGAGAGGTTCTTACTGGTATAGAGTTGTATGGGCGGCAAATCCCAGCAAGAGCTCGCTGATGTTTGGTCCTTGTGTGGCCGGAACCTCGTCCTTGTATGGCAGGAAGCCATGGTAGGTAGTGACTTTGGATGCCCTAGTAGGTATGTGACTAGGGAAAGACTTGTCCGTGTGGGACTAGTCGACTTGTCCTTGCGACGTGAAGCCCGGAGAAGCCCAACACGTGGACCAATCCGAACTCCACAAGGCTATTTTGACTTTTCAAACGTAAATCCCCAAAAATAAAATTTAAAATATTTACAAATTACAGTATGGCTGATAAGCACTAAATACATGGCACAATAATTAATGGAGTAACATTTAAAACAGCGGAAGTCTTATTACAACAACACAAAACAACCAGTGAAACCATAACTCACAAGCCCCAAGTATCTGAAAACGAAACCACATGTCAAATCAACAAATACATAATAGTGTTCCAATAAAACCATACATGTGCAGATGCTATAGTCCCAGCGAGTAGTCCCGATGCTCACACTGAACAAGAACAACTACTGATCACGATCTAGTTCTGGGAGGGAAATACAAACACAAAGGGGGTGAGATTTTCGAGAATCTCAGTAGGGGACAACAAAGTGAACTTATCAAAGGAGAGGAACGACAAGAAACTTATGAGAGAAACAACAAGGAACTTATCAAAAGAGAGAAACAAACAAGGAACTTGTCAAAGGAGAGAAACAACAAAGAACTTATTAATTCATCGTTAAATCTATGATTTCTCAAAACTTTAACTTTACTGTTTAGTTAATAAAACGTTTACTTACTGGACCCGAAAATGTACTTTTGCTTTCAATAAAAGAACTCAACAGGGGTTAATACGAAAACATAGGCGGACTGCAAATCACTTCCCGAGTAACCCCTATTAAAGGGAAACCGGAAGCCCACTGGTAGGTTTTATACATATACTTTTAAAACAATTACACACATAGCCCCTTCTACCAGTGTTGTCCGAGACTAGATTGATTAATAAAACTTTATACGTAAAAGATCAACTAGTCCCTTTCAGATCATCCTGCGAAGCAGGGAACATACAGTAACCATACTCCAACCATACGCCTCCCAACAGATGAGTGTCTCTCCGCTTACTCTCAGAGACCGAGCACTCACCACGTGTAAGACCCCGAATTTTGAGTCCTAGAAGTCCAGAAGCCAGTACAGATGAAAAGACAATTTTGCCCCTGAAGAGAAGAATGTGTGATGGCCGAAATTGGTAAGATTGTATAGTAAATTACTTTGTTTCTAATTTCTTTTGATTTAGGTTCTTGTAGATGAGTAATCGCTTTAGGAATCATCCTTTAAGGTAGATAGTTGCCTTAGAGATTAAGTCCCTAAAAATAGGGAAGGTAATTTGAGAGTTTTGGTTACTTAGTAAATTATATTGGATTGATAGATTGATTAAAAGTAGTAGACATAATTCTACACTCATTGAATATAAATAGGAAGCCAACCCCACAAAATTTTCCCCTAAAACCTTACAAAATTCGAATTGGCTTAAAACCCTATACTTCCCCTTAGCCGTCAAAATTCGCAGAAACTTTAACCCAGCATAACTCCCTCATCGTTCATTGGATCTCTGTGAATAATAGCTTGTTGGAAATCTCTCTTCATCCTCTTTTCAACCATCTTTGTATTTTCTTCGGGAGGTTAGTATTTCGTTGTCTAAAGTTACTATGAAAATCTGCGGCGGAATTAGGTTTTCGCCAAATCTTCTTGAACTTCAAAATAGCATAACTTTCTACTCATTTGTTGGAATCTTGCAAATAATATTTCGTTGGAAAGATCTTTTCATTCTCTTTCCAACAGTATATAAATCGCAGCTTGGATGTAAATATTTCGTTGTTTTGGGTCGAGACGAAATCGTCTTAGGCTCTACTTTTAGCAATAGGTCTTGCATAGTTAATTGGAATGGTAAATTCAGGTTGAATCTTGATAAGTTCCTGGCTATCACATCACAAATCCAAGGGGAAAGCACCTGCAACATCTGATCACTGGTTTTCTGATAGGTTTGGTGAGTGGTATTGGTAAGGAATAGGGTATTCAATTGATTTTTGGATATGCATGCTTAGTCTGTTTTGTCTTTGTCTGGTGATGATTTAGGTGGTTCAGATTTACTTAATAAAGGCAAAGGAGTAGCTTCTTGTTCAGAGATAAGGGAGGTAGGATCTATGCCTCATCGGTTTCTCCAGAAAACCCCTGCTCTTATTTGATGTTTTTATTACCTGCCCTTGTTGTATTTATTTGTGATTGGATTGTAGGGTGTGAATATGAAATCCGGAATGAGATATGAATCTCCTAGGCTATATCGAACCCCTGAGTTAGGAATTGAGTGCCTGGGATGCTATTGTTATATGAATTGGATGTGTTGATTGTTTCCTGACATAATTGAGGATACCCTGTTGTGGTGTTATGCTTTGTACTTGCCTGCGTGTGCTTGTACGTGTTTGTGTGTCAGGATCCTATTTCTCTGGCCAGGCAGGGTAAGCACTGATGCTCCTAGTGAGAGGAGAGGTACTTACCGATTTATGGGAGGTGTATAGGTGTTGAACCAGCAAGCTAGCGCTGGATATCTATCCTTGCGAGGCCGGACCCCTGTCTTGCGAGACAGGAAGCCCTTATCTTGCGAGATTTGGGGATGTCCTAGTTGCGACTAAGGAAGACTTGTCCATGTGGGGCTAGTCGACTTATCCTTGCGAGGATAAGGTGAAAGACTTACTGATTAGCTTGTGTGTTGACCATCTACCCTTTGTGCAGTAAGTCTTGGACAACACAGGTGGAAGGGGATGACCTTTCTTCTACATTGAGAGCGATTTTGTTGTATTTCACCTGCCTGTGTACTTCTGAACTTTCGGAAGTGTGGTCCTCCCTCAGCCACAATCTCGGCCTTAACCTCTTTTGGTTTACTGTTGAATTGCGTGATCCCTTTAGATGTTTAGGGAATGATCTTATGTGAATTGGGAGATTTGTGTTTAGGGATTTTGTAGATCTTATGATGCTGCAACCCTACTGAGATTCTTGTAATCTCATATCATTGTTTTTTACCATTTTTCAGGCTTAGGTACATCCTCTGTTCGTGGTACCAGTTTGTGAGATCAAGGCTGCACGGCGGGGCGATAACGCATCACAAATACTTACTTGTTACTTGCGCAAATAACTTGAAAGATTGGATGATGTTCTGGTTTATTTTTAAGCATTCGTTTGGCTTACTATTTCCGAAATTTGTTGATGAATTTCTTGCTGGTTATTTGGATCCCTATGGGACTTGTGTGTTATGAACCCGATGGATTAATTTAAGACTTCCGCTGATGTTTTTATTTACTCCGTATGTTACCAGTATATGTGTCCAATATCATGCTCCAATTGATTGATAAGCAACAAAATAAGTAAGTTTAAAATCGGTATCTTATGAGTAGCCTTGTGGAATTCTAATAGGTCCTAGGTGTCATTGAGACTTATTTGGGTTTCACGGCAGTAATGACCTTAATGGGAGAAACAAATAATGGATTAGGAATTAGGGTCGTTAAAAGTTTGGTAGCGGAGCATGGTTTAGGTTTATAACTTGTTATTTACTGACTTAGTGGTTAATTTTGGTGATTGCAGGTAATTGCAGGTAAGAACATGGGCACACACTCACTCACTTAGGGACTAAAACTGGAATTAGAGAGAACATGGGAGTTAAATGGAAATAATAATAGCTGTTGTGTTGATTGTTTATCTTTAGTATGCCTTAATATGTTTGAGTGGATGATTAGCTATGTTTCTTGTCATTACCGAATGAATATGCATGTGAGTGATTATGTGTATTGCCGAATATGGATGATGTGTGCAGCTATAATTGCTTGATGTTTGTTTTGATTTCTATGCGTGTTAATGTTATTGCCGAGTGTGCATAGCATGTGTGCATATGATTTTCGAAATTTGTATATTGTTTTCCAGCATATGCGTATCGTCCGGTGCATGCCTCTCCACCAGGTACCACTCTTATTCCTAGTATCGTATTTAGTGTTTGTTTGAGTAACAATCGTACACTTGTGTAGTATGGCACGCTCGAGGCAACAGAGGGACCAACGGGGTAGGTTTGAGATTCAGAACGAACAGCAACCTGTTGAGCAAGAGGAGCCAAATGCACAAATGAGCAGGAAGGGCAAGCTGAGTCCGAAAATCAACCTGAGACACCAGTCGCACCAGGCATTGACCCTGTCTTGGCACAGATCTTAAACGTGTTGCAAGGAATTGCTGCAAATCAGCAGCAAATGGAGGCGCAATTTCAGAGTGCTCCTGCACCTACATCAGGAACTATTCCACCACTTGAACCTGTACAACCTGTACAGCCGGCACAATAGAAGGAGACAGAGAGACTTCCCATTGATTACAAAGTTGCTGAAGGAAGCTCGACAACTTGGATGTAAAGATTTCGGTGGTTCAGCTGGAGCCGCAGCCGCTCGGGAGTGGATGGATACCTTATGCCGAGTATCCTTGTTCCTGCGTATCTCTGATGACGACAAGGTTGCCATTACTACATTCTTACTTGAGGGAGAAGCCCTCGCTTGGTGGACATCTGTTAGCTTGCGATTCGGCGATCACTTGCCGACGTGGGAAGAATTCCAGTATGAATTTGACGAAAGATTTTATACGAGATTCCATAAAAGTGAGCAGCGGCAGGCATTTTACAAACTTGAACAAGGCACCCGTTCGGTGCTGGAATATGAGAAGGTGTTAAGGGAGTTGTCCTGCTTTGCACCTGAAGAAGATCGTACATCGTACCAGCTGGCAAGACGATTTCAGGATGGGTTGAGTGTCGAACTCAAAGCCATCGTCGGTACGACACCAGTGCAGAATTTGCAAGAACTAATAACTGCCGCAACCGAAGCTGAAAAGATCGTGCAAACCAGGAAGCCACCCGCAGCTACTAGTGGCGGATCCTATAGGCGTGATTCAAAGTTCAACCAAAGAAGGGGACCCTATCCCTTACGGTCTCATCCTCCGCAGATCAATGGGAACACCAACAGGAGGAACTTTTCTGGTTCCAATTATAATGGATCGTCATGGCAGAATCCACAACGGCGATGCTTCACCTGTGGCGAGATGGGACATATTCGGGCAGCCTGCCCGAAACGGAAAATCCCAGGGGTACCTAACACCAGCCGAGGTGGGAATATCTATCCCGCTAGACCCCCAACACGCGCACCAGGAGGGCCACCCAACGGATCCACAAGTGAAGCGCAACCAAGACCAACAAGGCTCTTTACTTTGACTGATGCCGAGGCTAGTCCTGATGTTGTGATAGGTACTATTTCCGTCTTTTCTCAAAACGCTAAAGTCTTAATTGATCCAAGAGCAAATAGATCGTTCGTGAGTCAAAAGATAGCACTTAGCGCGGATCGTCCTCTGTCTCCCTTGACTCCTCCTATTGCGGTTCTAACTCCTTTAAGAGAGCAACTGATTTGTGATCTGGTCTATATCGGCTGTGCAATACGTATGGGATTGAGTGTATTTGAAGTAGATCTCATTCCATTAGACATCAAGGAACTGGATGTGATTTTAGGCATGGATTGTCTGGCAAAATATCAAGCCCGTGTGGAGTGTTTTACCAAGCGGGTGTGGTTCACGTTTGCTGATGGTACCGAGTACTGTTTTGAAGGCGATAGCCAAGTTGTGCCAACTTGCATGATTTCTTGGCTTAAGGCGAAGCGATTGATCAACAAAGGATGTACAGCATACCTTGCGCATGCACAGGATATTTTTAAAGAATCCGCAGGTCTGAATTCTGTTCCTGTGGTTTGTGAATTTCCGGAAGTATTTCCAGAAGACATAGCCAGATTGCCACCAGCAAGGGAAGTAGAATTCGGCATTGAGCTTGTGCCAGGTACAAATCCGATTTCCATTCCTTCGTATCGTATGGCTCTTGCGGAAATGAAGGAACTAAAGACGCAGTTGGAAGATTTGCTGGATCGTGGTTTTATTCGACCTAGTGTGTCACCCTGGGGAGCACCTATACTGTTCGTGAAAAAGAAAGATGGTTCGCTGCGATTGTGTATTGACTATCGACTGCTGAACCGTGTGACCGTGAAGAACAAATATCCTTTGCCACTCATCGATGATTTGTTTGACCAACTCCAAGGGGCAGCCGTATTCTCCAAGATTGATCTCAGATCTGGATACCATCAATTGCGTGTTCGTGATGCTGATATTCTGAAGACCGCGTTCAGATCGCGATATGGCCACTATAAATTTCTGGTTATGCCATTCGGCTTGACCAATGCACCAGCTGTGTTTATGGACTTGATGAATCGTGTGTTCCGCGAATTCCTGGATAAATTTGTGATCGTCTTCATCGACGACATTCTGATTTACTCAAAGTCGGAAGAGGATCATGTTATGCACTTGCGGCTTGTGCTTAAAATTCTGAAGGATCGACGATTGTTTGCCAAATACTCAAAATGTGAATTCTGGTTACGTGAGGTTAGTTTCCTTGGCCATATTGTTTCCGCCCAAGGAGTGTTTGTTGATCCAAAGAAAATTGAAGTCGTGATTGCATGGGAACCTCCGCGAAGTGTATTCGAAGTTCGTAGTTTCCTTGGCTTAGCAGGTTACTACCGTCGCTTTGTGGAAAATTTTTCATCACTTGCCGGACCATTGACAAAACTGACACGCAAGGGTGAGCCGTTCATATGGAGTGAAAAGTGCCAACAATGTTTCGACGAGCTAAAGAATCGGTTAGTTTCTGCACCTATCCTTACCTTACCTATTTGCGGAAAAGGGTATGTGGTTTTCAGCGACGCGTCGAAATCCGGACTTGGATGTGTATTGATGCAAGATGGGAAAGTCATTGTCTACGATTCAAGGCAATTGCGACCGCACGAGATGAACTACCCTACACATGATCTAGAACTTGCAGCCGTAGTATTTGCCTTAAAAATATGGCGACATTATTTATACGGCGAGACGTGTCGAATCTTCACTGATCACAAAAGCCTGAAGTACCTCCTTACATAGAAAGAATTGAATATGAGACAACGAAGATGGGTGGAGCTAATTAAGGACTACGATTTGATCATCTAATATCATCCTGGAAAGGCGAATGTTGCGGCTGATGCCCTGAGCCGAAAGTGTCATTCTCCTTCCCCTTCAATTCTGGCTTATATGCGCACTCATTATCTGCCAATGATGTTGGAATTGAAAACTAATCGTGTGCGTCTTGGCACCGATTTCTCTGGTTCGTTGCTAGCACGAATTGAAGTCGCACCTACCTTAATTGAGGAGATCCGGAATCAACAGTTGGAGGATCCGAAGCTTGCTGAAATTCGGAAGCAACTTGCTGATGGTGTTGATGCTATAGTTCGTGATTTCAGAATACGAGATGACGAAGTTCTAGTCTTCAGAAACCGGGTATGTGTTCCACAAAATGCTGATCTTCGTAACCTTCTTCTATCTGAGGCGCATAGTTCAAAGTTTGCTATCCATCCTGGAAGCACAAAGATGTACCGAGATTTGAAAGGGCAGTATTGGTGGCCTAACATGAAGCGACATATTGCTGAATTTGTTGCCCGATGCCTTGTATGTCAACAAGTGAAGATCGAACATCAAAGACCTGCTGGTTTACTTCAGTCACTTCCGATTCCAGAATGGAAGTGGGAGCACATCACAATGGATTTTGTTACCGGTTTGCCTAGATCACAGCGAGGATACAATGCCATTTGGGTGATCGTGGATCGACTGACTAAATCTGCACACTCTCTTCCTATACGTGTGACAGATACACCAGAAAAATTGGCAATTCGTTACTTGGACGTGTTTGTTCGTTTGCATGGAGTACCAATTTCTATTGTTTCCGATCGTGACCCTTGTTTCACTTTACGATTTAGGGAGAAATTCCAGAATGCACTGGGTTCGAGATTGAAGTTCAGTACAGCGTTTCATCCCCAAACCGATGGTCAATCAGAAAGGACAATTCAAACACTTGAAGATATGCTACGTGCGAGTGTATTAGACCAGCAAACTAGCTGGGATCGAAGCTTACCATTGGCGGAATTTGCTTATAACAATAGTTTTCATGTAAGCATCGGTATGGCACCCTATGAAGCACTTTATGGGAGACGTTGCAGAACCCCTATTTGCTGGAATGAAGTAGGCTATAGATGCTTAGACAATCCAGAATTAATTGACCAAGCAATAGAGCAATTGAGCTTGATTCGTTAAAGGTTAAAAGCAGCACAAGAAAAGCAATTAGCTTGTGTGTTAACCATCTACCCTTTGTGCAGTAAGTCTTGGACAACACAGGTGGAAGGGGATGGCCTTTCTTCTACATTGAGAGCGATTTTGTTGTATTTCACCTGCCTGTGTACTTCTGAACTTTCGGAAGTGTGGTCCTCCCTCAGCCATAATCTCGGCCTTAACCTCTTTTGATTTATTGTTGAATTGCGTGATCCCTTTAGTTGTTTAGGGAATGATCTTATGTGAATTGGGAGATTTGTGTTTAGGGATTCTGTAGATCTTATGATGCTGCGACCCTACTGAGATTCTTGTAATCTCATATCGTTGTTTTTTACCATTTTTCAGGCTTAGGTACATCCTTTGTTCTTGGTACCAGTGTGTGAGATCAAGGCTGCACGGCGGGGCGATAACGCATCACAAATACTTACTTGTTACTTGCGCAAATAACTTGAAAGATTGGATGATGTTCTGGTTTATTTTTAAGCATTCGTTTGGCTTACTATTTCCGAAATTTGTTGATGAATTTCTTGCTGGTTATTTGGATCCCTATGGGACTTGTGTGTTATGAACCCAATGGATTAATTTAAGACTTCCGCTGATGTTTTTATTTACTCCATATGTTACCAGTATATATGTCCAATATCATGCTCCAATTGATTGATAAGCAACAAAATAAATAAGTTTAAAATCGGTATCTTATGAGTAGCCTTGTGGAATTCTAATAGGTCCTAGGTGTCATTCAGACTTATTTGGGTTTCACGGCAGTAATGACCTTAATGGGAGCAACGAATAATGGATTAGGAATTAGGGTCGTTACACCACGTTTGGCCGAACGGAACACAAGTACGAGTGGTCCGATGAAGGTGAAACTAACGGCAGATTGATCTTGACAACGAGAGGAACACAATGGTACAATCGGTTTGACGATCATACGGTTGGATTTCGATACCGAAGGTGAAGAAAATGATGGTGAAGAGAGAAAAATGAAAATGCAGATAACGGCAGGGTAAGGCAGCAGGGAGGGGAAATAGAATAAAACAATTAAAGGGTATATACCACCCGTGGGTGACGTGGCAAAATTTTGCCACGTCACCCTTTCTTAAGTGCAGGTCTCACAGTTGGCCCCGTCTCTTGCCCAGCTTTCGCCCTCTTCAGTGGCCAAGCCAAGTTGAAGTGTTCAATGGTTCTTCGGCCTACCACCGTTCTTCTTCAAGGTTGATTTTGTTCAACTGAAGCGAATGTCGTGCTGCCCTTTTCTGTTTGCCTCACCGATTGCACCACCTACCGATTTGGCTTTGACAACCTGCCCCTTCTAACTTTTCGTCTTCTTGTTTTTCCTTTACGTTGAGCGAGACAGGCCCCTTGTTTCTTTTCTTTTTCCTCTTGATTTCCTTTCATTATTGTTTTTTTCCCTGTGAAGTTCGTACCAGGCATGCTCTCTGTTCTTTCTGCATTTTCCGACCATGAGCTTGTCCCCCTACTGGAATCATGCGACCGTGAGCTTGCCCTCTTCGTGTAAACCGGATGCGTGTCCCCCTTCTTTTGTATTGATATTCTTTTATTTGTATTCACTGCCCTTTTGTAGCTTCGTACCTGGTGCGCCCCTTTTTCCACGTGCCATGGCTACGCCCCTAGAACCTGAAACTTAAGGAGCATTCGACTGAGATTAGATTAGTGGGCAGCACTTGTTGAATTGAATAAGATGTTCTTGCTCAAGTTGAATCAGTTGAATTAGGGAAGGTGCGAGTACCTGAGTAGTTAATTAATTAACCATTTAATCAATAATTAATGAACAGGGATGTATGTCTAATATTCATTTGTTTATATATTCACTTATGGTTCCATAAAGACACTATTCTGGATTTTTCTAAAAAAATTAGTCATTTAGCTCTGTACCAGGCGTGCCCTCCATGTGCCTCGTAGGGCTATATTCTTTTATTTGTCTGATCAGTACCAATGCTGACGTAAACTTGTTAGCGAAGCTCACCCTTTTTCTGTATAAAAATGTTATTGACAATTAAAGAAGTGCATAGTTGACAGTAAATTGATTGATAGAGTGCCAAATTCTTCCGTCCCTTGGCTTAGCCATCCGTTCCTTGTGTTAGTCTTCCGTTCCTTTTGTTAACCGATGCCATAGTGCAACACATCCATTGCTGGGTTTTTTTTTTCATTTTAAATTCATAGAGGTCTCACGTCATTTATTATTTTACTTAATTTTGTTTTATTTTATCTTATTTAGTAAAAAGGAGCGTAATTCAAATATGATCTTAATTTAACGGGTATACATATGAGTTCTTATGGCTTTCAATAAAACGATTTTAAAATGAGTGTGATATTCAAATATTTGTACCCAGTTTGGTAACTACTGTGAGTAAACGTTCGCTTGGCCAATGCGAAGTGAGTATACGGAATCCCAGTGTTAGGGGAGAGTTGCTTAACTGTTTGGGAGTCGTATGGGTGTTGTCTTCGTTTGCCTGCCGCATCTTCGCAGGTTGGTTTGTTTCGTTCGCCTGCCATGTCTTTGCAAGTTGGTTCGTATGGAGTATTGGGACAGGTATGATGTGTGTTGTGTTTTCTCTTCCTAGTCTCGGACAACACTGGCGGTAAGGGTTACGTATTTTAGTATTTTTCTAAAAAGATAAATTTACACTGCCAGTGGGCTCCCAGTTTCCCTTTAGCAGGGGTTACTTGAGGAGTGATTTATTATGTCCATCCTGATGGGTTTTTCTTGGTTGGCATTGCTAGTCGTGTTGTAATACGAGTTTTTGTGTTATAACCCATTGGGTTGGAATCTTATTCTACGTCATGAAAATGTTATGAAAATTTAATGTGTGAATTCCTTATCCTTCTGGTTGTTTCCGTTACGTCCTTGTTCGTATAGTAATCCGTTTCCCCTTTTTCTTGTATGTGGTCTCGTTTCCCCGTAAGGACATATGATGCTGTGACTCCTACTGAGATTTAATTATCTCACCTGTTGTTGTTTCCCCTTTCAGGAGTAGTTCGCGAGCCGTAGACGGCGTTTGAGGTGTGAGTACTTCTTACGACTTGGCTGGACTATCGCACTTGCATGTTTTACACGGTTTTCTTTTCTGGCATTTCCTGTTTGACTCGTTTTGATGTTTTGACTCACATTATATTTTATACCATTTATTTCTCTACTGAATACAGTTTTATGTTCCGGGCTTTAAGCCCAGTTTATGATTTTGGGCTTGTGACTGTATGGACCCGTTTTCTGTTTGGAATATTTTGTCCATCCGAATAAAGACTTCCGCTGTGGTATTTTGTTCACTCTGATTTTCATGCCAGATGTCTGTTTCTTATTTGACATGCTCCAATTCTTGAAATTTTAAATGCGTCTATTTTGGGAATCGTGTTTGAAAAATTCTCTATGCCTTGTGGGATTCGGATTGGTCCACGTATTGGACTTGTCCGGGTTTCACGGCGGTAAGGACCTAATTTTCGGGTTCGGGTCCTTACAGCGGGTGCAGGAGCATTCTGAAATTGCACCTCCATACGCTGCTGATTTGCAGTAATTCCTTGTAACACATTCAAAATTTATGCCATCACAGGATCGATGGCTAGTGCGGCTGGTGCCTTAGGTTGGTTTTCGGGCTCAACTTGCCCTCCCTACTCAATCTGTGCATTCGGCTCTTCTTGCTATCGGTCTGAATCCCTTGTAGCATTCAACCTTGCCATACTATACAAGCACACGATGTTACTCAACACATAACCAAATACGAGACTATGAAAAGAAGTGGTTCCTGGTGGAGAGACGTGCGCCGAACGATACGCATATGCTGGAAAACAAAACACACATGCACACAAATACACCAGTTTCGGAAAACACATGTTTACATGAAATACAGACTCGGCAATCACATCAACAGACACATATGCACTCGGTAACAATCATTAAAACATTCAGAACCATATATAAGTACACTCGGCAACACTCAGCAACAATCATCAAAAAACTCAGCAAGCATGGATTCACATAAATCATTCTCGACAACCAACACACAGAAACATACTTGACATACATTCAAGTCAATTACACATACTCGGCAAACATAGAGAAACACTCGGCAGCACTTGGCAACACACATCAACAGGCAGCAAACATACACATATACACTCGGCAATGACAAAAGAACATAGCAAAGTACATAACAAAACACAGCAAAGCACATCAAATAATAAATACACAGCACATCAAGTAATCAAGCATAGCATTTAAAAATTTCAAACCAGTTTTTTAGCATCAGATTTTTTTCAGTATTAGCCCTCTAAGTGTGTGGGTGTGTGCGCATGTACCTATCTACAAACACAAAATAAACAAGTTAGCATAAAACAAGTCATATTCTTATACTATGCTCCGCTACCAAACCTGTAAGGCCCCGAAATCCTAATCTTTTATTATTTGCTCTTATTAGGACCCTTACCGCCATGAAACCCAAACAAACCCAAAAACAATGACCTATTTGAATCTCACAAGGCTTACCTATCTAAATTCCCAATTTTAGCATATTTATTCTTTGTACTTATAATAATTGGAGCATGATATTGAACACGCATTTTGGTATCATACGGAGTAAATAAAACATCAGTAGAAGTCTTTAAATTAAATTATTGGAACCACAACACACAAGTCCCATAGGGATCTAAAAATCTAACAAGTAAATCTCTAATATAATCCGGAAACAAATGAACAAAGGAGGGACTGGTGGACTACAAACACTTCTGAAAATCAGAAGTACACAGGCAGGTAAATCATCAATCAATCTCATCAACAGAAAAGCCCATCTCCTTCCACCTGTATTGTCCAAGGCTTTGCTACATAAAGGGTCAAAGGGTTTGCACACAAGCTAATCAGCAAGACTAATCATCCTGCCACACAAGGGCAAGGCATCCAAGCCACACAAGGTCAAGGGCATCCAAACCACACAAGGGTAAGAGCATCCAAACCACAAAAGGATAAGGGCATCTTTCCACACAAAGACAAGGCATCGAGTGCTCACAGGCTGGGGATTGCCACCATACGACTCCCATGCCAGTAAGAACCTCTCCTCTTCCTAGGATTATCAGCACTTACCCCGAATGGCCACCAAAAAAGGATCCTGACACACAAACAGTACAAACACACACAGGCAAGCACAAAGCACAATACCACAATAGGGTATCCTCAATCATGTCAAATCACAATGAGCATGTTCAATACACACAACACATGCAAACTAGGAACTCATTTCCTATCTTAAGGGATTCGTTATAGCCTAGGTAAGCCTTAAATCAATCCGTAACTCATGCTTATACTATCTCACACATATACGCATACATTAACACAAGCATAGGTACCGAAATCAATAAGCAAACAAAAGGATCTTTGGAGAAATCGATGAGGCATATATCCTACCTCTCTTGTCTCTGAACAAGAAGCTATTTCTTTGCCTTTATTTAATAATTCCGAACTACCTATAACATCACAAGGCAATGACAAAACCAATCTAAGCATGCATACCCAATAACCAAGTAAATACCCTATTTCCTTACCAATTCCACTCACCAAACCTATCAGAAACCAGTGATCAGATGCCACAGGTGCCTTCCCTTTGGATGTGCGATGTGATAGCCAAAAACTTAACAAGAAACAACCTGAATTACCATCCCTAATCAATATACAATTTTCAGCACTAAGAATAGGACAATAGGGCAAGTTGCAATTTCATGTTAACAAGTTATAAGGGTTCAATTTCATGTTAACAAGGAAGGATTAGGTGTTTATAACATGTACAATCAAAAGAAACAAGATCAAAATCCAATAGGTTAATCAATTGATCAAGATAGGCAACAATAGGGTAAGGGCAGGGCATATTGATTTCATGTATAGGGAAGATTCAAAGGAGGAATTCATGATTTTACAACATGAATGGATGCTAAACAATCATACGGACAAGAGGAACAACAACAGAAATTAATTGAAGGTAGAATCACACAATTTTGGAACTAATCCCACCGAATTATGACCTAAATTACGACAAGAAAATACTAACCTCCAGATGAAAAACCCAAGATGATTTGATAGATGATGAAAAGATCTTTCAAACAAGGTATTATTTGTAAGAATTCAACAAACGATGAGAAAGTTATGCTATTTTGAAGTTCAAGCAGATTTCGACAGCAATAAGGAGGTGTATGTTTTAGGTTGGATAAATTTTGTGTATTTTCTATATAAGGTTTAAGTGTGGCCAGCTTCCTCTTTATATAGGTTGGTTATGGGATTAATTTTCCTACTTTAAAAGTTGGATTAAAGTAAGATAATCATCATAATTAAATTCTGTAATTATCCTTCCTTAATTTTAGGAATTTTATCTCATAAGGTAATTATCAACCAATAAGGAATCAAATTAAAGGGAATTAAAACCATAAAGAATAACTAAACATTCCATACCATTTTCGGTCATCCCACATCTATTTTTTAGGAACAAAAAGATCATTTCACATGCATTGGCTTCTAGATTTTTAGGACTCAAAATTCGGGATCTCATAGGGAATAACCACCCATAAACTTTTTACTTACTAAGCATCTCTCCTCTCTCTAGGAGCAACAATACTTACCTCGTATGGCCAGCGAGAAAAGAATCCTTCAAACAAAGCACAAACAAGGCATATACACGCATACACACATAGTACACGCATGCACAAATCACAACAAAGGATCCTCAATCAAATCACAATACAAATCAAAGATCAATCCTCAAATTCATAACCGAATTAGGTAACCTATTTCCCTATTAACTTCTGAGATTCCCTATCATCATAATCACATATTTCCCAAGCATATAACCAAGATAGGCAATCGAATTCAATCATATTAAAACAAACAAACAATAGGGTAACCAAAGCAACCAATGAGACGTAGATCCTACCTCTCACATGTCTGAACCAGATGCAATCTATTGCTTTTCCAATAAGATCAGTATCTCCTAAACCATCAAAAGGCAAAGACCACACATTACTTAAGCCACAAGATACTTAATTAAGAACCAAAGTCATTGGGAATCCTTACCAATTAACCGACAGAAATCTAGCGATCCAGATGTAGCAATATCTTCCCCCTGTATGTGTGATGTGATGGCCAAAAACTCAACAAGAATCAACCTGATTATTCACCCAAATTCAATATACAAATTTTGGCAACACCTCAGGGTTTATTAGGCAAATTGCGATTTCATCATACATATAAAGAAAATTGCAATTTCATGTGAATAAGAAAGGATTAGGTACCAAACACTTAAATGATTAAAAGGAACAAGAACTAAAACTAATAGACAAGGGAATCAAGTAAATTTCAGCACACCTAGGGTATGAACTAGGGTAGCCTGATTTCACTGTGCAAGAGGATTCAAAGGCTGAATTCTTCATAATATAACAAGGATAGGTACCAAGCATCCAAACGATGAAGAGGAACAGAAATCAACTAGTAGAAGAATTGAAGAATTTTGGCTATAAAACCCTAAGCAAACTTGGTATGAATAATAAAAGGAAAGTACTAACCTTTTGCTTGTGAAACTTAGATAATAAAAGGTATGACGAAGAGAGGATTCCAACAAGCTATCACACACAAGAATCTGATGTAAATCAAGCAAATTCAGCTAGGGTTTAGGGTAGGTAAAAATCAGAAATTGAGAGGAAGGAGAGGGGATTAATTCCAAAATTTCTAGTTGTGTATTGGTATGTTTAGGTAGGCTAGGCCAGCCACTCTCTTAGGGGATTAAATTTCCCTAGTTTTAAGCATAGATAAGTTAGGATAATGCTTTAAAGATAATTCTATTAAAATGATAGTTCTATTAAAATAGTAACTCTATTTAAACAGAAAAATTATCTAATATTTTAAATAATAAGAGATAAAACTAAGGATAATTGACCAGAATTAAAACACAAAATATTCGGTAATAACCATTTTAGGTTGTCATGCATTCATTTCTTCAGGAGCAAAATAGTCATATCAGCAGCATCGGCTCCTAGACATTCTGGACATTTAAACTAGGAAGGATCGGGTCTCACATCCTTCCCTCCTTATGCAACGTCCTCGAAATTTCCACATAAGTTTAAGAGAATTGGCTACATATGATAGGATAGGTCTTCAGAATCTTTAAAACTGTCAGCCACGCTTTGAACAATCCTCTGTTGTCTTGTTGCACAAGTTTTGATTTATGTTGAAGTGAAAAGTCTTGCTGGTCTAGGCTGTGAACCATTAGGATTTGAGTTTTTAGCATACCCGCCAGTTGTATCGGTTGTTTCGAATGTGTTCCTACCATCATGGCTTGGTTTGGTGCAATTTCTTTGGTAATGGCCAATCTCTCCATAATTGAAACACTTCCAAGGTTGAGGGAGAGAATGTCCTCCGTAATTTGGACACCATGGAAGTCGATTCCCACTGGAATTGGGTCCTGTTGAGTTCACCTTTGTTCCATCATTGCTTCCGTCTTTTGGGTATAGTTCTGCATGCCGTTCAGATTTTGAATTGTGACGAACTGGTGTGTGAATTTTCAGAGCGCAATGGATTTGCAAGTTTTTGTGTCTGAACCATCTTTTCAGCATCATAGGCTACCACGATTATCTGCTGGAAATCTTCTATAGCAGTAGTGCAAATAATGGATTTGATTTCAAGATTCAAACCGTCCTGGAATCGTTGTGCAAGCTGGCTTGGAGTGCGGTCATCTTATGGTGCAAATCAGGCCAGCTCCCTTAGCTCCTTTTCGTAATCTAGAACAGAACACGTACCTTGCTCAATTTTGTTGAAATCTTGCCGTTGCTCATCCTTGTGGAATCTAGTGTAGAACCGATTGTTGAATTCATATAGAAACTCCTCCCCAGTTAGCAATTGATCTCCAAATCGCAAACTGACAGCAGTCCACCATAACAAGGCTTCTCCATCAAGAAAGAAAGTGGCAATGGCAACCTTGTCATTATCTGAAATTCGTAGGAACAAAGAAATTCGGCTCAGGGTATCAATCCACTAACATGCGGTTGCTCCACCTGTGGTTCCATTGAAGTCCTTGCATCCCAATTTGTGGGCTTCTTTCAGAAATTTTGTGATCACAATTGGCAATCTTTCAGCTTCCTTTTGTATGGCCGGCTGAACTGGTTCAAGAGAAGGGAATGGTTCAGGTTCAACTGGTACTAGTGCATTCTGAATTGGTGCATCAAGTCACTGTTAAATTCCTCGCAACACATTCAAAATTTGAGCGAGTACAGGTTCCAAAGTTGGTGCGGCTGGGGCAACTTGTGCAGCTAGTTCATTCTGGGCTTCGGACTGAGCTTGCTCAGCTTGTACATTCTTCTCCACTTGTTCACCTTGGTCATTTTGATCCCTATCCCTATCATGTAGCAACAATCTTGCAGCACTACATGTCCTGTTTGACCTTGCCATACTGAACAAAATACAAACACAATTTAACTATCCAAAACCAGAAAAAGAAAGGTACCTGGTGGAGAGGCATGCACCGGACGATTTGCATAAGCTGAAAACACAGTACAAACATACACAACAAGTATATAGCAAGTTTCGGCATTTTCATCCATAATCTCACATAGTTTCGGTATACTCAATGCAAGGCATGCAAACATTCAGCACTCCCACACAATCACATACATTCATACCTAGCACAACACAGAAAAGCACACCAATGCACACTTAGAAAAACACAGCGAAGATCATACAAGCATAACATGACATCAAACATATCAAGACACATCAATTATTACCGCAAATTGTTCAGTCAAAGCAAAACAAAACACAGCACAAAACTTTAAACATGTGGCAACATTTGGCAATTACAAGATCTTCCTAGAGGTATATGCGCATGCATCTTTAAACAGAAATTCATGCAATTCCAATTATGGAAAAGAGGCAATCATGCAAACCATATAACAGTCAAACTTGTAATTCTTATACAAGTATATGCACATGCATTAGGACATAACATCATGCAATTTACAATCCAACTAAACCATGCTTCGTTACCACACTTGTAAGAACCCAAATCCAACCTATTAAGACCCTTACCGTTGTGAATCCCAAATAAGCCATCGCAAGGTCCTATTTGAATCCCACAAGGCTTAAGTCACCTAATTTTGAATTTTATTGGTTGATTTATATGTTATTTAAAGGTTGGAGCATGTTCATACATTAATGAATTTCTGGCTTATACAGAGTGAAAGAAAATAACAGCGGAAGACTTATATTAACACTGAAAACAAGTGGAAACATAACATATAACTCTCATAGGAATCTCAAAACATCAACTAATAGTATCATGCATATTTCAGAATCAATAAGAAAGAGGAAGAGAGATTGAAACACCAGAATGCAAATCCACACAAATTCAAAGACATGGCATGCAAATGAAGTTCAAATTTGTTCAGTCGTGCAACCTTGATCTCACACCTTTGATACCAGCAACAAAGCACACACCTAAGACTGCAAAGGGGGTGAAAAAAAGGGATAAGATTACAAGAATCTCAATAGGGTCACAACATCATAATTCCTAGGGATTCCCAATCAAACATCTCCCAATAACCAAAAGATCAATACCTAAAACCAGTTAAGATATTCAATTAAAACTTCAAGCATCAATCACACATAATAGGGGCCGAAATCATCACAAGCACACACAATATAAGGGTTGGCCGAAATTGGTATAAACAATAGGAAATACTGAAAACACTTCTTATTAATAAGCATGCAGGCAACCTATAACATAATCTGATTTTCAAAATCAAGGTTTGTTCCCATCTTCTCATATTGTCCAAGGTTATGATTGAAAAAGGGTAAAACAGGTAGACAATCAATATTATAACAAGCCTTCTAGTTGTCTCCGACATTCAGACTTTAACTGGCCTAGGAGCACTCTTGCAATTGTGCATGCAAGTCATCCTGCCATACAAAAACAGGGCATCCTAATGTCTATACTCGAACTGGCCTATAGGGCATCTTGACTTCCAGACTTGAACTGGCCTACAAGGCAATCTGACATCCGGACTTGAACCGTCCTACAAGGCATTCAGCGATCTCTTGCTAGGAATAACCACCCATAAACCTCCTAATTCGGTAAGCATCTCTCCTCGACTTAACAGCAACAATACTTACCTTGCATGGCCAACGACAATAGGATCCTTCAAACAAAGCACAAACAAGGCACATACATGCATACACACATAGTACACACATACACAAATCACAACTAAGGATCCTCAATCAAATCACAACTAAGGATCCTCAATCAAATCTACAAATCAAAGATCAATCCTCAAAATCATAACTGAATTAGGCAACCTATTGCCCTATTAACTTCCAAGATTCCCTATCATCATAATCACACATTCCACAAGCATATAACCAAGATAGGCAATCAAATTCAATTATATTCAAACAATCAAACAATATGGTAACCAAAGTAACCGATGAGACATAAATCCTACCTCTCACGTGTCTAAACCAAATGCAATCCTTTGCCTTTCCATTAAGATCAGAATCTCCTAAACCATCACAAGGAAAAGACCACACAATACTTAAGCCACAAGATACTTAATTAAGAACCAATAGCATTGGGAATCCTGACCAATTAACATACTAAAATCCAACAATCCAGATGCAGCAATATCTTCTCCCTAAATGTGTGATGTGATGGCCCAAAACTCAGCAAGAATCAACCTGATTATTCACCCCAATTCAATATAAAAATTTTGGTAACACCTTAGGGTTTATAAAGCAAATTGAGATTTCATGTGAGACCCTAAATTTTGAGTCCTAGAAGTGCAGAAGCCAGTGAAGGTGAAAAAGACCATTTTGTTCCTGAAAAAACGGATATGTGATAACTGAAATTGGTAAAGAATGTCTAGTAATTATTTCTGGTATTAATTCCCTTTAAATTGATTCTTTATTGGTTGATAATTACCTTAGAAAATAAAAACTCTAAGTTTAAGGGGGATAATTACATAATTTAATTTTGATAATTATCTTACTTTAATTAAGCCTTGAAGATAGGGATTATAATCTCATAACCATTTTATATAAATAGGAAGTCAGACACACAAAAATCTTATACATAAAACACAAAATTCGTAGGACCTAAAAACCCTACATCTCCAAATTTTTGCCAAAAGCTTCTTGAACTTTAAACAAGCATAACTCTCTCATCGTTTGTCGGATTCCTAAAAATAATAGCTTGTTAGAAAGCTATTTCCATCCTTTTTCCAAAAATCTTTGGTTATTCGACTAAAGGTTAGTATTTCTTTTTCAAAAGTTAAATCAAAATTTGGCGGAATTGCCAAAATCTTCTTGAAATTCAAACAAGCATAACTCTCTCATCGTTTGTTGGATTCCTGCAAATAATAGCTTGTTGGAAAGCTCTCTTCATCCTCTTTCCAACCATTTTTATTCTGAAGGTTAGTATTTCTTTCTCTAAATTTAAATCAAAATTCGGAGGAGTTAGGTTTTCAGATTTTTATAATTCTCCCTTTGATTGATCTCTGATGTTGTTATCTTTATTCCTATGATTGTTTACTATCCATTCATAGTGAACAACCATGAATTCATCCTTTTAATCTTTTCTATACATGAAATCAGTATGCCCTACCTTTGCCCTACTGTCTTATTGTGCGTATCTTGATCAATTGATTAACCTATTAGACTTTGATCTTGTTTCTTTTGATTATACAAGTTATAAACCCTTAATCCTTCCTTGTTAACATGAGATCACAACTCCTACAACTTGTTAACATGAAATCGTAACTTGCCCTATTGCCCTATTCTTAGTGCCGAAAATTGTATGATAATTAGGGATGGTAATTCAGGTTGATTCTTGTTAAGTTATTGGTTATCACATCACACATCCAAGGGAGAGGTACCTACGGCATCTGATCACTGGTTTCTGATAGGTTTGGTGAGTGGAATTGGTAAGGAAATAGGGTATTTAATTAGAAATTGGATATGCATACTTAGTTTGGTTTTAGCTTTGCCTTGTGATGTTATAGGTAGTGCCCAATTATTGAATAAAGACAAGGGAATAACTTCTTGTTCAGAGACAAGAGAGGTAGGATCTAAGCCTCATCAGTTTCTCCAGAGATCCTTGTTGTTTGCTTGCTAATTTTGGTGCTTTTACATGTAATGTTGTATACACCTATGTTGTAGTAGGAATGCTTGAATTATGGACCAAGATGCAATCCTCTAGGCTATACCAAATCCCTTAAGATATGATATGAGTGCCTAGTTTGCATTTGTGGTGTGTATTGAACATGTTGATTGTGTTTTGACATGATTAAGGATACCCTGTTGTGGTATTGTGTTTTGTACTTGCTTGTGTGTGCTGGTACGTGTTGTGTGTTGGTACGTGTTGTGTGTCAGGATCCTTTTCCGGTGGCCATTCAGGGTAAGCGTTGATGCTCCTTGTGAGAGGGGAGGTTCTTACTGGTATGGGAGTCGTATGGGTGGCAATCCCTAGCATGAGCTTGCTGGATGTCTGGTCCTTGTGTGGCCAGAAGCCCTGTCCTTGTGTGGCAGGAAGCCCTTATCCTTGTGTGGCAGGAACCTTTTGTTCTTGTGTGGCTTGGGATGACTTGTCCTTGTGTGGAAAAATGAATAGGCTTACTGAATAGCTTGTGTGCTAACCATTTACCTTTTGTGCAGTAAGCCTTAGACAACACAGGTGGAAGGGGATGGCCTTTCTTCTTCATTTCCGAGAGTAATCTGATGAGTTCTACCTGCCTGTGTACTTCTTAGTTTTTGGAAGTATTTGTAGTCCCCCCTCAGCCTTAGATTCGGCCTTACCCTTTTTAACTGAATTCTTGAATTGCGTGATCCCCTTTAGTTGCTAGGAATGACCTGATGTTGTTTCGGAGATTTGTATTTATGGTTTCTGCAGATCTTATGATGTTGTGACCCTACTGAGATTCTTGTAATCTCATTCTGTTGTTTCCACCATTTTTTTCAGACTTAGGTACATTCACTGTTTGTGGTACCAGTGTGTGAGATCAAGGCTGCACGGCGGGGCGATATTGCATTACCTTTGCATTCCTATTTCCTTGGTTTCTTGCGCATACAATATGATCATAGATTGGACTACTTTTCTGGTTTTTCAAGATCCCTCTTTTGCTTGTTATGTTTTGGAACATGTTGGAGGATTTCTTGCTGGTTATTTGGATCCCTATGGGACTTGTGTGTTTTGATTCCAATAATTAAATTTAAAGACTTCCGCTGATGTTTTATTCACTCCGTATGATACTAGAATGATTGTCCAATATCATGCTCCATTTGTTATTAAAAATTTAATGGGTAAGCCTGGTAGGATTCAGATAGGTTCTAGGAGTCTTTGGGCTTTTTCGAATTTCATGGCAGTAATGACCTTAATCGGAGCAAATTTTAATAGTAGGAATTGGGGTAATTACATTTCATCATACATACAAGCAACCTTGTGAGATCCCGATCCTTCTTAGTTTAGATGTCCATAAAGTCCACGAACCGATGAAGCTGAAATGACTATTTTACCTCTAAAGATTCCTAAGGTATAATATAGTTCAAGGAACTTTTACTCCCACAGATAGTAGTATAGAATTTTCTAGCAAATTCCCTAATGAAATAAAAGATAAACAGTAGTTGCTTGAATTATATTGCAGACTTTATTCCTAACATAAGAATAATATGCAAACCTCTATATAGTAGGTTAAAAAAGAATGCCCCAGTTTGGACTGAAAAAATGACCGAAATAGTTAAAGAAATAAAATTAAAAATTAAACAACTGTCATGTCTAGGAATTCCTCTACCATATGCCTTTTTAATAGTCGAAACAGATGCATCTTAAAATGGATACGGATGAATATTAAAACAAAGGATAAACGAGACAGAACAACTAGTAAGGTACTTTTCTGGAATATGGAATGGAGCTCAAAGTAATTACTCTATTATTAAAAAGGAAGTATTAGCCATTTCCTTTGTGTTAATGCCCTTCAGAATGATTTATTTAATAAAACCTTTTTAATAAGAGTTAATTGTCAATCAACTAAATTTATATTGGAAAAAGATGTTAAAAACCTAGTGTCAAAACAGATATTTGCAAGGTGGCAGGCTTTGCTTTCTAATTTTGATTTTAAAATTAAATTTAATAAAAGAAAATTAAATAATTTACCCGACTTCTTATCAAAAGAGTTCTTGCAGGGAAACCAAGATAAAAATAACGAAGAGATAAAAGTTGCAAAATAAAAGGTACTATGTCTAATTCTGTTGTTTATTCACAGGTTATAACAATAGAAAAAATGTTGATAAGTTAATGAAAATAGATTTTTCTAGGATTGAAGAAGTTAGGATGTTAAGAACAAAATTAATAGAAGGCATAAATTTGAGTATTAATGATCATATGATAAATCATACTATAATAAATGAATATTGTGATTGTGAAGAATATAATAAAAGAGAAAAATTTGGAAGAAAAATGATAAGAATAATTGAAGAAATAATTGAAGAACATGAAAGAGAAAATAATTAAATTAGTAAAAATAAAAGAGAAAATTGATAGAAAAATAGATGAAAATTGGGAGAAGTATAAGAAAAATAGAAAAAGAAAATATTTACAAAATATAAATTCGAATGTTAATATTTTATGCGAATTAGAAAATGACTTGGATAAATTAATATGTCAGGACAATGTATTATCAGAAGTTTCACTCGAGGGTAGTAAGATTCAAAGAAGACGAATATCCCAGGAGCCATAGAGCAGATCAGTTCTGGGTAACAGAGACTTTGTCAAAAAAAAAAATGGAAGTGACAAGGACTTATCGCTTTCAAAGTGTGTTTAATTTAAAACAGCAAGCCCAGGAGAAGGCCACAATCAAACACGATCCTGAGCAGATGGTAGCGGAGCCTTTGATCCATTTGTCAATCATTATCCTGATCGAGATCTACTATTGGCATATCAATAAAAGACATCTGGCAAAGAGATAAGAAAGAATCTACTTTTTCAAAGTAGGCAAAAAGGTGACTAACAAAAGGAGTGGATCAGAATAAAAGACTTTTACTTTTCAACGAAGGGTATGAATTATTACTAAAGAAAGGATACAAATGTAATCTTTATAGCCCCCTGTTTGGCTATAAAAGAGGTCTCATACCTCATTTGTAATCAGAGCTTGAATTCATCGAATGAAACCCTCAGTTTGTAATATGTTTATTCTCTACTTCAAGTTTTATCACTTGATGTATAAAATGACAGCAGCTGGTGATTTCGAAGTAAGTCCATTGGTAAGACGCAAATGTTCCCGACCTAAGCATCTAAGAGTATGATATTTCTATTAAGCTTTTCAATCATTTATTCTTGATTGTGAATTGATTATGTGCATAGAGTATGTGTTATATATATTGACTGTTAAGGATAGATCTTATCTGGATATCGTTTGTTTGTAATTGTTTATACCTATCGGTATTTGTCTAAACAATGGATATCGATAATACTTGTTTAAAGTTAAAGTTTTACTTAAGTTTTCATCAAATAGATCGATACTAAAGTTTGGATAACAATTAAAATAGACGGGTCCAGTTGCTAAGTTAGATTCACAAACCGCTAATGTCCCCAATACATAGTGACATGGCCACCCCTAATAATTATAATGAACAATTATAACTAGATATGGAAGTAATAATTAATAAGTATTTTGATGATAAAAATAATGATAAGCAAGAACAGTATCTTCAAGAGGTACCCTCGAAGATAAAGAGGTAGATACCATATCTGGTGGAAAGCTAGAAAAGAAGATTACATTGAAGATATAAATGAAGCAATAAAAGAAATAAATGAAACCTCTTCTAGTTACAAAACATGGGTAAAAACCAAAACTCAAACAGGAGAAAAATCGAAATATCCACCCTTTGAAGAAGTGGCTATTGATTGGAATGGTAATACCATCGTAGCTGCTCCCTTCAAAGAAACCTATAATTCTGATCTAGGAAAAATAAAAAGTCAGAATAATTATACGAATCAAATGTTACAGTTAATAGCACAGCAACTAGAATATCTAGAACTTAATCAAGAAAAGAAAGAAGTAAAAATAGAAAAACCACTAATAAAATCAAATAAAGATATAAAGAATTTCAAATTAGGATATGAAGATGAGTTGCTAAAAAAGATAACAAAACAATTAGAATTCTTAGAATTATCTTCAAAACCGCAAATATCAGCCATTTCAGAGACTGGTAGTAAGACAAAATCAAATAATTCAAAATTAGAAGAAGTAACAAAATAATTTGAAGAGAAACTAGAAATAGATAGAATAAGACTTTATGATAGATCTAGGATACCACATTATTATCCTAGATCATCACTACCCGATGTACAAAATGAAGAAAGATACTCCCAAGGAAGTTATGACAGTAAAACTATCTATGAATGGAATTTAGACGGAAAAACTGAACATGGAATAACCAATATGTTAAATGAAATGTGTATGGTAGCTACTGCCTACAAAATAATAAATAATAGTGAAAGAGAAATAATAAGGATAATAACGTCAGGATTCACAAGACAGTTAAAAAGATGGTGGGATAATTACTTATCACCCCTAGAGAAAAACGAAATACTTATGACAGTAAAACTAGAAATAAGAGACGGACAAACTTATAATGTAGAAAACTCTTTTGCAACCCTCATATATGCTATAACCAAACACTTTGTAAGCAGAAAAGGCCTCGATAATATTGTCAAACTTAACTTGCCCTAAGCTACAAGATTTTAGATGGTACAAATATATGTTTTTATCAAAAGTATTTCTTAGAGAAGATTGTCAATAGTCATATTGGAAAGAAAGGTTCATAGTTGGCCTACCTAGGTTATTTGTCGACAGAGTAAGAAATAGAATAAAAAGTAAGTTTAATGATAATAGTATACATTATGATATAATAACTTATGGAGATCTGATTACAGAAATTAATACAAAAGGTTTAAATCTATGCAATGAATTAAAATTAAAATCAAAACTTAAACAAGATAGACTTAGTGGTAGAAAAGAATTAGGATCTTTCTGAACTTAATATGGATATGAGAAAATCTCAGCCCCTTTGGCTAAACATAAAGAAAAGAAAATTAAGAAAAATAGAATAAATAAATATCAAAAACCTTTTAGGAAAACTTATGATAAATCGAAATATGAAAAACCTAGATATAATAAAAATAAAAAGAAATTCAAAAGAAATAACAATGATGAGACACAAGGACCAATGTGCTACAAGTGTGGCAGGTTCGGTCATTATAAAAAAGATTGTCCTTTACTTAAGAAGATAAGAGTCTTAGAAATTAATGATAGTAACAAAGAGGAAATACTAAATATGATAGGAAAAGAAAGTGATAATACTAATACTAGCACTTCTGATGATAATATAAGTTTAGAACACTGCGGTTGTGTAGGGCCCTCTCAATGCTATGAAATAAATACCATAACTAAAGAAAATAATTTACTCGATCTAATAATGAAAGAAGAGGATAGAGATTTACAAAAAAAATATTTGTTGGAATATGAAGCCTATGTTAAAAATAATAAAAAAATAAAGAATAGGGAAAATAAAACATATAACTTAAATGAAATATTATTTAAAAAAGAAAACAAAAAGGAATTATTAACCTTAGAAGGATTAAAACAAGAAATACAAAATGTTAAGAAAGAAATAAAAATTATAAAAGAAGAATTAAATAATATGCAATACAATATAAAAGGAAAAGCTAAAGTGAAAGATTTTCCAGAAAGTAACAGTAAAGAAGAATTTGTAAATGCTATATCAAAAATAGAATTTCAAAAATGGTACACATATGATACAGATAAAAGTTTTACTAGATTCAGGTGTCGACCATAATTGTATTAAAGAAGGGTTAGTTCCCAATAAATATTACGAAAAGACTAGAGAAAGATTACATGTAGCAAATAAGCAAAAATTAGAAGTTATTATCTGATGCCCACATATGTAATCAAAGCATATATTTTAAAAATACTTTTTTATTAGTTAAAAACTTATCCCAAGATTTAATATTAGGAACTCCCTTCCTTACACAAATATATCCTTTTAAAGTAGATAATAAAGGGTTAAATACAAAAATCTTAGGACAACAAATTATTTTTGAATTTTGTAAGAATATGCAAGAAAGAGATATAAATATAATGAAAGAACTAGGAATTAAAAAAGAAATTTTATTAATAAATAAAAAAAACACTTGCAATCGTTAACAAATGAATTAAATTATACGAGGATAGAAGAAGACTTACAAAAAAAAGAAATAATAAAATAGATAACATAACTACAAAAACAGATCAAAGAGAAAGTTTATTCAAATCTCCCAAATGCCTTTTGGAAAAGAAAAAGACATATCATTGGGTTGCCCTATGCAAAAGACTTTAGGGAAGAAAATATCATTGGGTTGCCCTTATCTTCGAAGGTACCTCTTGAAGATATTGTTCTCACTTATCATTATTTTTATCATCAAAATACTTATTAATTATTACTTCCATACCTAGTTCGAATTTGGATGACATGTTGTAATTTTTCATTATATACCAACTAAAGCAAGGCCAATTCAAATGAATACGGAGTTATTAGAATATTGCAAAAAAAAAAAGAGAATTATTAGAAAAAGGCCTAATAAGAGTTAGCAAATCCCCCTATGGTCATGTGCTGCCTTTTATGTTCAAAATCAAGAAGAACTGGAAAGAAGAGCACCCAGGTTAGTTATAAATTACAAACCTTTAAATAAATGTTTACAATGGATTAGGTATCCTATCCCAAATAAAAAAGATTTAATTAAAATACTATCAGGAGCAATTGTATTCTCAAAATTCGATATACCATATCTCCCCCCTTATCTTCGAAGGTACCTCTGAAGATATTGTTGACATGTTGTAATTGTTCATTACAATTATTAGGGATGGCCATGTCACTATATGTTGGAGACATTGGAGGTGATGCTTTTATTTCTTGTACGGATGATGTAGCCGTATAATAGGATTGAGGAATTTTTTTATTCCAACCTACTCCTTTTAATGAAGGTTGTTTTTTTTATTTTAATAATGTTTCATACCTACTTGACATTTCATATCTAGTTGATAAAGATCTCTTAGGAGTTTGTTCTATTTTTTGTTTAAATATTATTTCTGCATGTCCTTTATCATGTTCTATTATTTCATAGGTTGGGTTCTAGGTGGTATTGATTTTGGGGATAAAATAGTTAATATTTGCTAATTATCTGGATAAGTTATTTGATTCCAATTTATCAGTTTGGAAGTATGAACATTAACATGTTCATAATTTACTTCTATTAACACTGTAGTTTCTTTAGCTGATTCTATCTTGGCCTTTGGACTTAAATTAATTTTCATTACTTTATAATGGATTCTATATATGATTGCTACACAATATTCATTTATTGCAGTATGATTTATCATATGATCATTAATACTCAAATTTATGCCATCTATTAATTTTTTTCTTAACATCCTAACTTCTTCAATCCTAGAAAAATCTATTTTCATTAACTTATCAACACATTTTTTTATTGTTCTAACTTGTGCATAAACAACAGGATTAGACATAGTACCTTTTATTTTGCAGCTTTTATCTCTTCGTTTTTTTATCTTAGTGTCCCTGTAAGAACTCTCTTGATAAGAAGTCGGGTAAATTATTTAATTTTTCTTTAATAAATTCAATTTTAAAATCAAAGTTAGAAAGCAAAGCCTGTCACCTTGCAAATATCTGTTTTGACACTAGGTTTTTAACATCTTTTTCCAATATAAATTTTGCTGATTGACAATCAACTCTTATTAAAAAGTTTTTTAAATAAATCATCCTGAAAGTCATTAACATAAAAGACAATGGCTAATACTTTCTTTTTAACAATAGAGTAATTACTTTGAGCTCCATTCCATATTCCAGAATAATACCTTAATAGTTGTTCTGTCTCGTTTATCCTTTCCTTTAATATTCCTCCATATTCATTTTCAGATGCATTTGTTTCGACTATTAAAAAGGCATCTGGTAGAGGAATTCCTAGACATGGCAGTTGTTTACTTTTTAATTTTATTTCTTTAACTATTTCAGTCATTTTTTCAGTCCAAGCCGGGGCATTCTTTTTTAACCTACTATATAGAGGTTTGCATATTATTTTTATGTTAGGAATAAAGTCTGCAATATAATTCACATCCTAAAAACCTTTGCAACTGCTATTTATCTTTTATTTCATTAGGGAATTTGCTAGAAAATTCTATACTTCTATCTATGGGAGTAAAAGTTCCTTGAACTATATTATACCCTAGGAATCTTCAGGGGTAAAATAGTTATTTCAGCTTCATCGGCTCCTGGACTTTCTGGACATCTAAACTAAGAAAGATCGAGATCTCACAAGGTTTCTTGTATAGCTCAATTGAAGGAAGGCAACATCAAAAGTAACAAAGCAAAACATATTTCACCAAAAAAATTTATTTACTCATGATCTTCAAAACAAAGGGGAAATCAGTATCCAACAAATACGCTCAAATGACAACTTGGTTGATTTATTTACTAAAGTTCTTCCCACATCAACATTTGAGAAGCTTATACAAAAGATTGGAATGCCACGTTTGAAAGATTTGAAAGGATGACTAAATTAGGGGGAGTATACACTACACTCTTTTTTCATTCACTAAGTTTTAATCCCATTAGATTTTTCTTAGTAAGGTTTTTAATGAGACAATATAACAATTGCATACTCTTAGATTGAAAATAATGTACTTTTTTTCCTTCACTAAGATTTTTTCCATAGATTTTTTCTTAATCAAGTTTTAATGAGGCATTAAGTTATATTTTGGTATAAAAAATAGACATTCAAGGAGAAGTATTATAAATGAATGCTTTTGAAACATTTAGTTTCATTATGAAGACGCAAATTATAATGTATATAATTAATACAAAAGGTACATTTGTATACCTATAAATATGATAGTGTGGTATTGTATGTACTGGGCAATAAAATTATTGAAATACTTTAGTCTTTTTATCTTTTTCTTCTTCTTTCCTTCATTTTCTCTTTCTAAATAGATTAAAATTCATCTTTAAGTTATTTGTTTATTATATAAAATAAATTAAAAACATAGATGGATGAGGTGAGTTGTCATGCGCATTGGAGAGTGTAATAAATGTCGTGCAATTGTATAATATAGTGCGTAGAGATGCCTGCAATATAACAGTGATATTTGTTTCTTGAATTCTGTGCTCCTCTTCTAGTGGAAAAGACAAGTTGAGTTACAGTTTTTGGCATTCGAAAGACTATTATTTCTAGAATACTTTCAAAATTCAATATTCAACAATCTTTATTCTATTTATAACCAAAGGAATATATGTTATTTCATTTGTTTTACAAAACACTGCTAATAAATGTCATGCTCACGCACTGAATTTTAACTTTAGAAAAATAAAGTTTTTATTATAACATTTTTTTCCATTTTTTTTAAAAAAGGACAATGCTCATCATAGATGTCATGTTTACGTATTGAATTTTGACTTTAGAAAAATAAAATTTTTATTACAACATGCTTTTTATATTTATTTTAAAAGACCAATGCAATGCTCATCGTAGATGTCATGCTTACGTATTGAATTTTAACTTCAGAAAAAATATAACTTTTATTATAATTATTCTATATTACTCTACATATTTCTAAATAGTTGTTGTATATCATTACCTCTAAATTTTTATTCATAACCAATAAAGTGTTTATTATAATTATGAATGAATAATTTGTAGGTTGATTTTATATTGGACTAGAAATCAATTCATATTTTTAAATAGATAGACTATACACCGATTGTGTCCAAAGACGATGTCACAGATTTTTCGTATAAATTTGCCTTTTATATTAAATGGAACAAAAAGAGAAAATAATATTGATATTAATTTTATTAGTTTTCAAATATTATAATAAATATAAATGATTTTTTATTTATTTTTAATACTATTTATAATTTATAAAAAATTAAAATAATATCTACTCTAATTTAATTATAAGTATGCTATCACAATTTTAGATGAACCAAAACTAAACAATTGACAAGTAACTTTAGAAATTCAAATTTATATAGTCTTAAATTATTTAAGAGTTGGTTGGTATTGAGCATAAAAAATATAGACTTATTTTTGGTTCATAACAATAGAAGTCCAATGTTAATCTTGTAAATCTAATGTTACTCATGTGATTCTTACACACATCCGAACCTGTTGAGCTAGGATGCTACAAATTATAATAGAGTTGACTTTATTCCTTTTTTCATGAGTGAATTTTGTCACGAGATTAGAATTTTGTAGAATAAAAATTTTTTGTACGGTCTTAGACTATCACTCTCATAATAGACTAAGTCAGTCTTCCTCACAAAATTAGCTAAAATGCTAAACATAATAACAATCGAAAGAGAGACACACAAGGAGATACAGAGAAAATTCTAAACTCTCAATACTCTCAATATTATAAGAATTGTTGGATGATTACAAATAAGGGGAGACACCCCTTATATAGTCAATACAACTCCCCAATGGATAGTGAAGATCAAATCAACCGATCTAATGGTGTCTATACAAAGATATACAAGGTAAGCACTAAATACTGATTATCTCATATATGGTAATTTTTTATTATATTAATTACTTTGATTCTCCAAATCAAGTCTCCTATATGGCAAAAACAGATTCTCACTGAATTCCTTGATTGTCTTTGATTGATTTTCAATAAATGCACTGATTCTCCTTGATTGAGGCTCTCGGATTAAGGAACGTGTCACGCATAAAGTCAAATGACATGTAGTCTGGTCTTGGGCCGTGATATTCTTCCCCACCAAACTCGACAATGTCCTCATCTATCTCGTCTTGATGCTACCAAAGATTAGATTCACTCTTCAAATTAGTCTCACTAGAAGGGTCACCTTTCCAATACACTAGGTACTCCACATAGTTTATATGCTTCCCCCTCACCCGTTTTGATAAAATCTCATCAAGTTGTTTTTCATGAGTCTTGATAACTGCGAGCTATTCCCTTCTACTAAGAGTATCCGACACCAAGTTCTCCTTCCTAGATTTATACTCAAGCACATAATCAAACTCTGCCAAAAAATCTTGCCACCTTGCCTACTTCACGATAGTTTCTTCTATGAAAGGAAGAAGCTTATGGCAATGTTGTCATTCTTGAGAATGAACTGTCTCCCCAACAAGTAATGCCTCCAAACTCATAAGCAATATACCACGATTGTCATCTCTTTCTCTTGCACCATCTACTGCCTCTTAGTATCATTCAACTTATAACCCTTATAAGCAATTGGGTGTCCCTCTTGGATCAAGACACACCAATTGCAAAATCTGAGGCATCCGTCTGTACCTCATATAGCAGCAGATGGTTGGGAAATGCTAACACTGACTCCTCTATAATGGTTGCCTTCAATGAATCGAACGCCTCTTGGCATCCACTCGACCAATCATGTGCCTTGTTCTTCTTGAACAACTTAGTCAAAGATGTAGTAATGGAAGAATACCCTCGTATGAACCGCCATTAGTAATTGGACAACCCTAAAAAGGAACAAAGATCAGTGACTCTCTTAAGTGGTTACCAATCTTTGATAGTTTGGACCTTGGCTCCATCCATTTTTATCTTTCCTCCGCTCACCAAGTGACCGAGGAAAGTCACCTCTCTCTTGGAAATTACACAGTTCTCCTGCTTGATATACAACTCATTGTCTCTCAAAGCTTGGAACATCATTCTTATGTGTTAGATATGCTCCTCAAGTGTGTTTACCGTATATTATTATATCATCCAAATACACAACAACAAAGTGATTTAAGAACTTGCGGAGCACTTTGTTCATTAGTATGAAAAAAGTATAGTGTGCATTTGTTGAGCAAAATAACCAAGAACTTGTAGGAATCATATTGTGTGGCACATACGATTTTGGCCTCATCTCCCTTTTCTATGCAAATTTGATAATAGCCTGACCTTAAATCCAACTTGGTAAACCATCTCGTATCTCAAAGTTGATCAAATAAATCAGCAATGAGAGGAATATGTTACTTGTTCTTCACATTCACCTTATTCAAGACCCGGTAGTCGATGCACGATCTCAAAGATCCATCTTGCTCTTTTAGAAAATCATTGGGACTCCGCAGGGTGCTTTAAATGGTTAGACGAAGTCTGCATCCAATAATTCTTTCAATTGTCTTCGTAATTCAGCTAACTCTAGAGGTGTCATTCGATAAGGGGCTCTCACAGGTGGCTTAGCCCTGACTTCCAGCTCGATGACATAATCTACCTCCCTTATGGGTGTTAGTTTCTTTAGGAGCTCTTGAGCATCATATCAGTAAACTACCCAAGGACTTCCATAACTTGGATGGGCACATCATCATTAGTAGTCGTGCCTTCATCCATCACCAAGGTAGCTAAGAATGAGGTTTTAGCTTCCTACTCCCTTCTTTAGTTGTATGGTTAAAAGTGTCTTTGCTTTTAGCTTATTCTCTCGAGCAATAGGCATCACACAATATTGCCTTCCCTTCCAAAAGGATGAGGGTGTTGGTACAGGATATCAAAATTGCATGAGTCTAGTCTAAGAACTATATCCCTAACACAATCAGAAAGTCATCCATGGAAATAATAGAAAAGTCAAGTTTACCTTTCCAATCTCTCATTTGTAGCACGACCCCTCGGGCTACTCCAAAGATAGGCTGGGCTATAGTGTTCACAGTCTTCAACCAACCCTTCTTCTCTTATAACTTGATACCGAGTAGTTATGCTTCCTCCTTCTTCATAAAGTTGTGAGTAGCACTGGCATCAATCAATGCACAGGACTACCTCCCTTGCACAATGGGCCTAACAAACATCATTCCAGCTTGCTCCAACTTGGCACCATTAGCTGAGACTTTGACGGCTCTCAACTGTTGTATCGAACTCATCCTTAGGGCCTCTATCCCTCACATGTCAGCCTCTATGGCGATTGCTGCCAACTTGTTTCTCATCAGGCAGTCTACAACTTTATGCAACCCTTCGCATAGAAAGCATGATAGCTTGGGGTTCTCATTCTTGTCCCAATTCTCGCCTCCCCCTTATATTGGTTTGTCTTGGCGAAAGGACTTAAAGAACTTGAAAAGCTTTTCCTTCCCCTCTTTGACATCGTGGACTATTCCCCCACCTTTAGTCTTGTAATCACAGAAACTCTTAGGCTGGGTGGACTGGAACCCTCAAGCTTTCTCTTGAGTTCCGCCAAGGATTCAACTTCGGCAATGATATTTTTCAGCTTGTTGACATTGCGTTGATGAAGCTCTAACTTGGCCTAACTTTGTAAGCCTCCTAGAAACACATATATGGCCTTCATCTTAGACATATCTGGGATCTCCAACTAGACTTCTGTGAACTCCTTCATATAGTCTCGAATATTTCCCTTGTGGGAAAACTTGCAAAGCTTCTAGTTCCACATTTCATGGTGAGAATTGTGCCTTCAGGAGCTATTTGAAATCGATTCACGTCTCCAACTTCAAGGTGCCATGCTCAATTTGAGCATGCTTCATCCTCCACCAAGTTTTGGCACTATCGGTGAGATATAGTAGAGCTTGGGAAAGCCGATCAGTATCACTCTTCATGCCTACCCCTTGAAAATACTGCTCAAAGGTAAAAAAAAAGTTGTCCACCTCCTTGGCATTTCTCGTCCTTCCAAATGACTTCAGCTTCAGGACATGTGAGACCCCGAATTTTGAGTCCTAAAAGTCCAGAAGCCAGTGCAGGTGAAATGACCATTTTGCCTTTGAAGAAATGGATGTGTGATGGCTGAAAATGGTATGGAAAGCCTAGTAATCATTTCTGGTTTCATTTCCCTTTGATTTGTTTCCTTATTGGTCTTAGCTTAGGTGATAAAATTCCTAAAATTAAGGAAGGATAATTCCATAATTAAATTCTGATGATTATCTTACCTTATCTAGCCTTTAAAATGTGAAAATTAATCCCATAAACCCCTTATATAAAGAGTAGCTGGCCACACTTGTCCAGACACACCAAAAACACACAAAATTCATCAAACTTCAAACCTTACACCATACCCTATTGTTGCCGAAATTAAACCTTGATCTTCATCCTATCATAACTCTCTCATTCTTTGTTAGAATTCTACAAATAATAGCTTGTTGAAAAGCTCTTTCTATCCTCTATCTATACATATTGGGTTGGTCATCAGAAGATTAGTTCTTCCTTGTCAAAATTCAAGTCATAATTCGTCGGTTTTGGTGCCGAAACTTTGTGATTCTTCCTTCAATTGATTTATGTTGTTGTTCTTTTTGTTCGTATGATTTTTTGGCATCCATTCATATTATAATATCATGAATTCATCATTTTAATCTTTCCTTTAAAACTTGAAATCTCAACCCTTAAAGCTTGTATACATGCAATCACAATTTCTCTTATTGCCCTATTCTTAGTGTCAAAATTTGTATAGTTGATTGAGATGGTAATTCAGGTTGATTCTTATTAAGTTCTTGGCTATCACATCACATATTCGAGGGGGAGGCACATGCGGTATCTGATCACTGGTTTCTGATAGGTTTGGTGAGTGGAATTGGTAGGGAAATAAGATATCTACTTGATTATTGAGTATGCATGCGTAGTTTGGTTTTCTCTTTGCCTTATGATATTATAGGTGGTTCGGATCCCTTGAATAAAGTCAAAGAAATAGCTTTTTTTTCATAGACAAGAGATGTAGGATCTATGCCTCATCGGTTTCTTCAGAGATCCTTGTTGTTTGCTTGTTGATTTCGGTGCATATACTTGTTGATGATTGTATGCACATATGTTGGATAGTGTATGCTTGAATTGCAGATCGAGATGTGATCCTCTAGGCTATACCGAACTCTTGAGATAGGTTAAGAGTGCCTAATTTGCATGTGTTTTTTATATTGAACATGTTAATTGTGTTTTGACATGATTGAGGATACCCTATTATGGTATTGTGCTTTGTGCTTATCTGTGTGTGGTTGTACATGTTTGTGTGTCAGGATTCTTTTTCGGTGGTCATTCGGGGTAAGTGCTGATGCTCCTTGGGAGAGGAGAGGTTCTTTCTTGTATGAGAGTCGTATGGGTGGCAATCCTCAACTTGTGCACATTGGATACCTAGTCTTGTGTGCTAGCTAGATGCCTTGTCCTATGTGCTAGCAAGATACCCTTATCCTTGTGTGGTTTGGATGCTTTAATCCTGTATGCTGGTTAGGATGCCTAGTCCTGTGTTAGCAAGCTAGATGCCTTGCCCTGTGTGCTGCAAGATGAATAGGCTTGCTAATTAGCTTGTGTGCTAACCTTTTACCCTTTGTGCAGCGAAACCTTGGACAACACAGGTGGAAGGGATGATCTTTCTTGTTGATGAGACTGATTGATAATTTTCCTATCTGTCTACTTCTGATTTTCAGAAGTGTTTGTAGTCCACCCTCAGCCTTAGCTTTGGTCCTATCCCTTTTTGGTTGAATGATGAAATGCGTGATTCCCTTTAGTTGTATAGGTTGATCTTATGTTGTTTGGGAAATGTTTGTTTAAGATTTTTGTAGATCTTATGATGTTGTGACCCTATTAAGATTCTTGTAATATCACCCTGTTGTTTTCACCATTTTTTAGGCTTAGATACATTCTTTGTTCGTAGTACCAGTGTGTGAGATCAAGGCTGCACGGTGGGGCGATATTGCATCACATTCGCATTCCTGTTTCCTTGGTTGTTTACGCATATAACATGAACTATGATTGGATTATTTTCTGGTTTTTCAAGCTCCTCCTTTGTTTATTTGTTTCTGAATTATGTAGGAGGTTTACTTGCTAGATATTTGGATCTTTATGGGACTTGTGTGTTGGGATTTCATTGATTAAATTTAAAGACTTCCGATGATATTTTTATTCACTCCATATGTTACGAGGATACTTGTCTAATATCATGCTCCAACCTTTAAAAGCATAAGAATAAAACCTATTAAAAATCAGCTCTAAGGGTATAAGTTTTGTGAGATTCAGATAGGTCCAAGGATGGGTTTCACGGCAGTAAGGGTCCTAATAGGTTGGAATTAAGGTCCATACAGGACATTTAGCTTCACTTTGTGCTTAGTAACCCCATGCACCATGCCCCTCTTGCATCAATTATTGATTTTAACCAAGTCATCCTTGAATATAGTAAACTCAGCAAGAAGGTTTATCTTGAAATCAGCTAGCTCTTACCTCCATGAGTTGATAGCAATGAGTGTGTCTTGCATCTCCTCACGAAGCTCATTCATGTCCCCTGACTCGAGTTCATCGATGCATTGGCCATACTCCTCAAGCGTGTCATTGTCACTGGCAACCTTCATCTCCAACCGAGTGATTCTTGCCTTCAAAGATGACAAATGATCCACAGTCTTCATTCTCTTCTTACTGGGCTCAGGGGCACGTTGGGGTGATTTCCCTACATGGACTTCCTCCTCCACAACATTCAAGATGTTGGCATTAGTAGTAGGCATCTCCATCACTCTTTCTCTCAAAAAGAATTGAGCCTTAGCTCTGCTACCAACTATCATAGGACTAGAGTTTTACAGAATAAAAACTCTCCATATGGCTTTAGATGATCGCTCTCACAATAGACTAAGTCAGCGTTCCTCACAAAACTAGCTAGAATGCTAAGCTTAAGAACAACCAAAAGAGAGACACACAAGAAGATGAAAAGAAAATTCTAAACTCTCAATATTGCAAAAATTATTGGATGATTACGAATAAGGGGAGGTATTTCTTATATAACCAATACAACTCACCAATGGATGGTGGAGATCAAGTCAACCAATCTAATGGTGTTTATACAAAGATATACAATGCAAACACTAATGGATGATTATCCCATCTATGGTAAGCTATCTTAATTTCTCAAATCGGGCCTTCTATATAACAAGAACGGATTCCTACTGAATTCATCAATTGCCTTTGATTGGTTCTCAATAAATGCACCGATTCTCCTTGATTGAGGCTCTCATATTGAGGGACGTGTCATGCATAAAGCCAAATGACATGTAGTTTGGTCTTAGGCCATGACAATTTGGACAGGAGAAGATACTTAAGGGATTTGTGCTATCCTTGTGAGGATAGAAAGTCTTAACCAATGATATATTGTGAGAACCCAATCTCGCATACCCCTCAACTACTTGTCAAGTAATAAATAGAAAACCTAAGTTAAAAATACAAACTAACTTATCTTATCTTGGTAACCGAATGATAACTACAATTCGCCGTTAACCTTAACTTGATGGTTGTGGCAGATTACCGTCACAGAGGAGGTGATCGTTGTAGCAGATTGTCGTCATGGAGGAACAACCTAGTTTTGATCTCTTCAATATCCCTCTATGTGTCTCAGATACAAACAATTTAAAAACCATAACAATGCCACTTTTGCAAGGAGAATTCTTCCATTTTAATAAAGGGTAAAATGAAATTTTTACTGATTGGAAATTTCAGAACACTTTACTCGTAGATATCTAAACTATCTAAACTGACCTTATAACGTAATACACACTCAAGTCAGATTGACTCAGGTCAAACACATTGGCCAATTGGACACCAGCTGACTATATATACTGTTGACTCCCTACTCAAAAGGTGGGGTCCACATTACCGTGCTAACTTGAGTTCCAGTTAGAATAGACGAAATATGATGTCTTAGTATATAACTAAACCGCAGTGCAATAAGCCATTTTGATTCTTTGCTTGTCCCCGACGCAAACCTACCCATGAACCTGCAGGCACATTAGTGGGGCGGCACAATTAACTGATTTGACAGGACAAGAAGATAAAGGTTCGACATGAGACAAAGTGTAAGAACGATATACTGAGGGTGCTTTGGCATAGTTAGTGACCCACTATTTCGGGCTGAGAAACTTTGGTCCACGCCAATGCTCAATTATTGTACTACTTCGCTTCACATTTGACACGATTTCTGTTGGTGATATTGAAGTCCTATATGTGGCAAATTCACTGAGACGTTGATGAGACGTCTAAAAAACGACAAAGGCACAAGCCTCTCAAATATGTGGAATTCATTTACTGTATAGTTTATGCATGAGACGTTTTCTCCCATTTCAGAAGACGACAAAGGTCCGCGTTCCCCAAGAATACAACTCTTTCTTCTTCGGCTAAATCTCTTGAGCTACCGTTTCTCTAAATGTTAAATATTGCCAGTCTTTCTTCTGAACCCAAAATGGATTGTTTTGAGGATTCTATTAGGGTATCTCTTAGCTTATATATTATAAAGTTTTATAGAATTATTTTCTGTCAAGTATAAATTAGATTAAAAAAAAATACATTAGTCATCAAGTATGTGATTTAATAGTAAGAAGATCATAAATAAATTTAAGCTCAATATATATATATATATTACAGTCAATACCGATAATCATAAATAAGTTTCACAAGTCATAGGATAGCTTTTTATCCCATAGATAGATGTCCTTTTAGAGAAAATATGTTGGGTTGATCACTTATATATGATTTTTTAAAAAAATCATTAAATCATAAATCTTAAAATCGAAAATCGAGATTCTAGATACACCATTAACTTTGAGATAATTCAGCCACTTTCGGGACTGTCGTCCAAGCAAGAATATTGTCATCCCATCAGAATGATGAAATAGAAAAACAAGCATAAATCATTCACCATACTGCACTTTGTAATTTTTTTTTGTTAGGTGCACATTCTCCTAAGAACGCGCTAATGACATTTCTGAAACTTTTTTGTTATTAATGAATTCATTTCTTGGAGAAAAATACAGAACTGAGACCAGGGATGAGAATTTGAAAATTAAATTTATTTATTTTTCTTATCAAGTGATTATTACCTTGAAAGCTTCTTTCTGTTGTGATCAACATCTGACTGCAAGCTGTTTCTGTCATACTGCTGCATTGCATTGAATTAAAGATTCTAATTTGGCTATGCCTATTGTTGGAATTCTATAACACTTGTTCGCTGCGAAGAATAAATAAAGTTGCAGCTCCGATTATATGTAATTTTGTATTTATGGTGTAAATTTGTTCAAAAGTAAAATTAACAATTCCTTAAAATCATTACACGGCTATATAAAATTGGAAACATATAAATGAATTTTTGAATATTTTATTTCGTACCATTATGTAATTTTCACCCTCCCCCCAAAAGACCAAAGGGGGTTGGGGTTGGGGTTGGGAGATGCCTCGGAAGAGATTCACACAAGAACCATAAAATTAAAAATGCAATAATAAGATAGGATTGGTGGTCCTGGTCCAGAAGATGGAGAAGTGCGATACCGTTTTCATTTCACGTTTTTCTTCTCGTGTGTTTCTCTTTACCACTGCAAACCAACTACTACAACACACTTTTATACTGCTGATTATGTCCTTTCACTTTTTCATCGTCTCTCTCAGTACTTTCTTCAAACACCATTGATTCAAAGAGACAGAGACGCCGGAAGATATGTTTCTCGGTCAGCTTCAGTCTTCTTATCCTTGTAGTTTAATGCCCCCGTCCCCGTCACTGAAACCTGCCCACTCCTTCGATATTTCCTCAGCTAGAAGGTTGTTGCTTCTCTCTTTTATATATATATTATCGACTTTGGAGTTTGATTCGTTTCTATATCGTAGAAAGGCCTGTTGATACTGCTATTTTGCAGGAAATCAATGTCAAGCCAGTTTTTGCGGATGGAGTTTTCAGCTTTACAAAGACGTGATAATGTCAAAATTCGCGCAGGAGGTGAGTTAGTAGCTGTCTGCTGCTCTGTTGCATGGTAAACAGTTTTTTATCAACAGTACTTGTAAACTCCATGCAAGAATGAACTGATGTTCTTGCTTTTGTAAGGAAATCGTGGAGCCACTTCTCAGATTATCGGGGATAAGATTAATGTCTCAGCGGATTCGGGGAACAGGTCTTTGAGAATGGGGGGCGTTCGTTATTTTCAGGTTGGAATGGTGTGAAGGAAACCGAGCCATAATTCAATTAATATCAAGGCAATTATTGTAATGTTGGAATTTATTCCATGATTCACAAAAAAAAAAATATATACAGGTTCTGAGAAATTTGATTTTTGTCCTGGAAGTCATTTTTTACATGTTTGGTTGGGAGTATTGTTATTTTGTATTTTTATGTACACCCCGTTCTGGAGACAAAGAGATCAGATTGAGGGATCGGATACAAGCATGTCCATATTAACTTGCGCAAGGACAGATAAATGTGTTAGTCCATATTATTCCTGCAACATGCATGCTGTTAGAATTATGTTGACCCGATTCAGTGCTTTTGCAGGGCCACCAAACTGTGCTCATGATAGGATTCATTTCCTCATACTGCGTGTTTAGATTAGCACCCCTGAATATTGTAACTATGTCAATAAAAATGGTTCGAGACCTGCTTCTGTCTTCCGTTGGGACTTTCAGAACCACTGGTTCACCTTTTTCCTGTGTATCTAATTCAGTGAATAAACCCACACCTCTTCAATTGGATATGTCATTGCCTTCGATTAAAGATATTAGGTGGAGCTTGGCACGTTTGCTGTATTTGTTCAACATCCAGCTGGAAAGAAATGTTTCTGCGTATGTGAAGTGATGGCTTTCTTCTTTCTGATTTTTTATTTTGTGCATCAGTCCGTCAGTTTTTTATATGAGAAGATAAGTTCTTTAATGCTTTCATTTTGACGTTCTCTTGTATATGTTTTCTCCATAATGCAATATGTATTTTCTTCTCGTTGCAGATAGAGATCTTAGAACGCATGTTTTAAGCATTTGTAAATAATTACAATTTTTAGGATCATATTTATCATCTAAGTATTAGATTGCCAAGATTGGTATATGAGTAGGTCCCAGCTCTTAGAATGAGATTTTTTTTTCTTAATTATGCTTCCCTTGCACATATTTACACTAGTATTTCATGGTAACCAAAGCACAAGTTGCTGCTGTACTGAAAAAAATATATAAACCTCTTTCACAAAGAAGGTTTCTAAAAATTATAGAGAATTTAGGATTACAAACTGTATCATATGGGTTAGCTTATGTTGTCTTTTCAATTGTTCTTTTTCATGTATGTTTGGAAGACTTGTTGAAATAATTGATTGTGAATGATTTCTTGTAGGGCCTTCATCGTGCTTCTTGTGGCGTGCTTCTCATTTGTGGTCATTGGAGGCTTCCTGTTCTTCAAGTTTAGGTAACCTTTGTAATACGCCTGTGCAGAATACGTGACATAGTAAAGATGTGCTATTTTTCAGGCATAATTATCTTTGTGAATATGTCCTTGTAATTTATATATATATGTATATATTATTATTATTATTATTATTATTATTGTTATATGTGAGTTTTTGTGTCTAACCATTTGTTTGTGTGTGCACATAATTGGGTATTTCTGAAACATTGGAGTCTCCTGCCTTTTGCAATAGTTTTCTCTTGTACATATAAAACCCTTTATGCTTTTGTTCTACAGTTATTTTCATCTATTTATGAAGTTTGGAGTTTAAACCAGCTACTTCAAAATGTACACACCGATTGTTGTGCCCATCATATTGTCAGAACTTATCACTGCATTAGTATTTTATGAATTGCTAATTCTTGTCCATTATACATTATTGTCTGGCCTCTTATCCTTGTATCATTTGCTTTGCCTTTTCTTTGGTGTCATTTTGTGGTCAAATACTTAAGCATATAAGACTCTTACAGCTGGTCCTAGTTATCCGAGTATGTTAAGTTCATCAATGATTGATTTACATTGGACTTCCAAAATATTGAGATTGATAGAGTAAGGAACTAGGTAGTAAAGAACAGAGAAGAAATAAGAAGGAAAAGGATCGGCTTTATTAATCCGAAGGTCTTACAAAGTGACCTATCTAGCCCCCTTGCCCAAGCAAAGCCAAGAGTGTACTAATTCCCCAAAAAGATCCCCTGACATTCCTAGCTATACTATATATACTCCTAGTATTTCCCTTTCCTTGCTCAGCACAAATTCTCTGCCCGTAACTACTTGTCTTGTCTTTTCTGCCTCCTGGTATATACTATTATGGGTTTCACGGTGTTACTCTGCACTTGCGAGCCTGTCACCTTTTGTATGCCATCCTGCAATCTCGGTGCTCTATCAGAGATCGTTGTCATTTTTCCTTTCTGTTCCAACTGTATGTTCTTTTAGGATTAACACTAAGTTACAGAACATGTCACACAAAATATCCACCATTGAATGCTTCAGTCCTGTTTTACTTTTTACTTGTGACCAAGGTATCAAATAATTTTGTATTTTTTTCCATATTTTGGTATAGAACTCATCTTTGCATTCTGTTTCTTCAGTAAATTACTTGACAAACAATCACTAACAGTTCATTGTCTTCTACAACTCTTCGGTAAAATCATCGCTGTAGCTACAGATTTACAGTCAACTGATGATTATTTTACTCATTTTTCTTTCTTACATGTTCTGTGATACGGCAATGTGCTGTTTATTTAACACAGACGTAGCACTCATTCTCTGGAGGACTGCTTCTGGGAAGCTTGGGCGTGTCTGTGTTCATCATCTACCCATTTAAAGGTTTGTCTGCATCTCAGAAATTTTAGAATTTTATTGATTTCTACCTTAGTTTTACTATCTTGAGTTGTTACTTTTCTTCATTAATGAAGAAGTGAATTGTCTGTTGGTAGTTTTATTTTCAAAGGTTGTTATATTTCTTTATTACTGAAGAATTTAATTGTACATGGGACTTGCAGCAAAGAACACGTATTGAACGTGTTATTGGTTTCATGCTCGCCATCTGGGGTATATTGTTCTATTCTCGACTATTGAGCACAATGACAGAACAGTTCAGGGTAAAACTCTTAGAATAATAGCTACTTCCTGGAAGGTAGTTGTATTTGATTGGTATGCTTAAATAGAGTTACATGGACAGAGTAACATGCAAAGACTCAGGGAAGGGGTACAAGTACAACTTCTTGAGACAGATCACATCATTATTTGTGGAGTGAACAGTCACTTGGCATTCATACTAAAGCAGCTGGACAAGTATCATGAATTTTCTGTCCGCTTGGGTACTGCTACAGCTAGGTAATTTGATTCTTATTCAGCCAGTACAGTATCATGTCAGTGCCCTATGCTAATATAGTGGTATCTGTAAGCTATCTTATTTCTTCCTTTGCAGGAGGCAGAGAATTGTTCTTATGTCTGATCTTCCAAGGAAACAAATAGACAAACTGGCTGATAATTTTGGCAAAGATTTTAGTCATATTGATATCCTTACTAAGAGGTTTGTTGCAGAGTAATTTTTTTTTATATAGTTGCGGTATCCCTTTCATGTGGCACTGCTTTTTCTTTGTTCGAGGTCTTCAATGGTTGTCATAATCCTTTGATTAGATGATGTCTGCTTATTTGTCAACAATGTGGTGTCTTTTATAAGTGATAGTTTCATTAGTTAAACTGGAGACTCTCTCCAGAATCATTTTGAAGATACAATTCATAAAATTTTTTGGTAGTAAGTTGCTATCTCTCAGCAAGTTTTTTTTTTTAAGGAAATATTTCTTGGTTTCTCTCAGCATATCTTTTATTGGTTTATTTACTTTTTTGAGGAATGATTTCCTTTTAAAATCACTCATCTGCTAATATGCTCGATATCAGATTGAAGCTATCAGTAAGTGTATTATGTGAACCAGACAAGTTCTCATGCATCAAAGTTGTACTTTGATTGTTTCTTAACAATGCTTATGCTTCTCTTTTTTTTTTCTCATTATTTTTTCTATGCAGTTGCAGTCTTAGTCTAACAAAATCATTTGAAAGAGCTGCGGCTGATAAGGCACGTTCCATAATAATCTTGCCAGGCACAGGAGACCGGTAAGAACTTTGGGGAAATATTTATAATTTAGAACTTCCATTATTATGTATTTGTATATGGATATATTGCAGTAAGTAGCTAGTTGAAGCTGGTTTCTATAATCTGTGGAAATCATCTTGTAGTGCTTGCAAAAGATATTGAATTACTTTGGAGTTGTTGATCCTATAATAGACAGTGTGAAATACACGGTACTAAATTTTATTCTGTTAGTATTAGGGATAGGCAAGCATCGAGTGCTTGCAACTTGATTGAGTTAACTATTGTCCTGTGGTTAAAGTTGTGGAAAAAGACTGAAAATATTTCTCAAGATCTTAGCTCCTATAATGCTATTTTGAAAAGTTAAGTATTGACAAACAATGCTCAACCTAGAATTCAAATAGACGTCTTTGAAACAGCTTCACCGCTTTACCACTTAACCAACCTAGTAGCTTAAAAAGAGACTCCCTGTGGCACATAGTCTTACCATTTTGTGCATTTTATGGATTCATTTTCAATATTTTTTATTTCACATAACCACTATCATAGTTTTATCTGCAAGTCAACTTCTCCACAGATCAATTTCTTAAATTTTGATTCGACTCTGGTAGTCATACATTTACCAATTGTTTCAGTTGATTAAATCACCATTGTCTTATCCTGTTTTCTTTCCAACTTAGTTTTCCCTTCAAGGTCTTGCTATATACCAATGCTTGATTCCACTGCAACAGGGGGTGCTAAATTGGTTGAGGTTAGGTGATGAAGGATAAAATAAAAATATCAAAATAACTGGCCAGGAATAGATACAATAAGAGTAAAATGAACCTGTCAAGGTTTTTGGTCAATATGATGCTGTGGCTGGTCAATGTGATGCTGTGGCTGGTCAATGTGATACTGTGTTTGGTCACCATGAATAGCAAACCATTGTGAAGGTCTTGGCAGAAACAAGGGAAGGTTAAAACCTGTTAGATCCATTTTCTGGCTTCCAGAGTTTTAGAGAACGACCAGATGACAAGGACAATGAGCCTTTCTTTTCCCTGATGACTGATATATAGTCTATAATGCGTTTTCAATTGGTGACAAAAATTTTTGTTATTTGTTTTTCAATCAATTTTTTGTACAGCATGATAGGAAGAAAAATAACCGAATATTGATTTCAGATCTTCAACTTGAATAGGTATGAAGTTGACACAAATGCATTTCTGTCTGTGCTAGCCCTTCAACCTATTGCAAACATGGAATCTGTTCCCACCATTGTTGAGGTGCATTAGCTATGCATGAGTTTTTGCCTGAATTATGTAATGAGGTTCACTATGTAAAATTGTTTGTAAGTATAATCTGTATTTTGGTTGGCAGATTTCAAACAGTAATGCATGTGAGCTCCTAAAGTCAATTTCAGGATTGAAGGTGGAGCCTGTGGAAAATGTTGCATCCAAATTATTTGTTCAGTGCTCTCGGCAGAAGGGTCTTATAAAGATCTACAGGCACTTGCTCAATTATAGAAGTACTGGATGATGCTTTATATGATCCACATTTGCATTTCTAACCAGAGAATGGGTTTTCATTTTTTATGCATTTTGTGATGAAGTAGCATGAACTGCATTTCCTTTTCCCTGTCAAGTGCACATGGCATTGGTTTGAACTCTGGGTTGGCTGATTAACCTAGTTCCCCAGTTAATATCCTGAAAGAATTTTCTTTTTCTTGGATATTTATTTTCAATGCCTACTTTATGATACTTTTTTCAACTAATTAACAGAATCCTGTTAATATTCTGAAAAAATGTCAAACATCTTCCTTTGGTCAGGTTCTTTCAAACCTTTTTGTCTTCTATTCTATCCAAACTCTAATCAGTATTATCACTGTGCTTTGCAGAAAATGTATTTAATCTTTGCAGTTCTCCTAGCCTAGCTGGAATTAAATATTGGCAGATAAGACGTGGGTTTCAGGAGGTAATATTGTCTGCTACGTACATTGTTGCTATGATATATATTGAATTTTTCTAATTTGTTTTTTTTTTTTTTAACAAAATGCACATCTTTACAGGTAGTTGTTTGTGGCCTTTACCGGAGTGGCAAGATCTACTTCCACCCAAATGATGACGAAGTCCTGCATCAAACTGACAAAGTATGCAGTTACGATGGGTTTCTGAAGTAAAAAGTTTAATCCAACTAGTTTTATCTAATTTGAAACATTAACTTTGAGATGCCTATCCGAAACGTAATAATTTTCTAAATGGTTAGAAATCATTGTGTAGAATAAAAGCCAATCCTGTGACAATCTAAACATTTTAAGCATTTGGTTCTTCCCAAGGTTTAGATTGCTACTTTGTTGTGTAGATAAAGCTTTTTCTCCAAATACTTTCTTTTAATGGACATCATAGTTCCCGTCATGTTTGTTAATTGCCATCAGTTGTTCTCATTATCTTTCTTTTTCTTTACTGTCTTTTTATGCTCTAGTGTTTAGAAGGCATGTGATTGATTTTGGCAGCAAAACTGTTTTCCAGTTTGGCGTCTAGTTTGTTGGAGTTCATTTGGCAGATATAAGATATCTGTCAATTAAACTGATTTAACTTTTTTGGTAGTTAAGATGGAAATCTAAGTTGCAGCATGTTTCAACTAGTGAGTCAAATAAATGTCTGAGACTATTTCTTGAAGCAATTTCCCATGCATAAAAGCCACCACTTGCCATTGGGTTGACCACAGGCCTTGACTTGATCTAATTATATAATTTCTATGAGGACCCCCTTTTTGGAGGGACCACTAGTCAAAGTATTGTTTGGAGAGGAGTCTGTTACCTCTGTTTGGTTTAAGGCTTAGTGAGTCATGTTCTATCCCTGGTTATACCTACTAGAATTCGAATTGTCACCTATCACCTTTTATTATTTAAAGAGAATGTCTTTTACCAATTCAAATAATTAAATTGGTAAGAAACGTTCTCCTTAGAGGAATGTTGGTGGTTCGAATCCTATTGGCTAGAACATGATTTACTGAGTCTTGAGCCGGAGAGGTAACGGACTAGTCAACTGAATTGGTCAGAAGCATCTTCCTTGGAAGAATAAAAAACAATGATTTGAATCTTAGTGGCTGCAGCCAAGGATTAACATTGCTTATTGAGCCTTGGGTCGGAAAGGTAACAGACTCTTTCCTAGACAAAACCTTGAGTAGTGATTCCTTCAAGGTGGAGATCATCACAAATTTCATTATTTCTTATTCAATTTCAGCAAGGCATGTTTCAATTGATGAGTCAAATCAATGTTTGAGATGATTTCTTCGAAGCAATTTCCCATGCATAAAAGCTACCACTTGACATTTGGTTAACCACAAAAATTGAGTTGATCTAATTGTACAATTTCATTATTTCTTGTTCAAGTTCAACTAATAATTTTTGTCCTTCCATTTCCGCTCATTATATTTTTCTGCTAAAGATATTTTTTCCATTATTGGGAGGTAAAAATGGCACAAAGTTATTCAACTCATGCAAAACTATGAATAAGTCATTCTTAATTTCTTCCTGATTAGGGACCAAAACCAACAAATTGTTGACTGTAGGGACTAGTTTGTCAGTACTTTGTGAATAGTTGAAAACTGAATGGCTAAACTATCAAGATAATCAAAATGCACTATGCATGTAGAATCTTATGCTATGTTTGGTATAAAGAATTATTAGTGTTAGTGTTGGTTCTGTCAGTTTTGTTAATGGTTATTTGAAAACTAATGTCGCGTTTGGTACAAAAATAATTAATTTTGATTTAGAATATAAAATTGTTATTTTATCCCTGATTAATTTAAATTAACGGAGGACATATTAATCTTTTATCATATTGGTTTTTAGTACTGTTTAGCTAGTAGAGGATATATTAATCTTTTACTATATTGGTTTTCTATTTCTATGATACATTGACAACGTTTGGTGAGATTTGCTAAACAAATGGTTTAGTCAAACAAATCTATTAAGATAACAAACATAAATTTATTGATTGGTTTTGGTGTTACAACACCAAAACTAATGAAACCAACGAACCAAACACAGCATTAGGGTACACCTACCTTACTAGCATAACTTTCTATGAGAAATAATACATTGTTTCAACCGCACTTCATGTATAGATAACTGTTTTGATTCCTGCAAGATATCTATATCATACTTTTATTCATGTTTCAGCGCCATAATTCTCTTTTCATCATAGAAATTTCAGATGGCTGCTTTTTTTGAATCACAAGGAGAGACATATTAGTTAGTACTATGTTGGGTTGAAGTATGCTGCACCATTCATACTGTTAACTTTCACCATAAACTTTATGGTAAAGAATTTTCTCTTTTCTTGATCAGATCCTGTTTATTGGACCTGTTCATGGGAGAAAGAAACCGCAAATGGCATGTTCTATTTCTGGAGACAAGACTGGTTCGCTTCAAAATCTGACTATTTTGCGAGATAGAAGTGATGTTTCAACTAGGGGAGTAGAATTGGTAAAAAAGAGACTTGAAAATATTGTATGGCGAACCAATAGATCTGGGTCAAAGGTATCTTTTCAGATATATAATTACTTAAAACGACAACATGCTTTAAATTAGTTGTGTATCATATTGTGTTATTTTTTACTTCTTATTGCAGGCATCAGACACAAGTTTGGGGCCAAAGGAATGTATTCTTATACTTGGATGGCGCCCAGGTGTTGTCGAAATGATTGCTGAATATGATAACTACCTTGGACCAGGGAGTGTACTGGTATGCTTCTATAGTTTTCGAAGCCTTTGTGCTCCTTATTTTGGATCATATCCATTCTTAAATTCTGAACTTGTGTTCCTATTTTGTAAAAACATTGCTTTCCATGTAAATCTTGACCATCAAGTGGAGATTCAAGCAGGATGACTAAGAAACCGTGTAGTTTTTACCACTTAACATGTAGCATTGACATGCTGATAAAGTAGAAATGATGTGGATTTCAGTGATTGTATTATGTATTATTACGTTCTTTGCCACTTGTAATTCTATGTATTTGTTTTATCTTCGTTTCTTGAAAAGGTGTATTTTCTGGCTCTATTTTTATTGCTCACTGTCAGGGTTTCTTCTTTTATGACCTGTTTGCCTTTTTTTTGCCGATAGTGACTGAACTGCTACTTGCTGAAAAATAGAAAAAAGTTTAAATTCCCAAACTTCTCATCTTCCTCCTGCTCTTTGCCTCAGCTGGCACTTGTGGGTCACAAATCCTTGCATCTTGCTTACTTAAAGTTTTTAATCAAACATATATCTATCTTTCGTTGAGTCATCATAGTAAATTCAAATGCAGGAAATACTATCAGATGTACCATTAGATGACAGGAAGAGGGCCAGCATCAATGCTGGTCAAGGAGAGCTTAAAAACATCCAGGTTTCCCATCGGGTACTGTTTAGTTTAGTCATCGAGAGAATGGATCCTTGATCTCATTTTCTTTCCCTTTCTTTTCATTAATCTTGAAAGCTTCCTTCATTTTGATCTAATATTTTATGGTATGTTGAGTTCTGCAGATTGGCAACCCTATGAATTACGATATCTTGAAGGAAACCATAATTCATATTCAAAATTTGTATAAGAAAGATGAAGATATGCCCTTTACGGTTGTTGTAATTTCTGATAGAGAATGGCTTCTTGGAGGTAATCATCACGATAATTTATCAGGTTGAAATGTGAACTTGCATTGATTATTCTTATTTCAGATCCTTCCAGGGCTGACAAACAATCTGCATTTTCCCTTTTGCTTGCTGAAAATATCTGCAATAAACTTGGAGTTAAGGTGAATATGACATTTCATTAAATGAAGCTAATCATCACTATGGATCTTCGTTTATAATTTTCAAAGATCAGGTCTAGTTCATTCTAATGCACGAGGCAAGTGATAGTAAAACTTTGTATCATCAAGAGATGTTAATTAACTCATGAAGGTCATGAACAATTGTTTTGAAGGTACAAAACCTAGTTGCTGAGATAGTTGACTCGAAATTAGGCAAACAGGTAAATGCATTCAATAAATAGATTCTTTTGCTCTCTAAAGTAAACTTTCAATATTCTAGGGTATTCATCAAATTAGTGCAATCTCTGCAGATTGGAAGAATCAAGCCATCTCTGACTTACATTGCTGCAGAGGAAGTAATGAGCCTTGTCACAGCTCAAGGTCTTAGCATTGTGTTGCTTGCTCTCATACTCTTTCTATTTTTTTTCTTCGTTGAATATAAAAGGTTTTAATTGGTTGTTTATTCAACAGTGGCAGAAAACAGTGAGCTGAATGAGGTTTGGAAAGACATCCTTAATGCTGAGGGTGATGAAATATATGTGAAGGTGAACTTTGCCAAATGATGAACTTAGAATTTCAATCATTATTTATCTTGATGAGTAAGAGCCAGCCGTGTTTATGTTAAAAGGGATTACAGGATAAAAAGTGATTGTTTCTTCTTAATTGTACCAGATATTTACGCTAACATGATATGATGATGTGATCATTCGAAATGTACAATGTCTTAAAACCTTTCTTTATGCCTAGTGCCCAAGTGTTGGAAAGAAACATACGAGTTTAAACGAGATTGATAAATAACATTAGATATGTGGACTCATTGCCTCATTACTTCATTGGTACCGTAGAAAAGTCTAAAAGGGCTAGAAGACAGATCTAGGACTGGAGTCATCCTTAAATGCATATCTTTAAACTTGAAAGAAAAAAATGGACATCCAACCATGGTACCAAGAAGCCTATTATATGCATATTAATTTACTGCCTTCATTTTCTCTGGCAGGACATCAGTCTTTACATGACAGAGGGTGAGAATCCTTCATTTGTTGAACTCTCTGAAAGGGCACAACTGCGGAGAGAAGTTGCAATAGGCTATGTTAAAGACAATAAAAAGGTATGGATGGGCAAGGATGCGTATTGAAACTGGGTTTACTTTTAACCAATACTGTCATCGTCTCATCGAAGCCTTCATTTTACAGGTTATTAATCCTGTTCCCAAATCAGAATCCCTATCCTTGGGAATGACTGACTCTTTAATCGTCATTTCCGAGCTTGAAGGAGAACAGCCAATCATACTGTAAAGACAAACTTTAGTTATTGCTTGTTCCATTGATGCTCTTTTCACGGTTTTTTTCTTTAGTTACAGCGGCGTTGTCATTGCTGCCTAATGTAAGAGCAGTGGCAAACTTTTCCACCAGTAACTTCATCAACATCACACCCTTATCTAACTCGAGTCAAATCCATTCATCAATCATATGTTTCTCACGATTAAAAGTTACAAAATCGAAGATCTAAGTACCCGATTCTTCCAGCCATAAACTTACCTAAAAAACATCAGAAATCACATCTCACACCCTCAGAATCACTCACGAGCTCTTGCAGTTCTCGCTCTCGCACTCTCCCGCATAATTTCATTTCGCACATGAATTGCAGATTGCAAGATTGGTCAGGCTATACCCACGCGTGGCTTCTCTTCACCAGACTCACTCCGGTCATATGTGGGTAATTCAGAGAAACAGGTTGGGTGTTGGGCATGCATAGGGTGATAGGGTTTCTCGTCTAATGACTATTTTCGGAACTGAAATGACGTCGTTCTAGACCTAAAGGAAATCACGCCGTTTTCTGCAAAGAATTAGGATTTCATCCCTAATATTGTTGCCTAGCCAAAACGGCGGAGGTGTCGGCCATTTTGACTAACCTCAGTCAAAACAACGGAATCTTCCATGTTTTGATTTTTCTCCTTTTTTTTAATAATAATAATATAATATTTAATATATATTTAAAATTCCAGAAATTAGATACAAATCCTAATAAAGAGTATATTATTCTAAAAAATACCCAGAAAATTCTGATAAATTTTTCAAAAATAGTAGAATACTTCAAAATAATTAAACTATTTTTTTTCAAAATTATAAAATTAATAATAAATATAATACCTAAAAAATCACATTTAGAAAACATCTTTTAATTGCAAAAAATCCTATAAAATTCCTACACCTTTAAATTCAATCTTTCAACCTAATTCCAATCCTTAATTAAGAAAATTCTTCCCAATGTCTCCTTTCAACATTTATTTCCATATTTCTATAATTTCACACTCAAAACTTGAATATTAAAAAAAATTACGAAACAAGAATCTTAATTCCAATTTGAGTTTTCAAACTTCAAAATCGGCATTTGAAAGGCATTGTTTCCATCTATTCATATTAATGAATGTTTACTAAAAACAAGATATAATCGGGGTGAAATTACAAAAATACCTCAGGTTAAAGTTTAACAACAATACACTCTTTCGGGTCCAATCAACGTATTTCAATCCCTAATTCTAAGAAATCAAAACCAAGATTCTACAATCATGTAACATCATATCACTGTACATATATCAATAATAATGCAATCGAATGATTAGGAAGCATAAAATAATCAACTAGAGGTACTCACCTCTCCCAATGTATGAGCTTTGCTTTGATCCCACCACATTATATCCTGAATCGTCCAGATAATATGTCTTGGCGGGAAGGGAAGATGAAGACGAACTGGAATTATATCAGATTTCAGTTGAAGTCAAGTTCGAAGTAGGGTTCGAGGTCCATCTGTAGTCAGGGTCTGGCATGTGAAAGGGTTCTAATGGTGGTGGAGAAGGTTCCCTTTCATCAGCTACTTCTATTATCACTTGACAATTTGAGGTGATATGCCCATATCTTTGGCATTGAAAGCAGCTGCCTATCTGGCATCGGTTGTCCCCTTCTGCCTCGTCCATATCCTTGCCCTTACGGGGTGGAGGTCCTTCCTCTAAGTTTTGTCTCCTTTCATTTCCTGGAATTGGGTATACCTATGGTAATGGCAGGGAAGATGGGACTTCAAACAGTCCTAAGATACTCACCACATCATAATAAACTACTCATCGCCTTTCCACCACAGAGTCCATTGTAAAAACGTTAGTTATAATCCGAAATAAAGGCACTCTTCTACAAGGGCCAGGATGAGGGGGTTCCTCAGGAGGAGGAAATCTAGGGAATGGAAACTGAGGAGGCCAGTGGGGTCGATCTCCACCTCCATAAGGACAATTTCCTAATCCAAAGTATACCATAATCCCAGACAACATCAAACAACACTAATAATCACCTATGGCTTGGTTAGATCGTCCCATCTAAAGTTATAGTAGCATGATATGCACATGTTTCTCTTTTGCCTGAAGTGCCAACGAATAATGCATGCCCTTAACATTTTCCTTTTCCAGTTTATGTTCTTTAATTATCTCAGCCTATTAATGGTTACAATACTTCATCTAACTTATTTACTCAATTATTTTACTACAATTCAAGGGTTGCCTACCTCACCCACACTAAGCTAACCTAACTTCATTCTTCATAAATTTAGGAAAGAAAAGTCAGGGTATCACAAGAAATGAAGGAAAATTTAACGATGATAAACTATGAAGCAATATGTTCACAAAAATAAAAAAATTTATTGACAATTCCTATTATCGGCCAAACTCAGGAAATACCCAACCCATTAAAATCCTTCCTTTTCTAGAAACCTCTCTATTTGACAAGAGAACTTACTCTTCTACTACTAAGATTACCATCCACAGGGTTACTAATCAAGGCAGTGACACATCATTAAAGAGTGATCAAGGACTTAGATTTAACAAATAATGCTCCGCTACCACAAGAAGTTGTCATGCCTCGAACCCAAAAATTTTACGCAACAACTGTCGTAGGACAACTATATAATGTTTAGATTTTACAATGTTCTTACATTATTATCATTTTTATTTATGCCCATACTCATTATATGCACATTGGCAGAAGATGCAAGGAACCAAATAAAACATGTGCGATACATACCAATAACCACAAGTACGATCTCTTATACAAATGGCCATGAATCAGCTAGGGGCCAGATTGATGATCAAGCCTCCTAAATAGTTCCTATAAGAACCAAATCTAGCAATCTGGCAGAAACCTACCAAATGAGTGGTTGGGAAGCACAAATATTTTCAACATGCACAATCGTAGCTTGCACCCATTTATATAATCCTATTAGAACTAGGGAATTCAAAATGCACATAACTCAATAAATAAAACAAACACAAGCAATTATCATTATCCAATTATGGAATCCCTTTTTAAGTAAGCACATAGAATATGTCTAAACTGGTATGATCTCCCATTCTTTCTTGGCCCTGGATAAGACTATGATTTGTTAGTGGCAACCTAAGTGAATTCTTATGATCTCTCTTTATATTTAAATAGTTATATAAAATCTATCAAACACATTTCTACATCCCAATTCTACTGACAATGTCGGGAAGTTAGGTAATGGTAACTCCACCTAAACAATTCCCCAAACCTGCAAGAATGGTTACTAAGCACATATTAATATGATAAACCCTGTTTAACCTTATTCCTCGTGGTCTAGCATTTATGCCATGCTACCAAACGTGAAGAGCTCTTAAGGGTTACATAGGTTACCCTATGCAGACACATGCTGCTATCATATTATTATTCGATAAACTCATTATACGAGGAAAAATCATACACTTATAATATCACTTCAAACAATTCAAGTAGTTAAGGCAGTCAATGATAACTCATCACTTATTTAGGTATACATGTTCATGCCATCTCTATTATTCAATTATCTTATTGTTTAATTATAAATGTATGAAATGTCATGCACACACAACCAACTACTCATAGTTTATAGCTCTAGTTCTTCTTCAGGGTCTAACTCCGGAGAAGATTCTCTTTCTTGATTTGACTCTCCACCTATCAATCAAAAGATCCATCTTTTATTAATCCCATATCAAGCCATAATTCCTTAAATATACATTCCTGATCCTTTAGTTACATCATTATCGTTTAATCATCAACTAGGAACGATTTCCGATCTCTTTTTATTTTTTCTGCATTTTCTATGAACTCTTTTGATTTATTTGACACTTAAAACAAACTCAAATTTCAACAAACTTGATACCATGGGAATCTTAACAATTTTTAAAATTTTTCTTGTTTTTCCATATTTTTCCATATTTTTCCTCCTTTTATTTTTTTTCTCTTGATTTTCCTTAATTTTCAGCTTTCTGTCTATTTTCTATAATTTATTTCTGATTTTCTCTTTACTCGGCATGTGGCAGCACAAGAGCATGCCAGCATTTCACCCGAGCCTTTGGGATGCTGACACGTACTCCCTCTAAACTCGCTATGACTCGTCTGAGCTTCTTTCCCTAGCTAGAAAATGACCTTTTGTTTATTTTTCCATTGAACTACATGTCATTCATATTTAATCTTAAACTACATGTCGTTCAGTTATGCATTAAACTACATGCCAATCCATATATGCCCTTAAACGACTTGTCACCTGATTAGTCTTAATGTTTAGACGACATGTTACTCCCTTAGAACCCAAACGACCTGTCGTTAGGACCCCCTCAGATGACATGTTATCTGAAGTCGTCCCTAACCTCTAGCCCTTCGGAATTCCTTATAAACCCTATCGGAAAAACTTACCCCTTCATCCCGACTTCACTTCAAATTCATCCAATAACTTCATCAACATCACACCCTTATCTACCTAAGTCAAATCCATACATCAATCATATGTTTCTCACGATTAAAAGTTACAAAATCAAAGATTTGAGTGCTCGATTTTTTCGGGCATAAACTTACCTAAAAACCATCCGAAATCATGTCTCACACCCTCATGATCACTTACAAAATTTAATCCAGTTAATCATTTAAACCAAATTCACTGAGTGTCTAACAACCGGTCAAACTTATAACCCATGATCAGTTGGACTTGACCCAGTTGTGTCAAGAGCTCAAAAACTAGTCAAAGGAAGTATTGACGATTAGTCGAACTCTAACCTACATTCCTCAAGAGCTTGATGATCAGTCAGACGTGTTTCCAGAAAAAAATCCCAAATAATAAAAAATCGATCCTTTCCTCTTTTGAAATGATTACCCAACCTTCTCCTTCACCTTTATCACCTAAAGAACCAATTGAGAGTGGTAGGAGGACTTAAGCATGTGTATCTATAAATTTCATACATGTTGCATACATAGAGTTGGCACTTTTGAATGTGTGTTTGCTTATATTGAATAATACCACAGTATGATACCTTGTGGTACTTAAAGTTTCTTGTTTTTTGGTGACTATAGCTTGACCAAGTTTAGGTAACATATGGGGTCCCTTATTTGAGAGAGGACAACTATACCTTAGTATGTTTGAGGGAGTCTTTCTACACTTATGTGTGGCATATATTGTGTTTTTGGTTAACATAATAAGTAGGTTTTCAAGTTGTCACCTTTAGCTTTGCTTGCGGACAAGACTCGGGGTATGGGGTTTTTCTTGTTTTTAAATGAACACAATACCCAGTGGTAGTCTTTGAGGGTTCCACTAGTCATGTTTCCTTTAAAGCATTTTTTGTTTACCGTAATAGGTTTTTGGGTTGCATTACCACTTATGCATGGTTGATGATTTGAGTTTAATACAAGTTTGGATTGTTGATAGACCTCTTAGGGTGGATATTGATGAATGTGTTGCATGATTATCCATGTTGAATTTGCTTAACAAGAATCATGTATATTATACTTGTTTATGCTATTGATTGAGCATGATAGATGCATTGGATTTGCATTAACTATGTTAATTTTAGAATTATTTGAAATGGTTTACTATATGACTCCATTCCACCTAAACTGAGTATGATACTGCAACTTTCATGGAGGTCCCTAGGATCTCACCCTCATTGTTGTATTGTTTTCCAAGGCCAAACGAGTAGCTTACCAATATTCGAATGGTGCGTCTAATAAGTTGATAGGTGCTGGACTACTGCATCGCGTGGCATATATTGTTTTCCATACTTGTATTTTTATACATATGATGTTAGTGTAGCATTTGCATTGATTTGAGATGTACGTTCGACTTGCCTTTTTACTGTACTTAGATATATTTTGGAGAATTTTTATATATTAATGTGATGACATGTTTTATTGATTTGAAAATTTGATACGATTACCCACGCATGATAATACTTCCGCTAACTTAATATAACTCTATATGTTGCAAAGTCCATCGGTCAAAAAATTGTAATCTAAAAACCATTCATTTTTAAAAAAGAAAAAAAAAAAAGAGTGAAAGGTACATGTATGTTTATTGGATATTTTGAGATACAGTATTAGATACGCCTAGTGTGATCTCAATTGAAGTATATTTTTCTGGACATGCCTAGTCATTAAACAGCGATATAATTTTAAATTATATTCTCCATGCATAAATATACCCTTCTTAAGACGTCTTTAAATTTTGGATCATTTAATTTTAATTTTTTTAAAATAAAAATGACCTTTTCATGCTTGATTATAAGGTGCTATTGATCTTTGGTAATTGAGATTTTGAATCACCTCTCGTTTCAGATCATGTCACATTTTATGACTAAAGTATATTGGTTATGTTTTTGCTTTACAAGAGTTGTATAATGTGTGATCGTTAATCTTCATATTTTACAAACCCTCTCTTAAGGGGGGAAGTGTTTTCTTGTTTACAATATTAAATATCCTTGTGTCGATTTAAAATTTTACTTTTGTCGTCACTGACATGTCGATACCAGTATGACTTTGATTTCTGTTAGATAATGTTTTTGCGTTGGTATTTTTATACTTACTATTATGGGACAGCGGTAGTGTTTCTTTTATTGGAGAATCCATTTATGAATTCTTGTAGATAAGATGGATATTTAGACTGCATGGAGATTTTGAATTCTTGAGATCCATTTTGAGGATCTTGGCTTTTGTAATGGATCCTTACATATACTGCTGGTGCCTGAACCTGTACCACCAGCTCGACACCTGTGTTGTGGCCAGCATTGGTGACACTGGAGCTGTTGACATTTCTAGAGCTGCTTGTATTGGTGCCATCAAAGTTTCACATAGATCATCTATAATATGCACCTCCAAGAATTACTATCCTCAAAATAAGGCTATCACTCCAAACGAGTAATCCTTTACCTACTTATCCAGTGAGCCATCAAGAGGTGAGAATCTGTAAGACAAAAGGTTCTCAAAATTCAAAATCTCCATGTAGTCTAAATATCCATCTTATCTACAAGAATTCATAAATGGATGCTCCAATAAAAGAAACACTACCGCTGTCCCATAATAGTAAGTATAAAAATCCATGCAGAAAAATAACTCTCTTTTCTCTGAACAAAAAACTACTCCTTTGCCTTTATTAGGTAATTTCGAACCACCTATACTATCACCAAGCAAAGAAAAAAACAAACTAAGCATACATATTCAATAATCAATTGAATACCTTATTTCCTTACCAATTCCACTCTCCAAACCTATCAGAAACCAGTGATCAGATGCTGCAGGTGCCTCTCTCTTGGATGTGTGATATGATAGCCAGGAACTTAACAAGATTCAACCTGAATTACCATTCCAATTTAACTATGCAAATTTCGGTACTAAGAGTAGGGCATAGGACAATTTCGACTTCAAGCATAGATAAGTTTAAGAGAAGGAAATTCATGATCATACATCATGAATAGATGCTAAGCAATTATAATAACACGCGAAATGACAGCAGAAATCAACCGAAGACAAAAACTGTAGATATTTAAAAACCTAATTCCGTCGCCGATTTTCGACTTAACCTTAGATAAAGAAATATTAACATCCAAACAGAAAAACATATATGGTTGGAAACAGGATGAAATGAACTTTCCAAAAAACTATTATTTGTAGAAATACAACAAATGATGAAAGAGTTATACTATTTTGATGTTCAAGAAGATTTGGCATTGCCGCCGAATTTCAACTTATCTTTAGAGTAAGAAATACTATCCTTCCGAAAATAATACATAGATGGTTGGAAAGAGGATGAATAGAACTTTCCAATAAGCTATTACTCACAAGAATCCGACCAATGATGAGAGAGTTATGCTCGTTTGAAATTCTTGCGAATTTCGACAAAAGTAGGGCGGTGTAAGGTTTTTAGGGTTTACGAAATTTGTGTACTTTGGTGTAAAATTTTTTTGTGGCTGGCTTCCTATTTATAGAGGATGGTTATGGGATTATAATTTCTATTTTAAAGGCTTTATTAAAATAAGAAAATTGTCAGATTTAAATTCTGCAATTATCTTTCCCTATTTTTAAGAATTTCAATTTCTAAGGCAATTATCTATCTATAAGGACTTAAGATTAAAGGGAATTAAAACCAGAATTAACTACCATATAACTCTTACCAATTTCGGCCATCACACATCTTTTTCTTCAGGGAAAAATTCGTCTTTTCACCTGCACTGGCTTCTGGACTTCTAGGACTCAAAATTCGGGGTCTCACACTTCAATTCACTAAAACTCTTCTCACACTTCTCGATTCATACAAATAGAACACCTTTACGAGTCAAACAGGTCGCTGATGCTAGTAAAATTGAGAAACTCTCTACCATCGTATCCTACTAGTCCCAAAAAGTTGTACACCTCTATCACACTGCTCAGCTACTCCCACAAAACAATGGCCTCTCTCTTTTTGGGGTCTGCAAACATTCTATTAGTTGATACCACATACCCTAATAAATTGGTCTCTCTCAACTAGAACTCACACTTAGAGAACTTGGAATACATCTACCTAGCTCTAAACGTGTCCAAAGTTGTCCTCAGATGCACCTCAAGCTACTCCTCAGTCGAATCTAGGAAAAACATTGTCTATGAACGCAATGAAAAACAGATCCAAATACTCTTGAAATACCTAGTTCATGAGGTCTATGAACACTACAAACATGTTTGTCAACCTAAACAGCATCATAACAAACTCATAGTGTCTATAACTTGATCTAAACATTGTCTTTGAGATGTCAGACTAACAAACTCAATTGATGGTATCTCGATCTTAAGTCTATCTTTGAAAACATGAAAGCACCCTACAACTGATCAAACAGGTTGTTTGTCCCCATCAATGTCTATCGAATCATTATTGTGGTCTGGTTCATTTGCCTATAGTTAATGCAAAATCGAAGGGTACCATCCTTTTTTGTGAAAAAGATAGGCTCACACCATGGGAGAACACTTGATTTGATGATGTCTCGATCCACTAGATCATCCAAATGAGTCTTCAACTCTCTCAACTCAATTGGTGTCATTCGATATAGTGGAATCGAAAGCAATGTGGTCCATGGCAACAACTCAATCTCGAACACAATCTTTTGAACTGGAGGTAACCCTATCACATTCTCGGAGAACACATCTGTATACTCTCTGACAACTAGCACACTACTCGACTTAGTTGGCTCAACTAACACATCTCTAACATGAGCAAGAAAAACGACACAACCCTTGTAAATCATCTCCCTAGCAGTCATCCATTAAATCACACATGTCTATAATACTCGTCTGTCTCTCTCAAAATAGCACTCTGTCCTATTTGGAAGATTGAACCACAGTCTATTCATGAAACAGTGTATACAAGCTCTTTATTTTGCAAAGCAAACCATACCGACTATCACATCAAAGTCCTTAAAAGGTTTAATTTGACAGGAGTTATGCCTATCAGTATTCCATTTGTAGCTCATTTCAAGTTATTTATAGATATATCACCCAAAATAAAGGAATAGATGGAACATATGATGGCTTGTTCTTAGTACTGGTCATCCGTTATGATTTTGGTTAAATTTAAGGGTAGTTGCGTGCTAATTACGTTAATTTAATGAATGTTTTGATTGTTTCTTGAGTGTTGTGGTTGAGAAAATGTGTAAAGGTTTTTAGCAGCAAAAGGGAGCATTTTCATATGAAAAATATACCAAAACATTGAACTTGGAGTTGATAATTGTGAGGGCTAATTGATTGGTCGGTTGAAACCAATCGATCAGTCGGTTCAATGATGAATTTTTGTTGAAGACACTGACTACTTGGAGTTGATAATTGTGAGGGCTAATTGATTGGTCGGTTGAAACCAATCGATCAGTCGGTTCAATGATGAATTTTTGTTGAAGACACTGACTAGTCAGTCAACAAAATCGAGGAAAAAGACAGTGCTGCCAAAGACTCACCTACTGGTCGGTTCACCTACATCGACCGGTCGGTCTAACCTAACAAATCTATCAAATATCAACGGACCGGTTGGTTCACATACACTGACCAGTCGGTCGTAAAACATAAAGCGATCAAGTATGAGATAAAGATGAGATAAATATGATCAAATATGGATACTGATTATCTTTTAAATTTCTAGTATAAATAGATGCTAGGAATATATTATTTTCATCGAACACTTTATGCAATCAAGTTTTATTTTCAAGGTGTGTCATTGATTCGTCATAGATCAAGACTTTGGTATGTTTATCTGAGTTTTAATTAATGGAAAGACTATTTGGGTTAATTATTTCTCTCTATCTTTTGCAATCTTGATTTATTGATGTAAAAATGGTATTTAATTCGTTTGTGTTCATATTACAAGTTCTTGAATCTATTTCTAAGTCTTGCTTAATTAGCAAACCTGACCAGTTTATTTACAAATGAGTCTTAATTGATTTGGGAGAACGGTTAAACTTCGACAATAGATTAGAAGTCCTAAGGCACAGCTGAAACTTGTTAGAATAGAAATATATTTTTCAGACCTAAGGTTCATATTGATTGGGCAAAATGGTTCAAAAAATTAATTGAGATAGAAATATAGTTAGTTGGGAATTTGGATTGGCTCTTAATAGTCTGGGAGGATATTAGGGGATTGAAAGATGATCAAGAACAGATTAAAGAACATTAAAATTGAACATTAGTTCGATTAGTTCCCAAATTATCTAATAACCCTAACCCTATTACCTAACTAGTTATGTGTGACCCCGATCCTCCATAATATAGATGTCTAGGAAGTCGAAGAGCCGATGTAGCTATAATGACTATTTTTCCCTTGAATAAATGAATGCGTGATGTCTCAAATGATTGTTGCCGAATATTTTTTGTTTTAATTTGGTTAATTATCCTTAGCTTTATCTCTTATTATCCAAAGAATTAGATAATTCTTCCTTTTAAATAGAGTTACTATTTTAATAGAATTATCGTCTAAGCATTATTCTAACTTATCTAGGCTTAAAAATAGGAAAATTTAAGCCTCTAAAACCCTATAAATTAACCAGCTGGCCACCTTACTTAAACATACCAAAAATTACCTTAGAATTTCTGGAAATTCCCTCCCCCTTCTCCCTTCAATTTCTGACTTTCCTACCCCGCAAACCCTAGACAAAATTGATCTTACTTCATCAGATTCTTGTGGATGTTAACTTGCTTGAATCCTCTCTTCATTCTACATCTTATTATCTAGGTTTCACAAGCAAAAGGTTAGTCTTTCTATCTTTCTTTTGTTGCCGCATGTTCCTAGAGTTTATAGCCAAAATTTCTCAATTCATTCTTTTATTGGTTTTAGTTTCTATTCCCCTTCATCATTTGGATCTTTAGTACCTATCCTTGTTATATTATAATGAATTCAACTCTTATATCCTTTTGTATAGTGAAATCAGTAAGCCCTAGCTCTATGCCTATATGTGCCAAAATTTTTTAATTCCTTGTCAATTGGTTTTAGTTTTTGTTCTTTTTAATTGTCTGAGTGTAAGACCCCGAATTTTGAGTCCTAGAAGTCCAGAAGCCAGTGCAGGTGAAAAGACAATTTTTCCCCTAAAGAGAAGGGTGTGTGATGGCCGAAATTGGTAAGATTGTTTAGTAAATTAATTTGTTTATAATTCCTTTAGATCTAGATTCTTGTAGATGGGTAATTGCTTTAGGAATCATCCTTAAGGTAGATAGTTGCCTTAGAGATTAAAGTCCCTAAAAATAAGGAAGATAATTTAAGAGTTTAGTTATCTGGTAAATTATATTGGATTGATAGATTAATTAAAGTAGTAGACATAATTCTACACTCATTGAATATAAATAGGAAGCCAACCCCACAAAAGTTTCCCCTAGAACCTTACAAAATTCGTATAGGCTTAAAACCCTATACCTCCTCTTAGCCGTCAGAATTTGCAGAAACTTTAAACCAGCATAACTCCCTCATAGTTCATTGGATCTCTGTGAATAATAGCTTGTTGGAAAGCTCTCTTCATCCTATTTCCAACCATTTTTGGATTTGCTTCGGGAGGTTAGTATTTATTTGTCTAAAGTTACTTGGAATATCGGCGACGGAATTAGGTTTTTGCCAAATCTCCTTAAACTTCAAAATAGCATAACTTTCTATTGGTTTGTTGAAATTTTGCAAATAATATGTCGTTGGAAAGCTCTTTTGATTATCTTTCAAACCATATATAAATCACAGCCTGTATGTAAATACTTCGTTGTTTTAGGTTGAGACGAAATCGTCCTATGCCCTACTTTTAGCGACAGGATTTACATAGTTAATTGGAATGGTAAATTCAGGTTGATTCTTGTTAAGTTCCTTGCTATCACATCACACATCCAAAGGGAAGGCACCTGAAACATCTGATCACTAGTTTTCTGATAGGTTTGGTAAGTGGTATTGGTAAGGACATAGGATATTCAATTGACTATTGAATATGCATGCTTAGTTTGTTTTGTCTTTGCCTGGTGATGATTTAGGTGGTTTGGATTTACTTAATAAAGGCAAAGGAGTAGCTTCTTGTTCAGAGACAAGGGAGGTAGGATTTACGCCTCATCGGTTTCTCTAGAAACCCCTGTTCTTATCTAATGTTTTTGTTACCTGCCCTTGTTGTATTGTTTGCGATTGGATTGTAGGGTGTGGATATGAAATTCGGAATGAGATATGAATCTCCTAGGCTGTATCGAACCCCTGAGTTAGGAATTGAGTGCCTGGGATGCTATTGTTATATGAATTGGATGTGTTGATTGTTTCCTGACGTGATTGAGGATACCCTGTTGTGGTATTATGCTTTGTACTTGCCTGTGTGTGTTTGTACATGTTTGTGTGTCAGGATCCTGTTCCGGTGGCCACGCAGGGTAAGCACTGATGCTCCTAGTGAGAGGAGAGATTCTTACCGATTTATGGGAGGTGTATGGGTGTTGAACCAGCAAGTGCACGCTGGATATCTGTCCTTGCGAGGCCGAATCCCTGTCTTGCGAGACAGGAAGCCTTTATCTTGCGAGATTTGGGATGCTCTAGTAGTTATGTGACTAGGGAAGACTTGTCCATGTGAGGCTAGTCGACTTGTCCTTGCGAGGATAAGGTGAAAGGCTTACTGATTAGCTTGCGTGTTAACCATCTACCCTTTGTGCAGTAAGTCTTGGACAACACAGGTGGAAGGGGATGGCCTTTTTTCTTCATTGAGAGCGATTTTGTTGTATTACATCTGCCTATGTACTTCTGAACTTTCGGAAGTGTGGTCCTCCCTCAGCCATAATCTCGGCCTTAACCTCTTTTGGTTTATTTTTGAATTGCGAGATCCCTTTAGTTGATTAGGGACTGATCTTATGTGAATTGGGAGATTTGTGTTTAGGGATTCTGTAGATCTTATGATGCTGCGACCCTACTGAGATTCTTGTAATCTCATACCGTTGTTTTTACCATTTTTCAGGCTTAGGTACATCCTCTGTTCGTGGTACCAGTGTGTGAGACCAAGGCTGCACTGCGGGGGGATATCGCATCACAAATGTTTACTTGATATTTGCGCAAATAACATGAATGATTGGGCAACGTTCTGGTTTATTTTAAGCATTCTTTTGGCTTGCTATTTCCGAAATTTGCTGATGGATTTCTTGCTGGTTATTTGGATCCCTATGGGACTTGTGTGTTATGAACCCAATGGATTAATTTAAGACTTCCGCTGATGTTTTTATTTACTCTGTATATTACTAGAACATGTGTCCAATATCATGCTCCAATTGATTGATAAACAACAAAATGAACAAGCTTAAATTCGATATCTTATGTGTAGCCTTGTGGAATTCTAATAGGTCTTAGGTGTCGTTGAGGCTTATTTGGGTTTCACGGCGGTAATGACCTTAATCAGAGCAATTAAAAATAGTATTTGAATTGGGGTTGTTACAAGTTTGGTAGCGGAGCATGGTTTAGGTTTATAACTTGTTATTTGCTGACTTAGTTGTTAATTTTGGTGATTGCAGGTGATTTCAGGTTAGAACATGGGCACACACTCACTCACTTAGGTGGAAATAATAATAACAGTTGTGTTGACTGTTGATCTTTTGTATGCCTTAATGTGTTTGAGTGGATGATTAGCTATGTTTCTTGTCGTTACAGAATGAATATGCATATGAGTGATTATGTGCATTACCGAATATGGATGATGTGTGCATCTATAATTGCTTGATGTTTGTTAATGATTTCTATGAGTGTTAATGTCATTGCCGAGTGTGTATAGCATGTGTGCATATGATTTTCGAAAATTTGTATATTGTTGTCCAGCATATGCGTATCGTCCGGTGCATGCCTCTCCACCAGGTACCACTCCTATTCCTAGTATCGTATTTAGTGTCTGTTTGAGTAACAATTGTACACTTGTGTAGTATGGCACGCTCGAGGCAACAAAGGGACCAACGGGGTAGGTTTGAAATTCGAAATGAACAGCAACCTGTTGAGCAAGATGAGCCAAATGCACAAAATGAGCAGGAAGGGCAAGCTGAGTCTGAAAACCAACCTGAGACACCAGCCGCACCAGGCATTGACCCTATCATGGCACAGATCTTAAACGTATTACAAGGAATTACTGCAAACCAGCAGCGAATGGAGGCGCAATTTCAGAGTGCTCCTGCGCCTACACCAGGACCTATTCCTCCACTTTAACCTGTACAGCCGGCACATCATAAAGAGGCAGAGAGACTTCCCGTTATGATTACAAAATTGCTGAAGGAAGCTCGACAACTTGGCTGTAAAGATTTCAGTGGTTTAGCTGGAGCCGCAGCCGCTCGGGAGTGAATGGATACCTTATGCCTAGTATCCTTGTTCCTGCGTATCTCTGATGACGACAAGGTTGCCATTGCTACATTCTTACTTGAGGGAGAAGCCCTCGCTTGGTGGACATCTGTTAGCTTGCGCTTCGGCGATCGCTTGCCAACGTGGGAAGAATTCCGGTATGAATTCGACGAAAGATTTTATATGAGGTTCCATAAAAGTGAGCAGCGGCAGGCATTTTACAAACTTGAACAAGGCACTCGTTCAGTGCTGGAATATGAGAAGGTGTTGCGGGAGTTGTCCCGCTTTGCACTTGAAGAAGATCGTACACCGTACCAGCTGGCAAGACGATTTCAGGATGGGTTGAGTGTCGAACTCAAAACCATCGTCGGTACGACACCTGTGCAGAATTTGCAAGAACTAATAGTTGCCGCAACCGAAGCTGAAAAGATCGTGCAAACCAGGAAGCCACCTGCAGCTAATAGTGGCATATCCTATAAGCGAGATTCAAAGTTCAACCGAAGAAGGGGACCTTATCCCTTACGGTCTCATCCTTCGCAGATCAATGGCAATGGGAACACCAACGGGAGGAACTTTTCTAGTTCAAATTACAGTGGACCTTCATGGTAGTTTCAGCAACGACGATGCTTCAACTGTGGCGAGCTGGGATATATTCAGAATACTTGCCCGAAACGGCGAATCCCAGGGGTACCTAACATTAGCCGAGGTGGGAATGTTAATCCCGCTAGACCACCAGCATGCGCACCAGGAAGGCCACCCAACGGATCCACAAGTGAGGCGCAACCAAGACCAACAAGGCTCTTTACTTTGACTGATGCCGAGGCTAGTCCTGAGGTGGTGACAGGTACTATTTCAGTCTTTTCTCAAAATGCTAAAGTCTTATTTGATCCAGGAGAAAATAGATCGTTCGTGAGTCAAAGGATAGCACTTAGCGCGGATCGTCCTCTATCTCCCTTGACTCCTCCTATTGCGGTTCTAACTCCTTTGGGAGAGCAACTAATTTGTGATCTGGTCTACATCGGCTGTGCTATACGTATGGGATCAAATGTATTTGAAGTGGATCTAATTCCATTAGACATCAAGGAGCTGGATGTGATTTTAGGCATGGATTGTCTGGAAAAATATCAAGCCCATGTGGAGTGTTTCACCAAGCGGGTGTGGTTCACATTTGCTGACGGTACCGAATACTGTTTTGAAGGCGATAGGCGAGTTGTGCCAACATGCATGATTTCCTGGTTTAAGACGGAGCGTACCTTGCGCATGTACAGGACATTTCTAAAGAATCTTCAGATCTGAATTCTGTTCCTGTGGTTTGTGAATTTCCAAAAGTATTTCCAGAGGACATAGCCGGACTACCACCATCAAGGGAAGTGGAATTCGGCATTGAGCTTGTGCCAGGTACAAATCCGATTTCCATTCCTCCGTATCGTATGTCTCCTGCGGAGATGAAGGAACTAAAGATGCAATTGGAAGATTTGGTGGATCGTGGTTTTATTCAACCTAGTGTGTCACCCTAGGGGGCACCCGTTCTATTCGTGAAAAAAAAAGATGGTTCGCTGCGATTGTGCATTGATTATCGACAGCTGAACCGTGTGACGGTGAAGAACAAATATTCTTTGCCACGCATCGATGATTTGTTTGACCAACTACAAGGTGCAGCGGTATTCTCCAAGATCGATCTCAGATCTGGATACCATCAATTGCAAGTTCGTGATGCTGATATTCTGAAGACCGCATTCAGATCGCGATATGGCCACTACGAATTTCTGGTTATGCCATTCGGCTTGACCAATGCACCAGCTATGTTTATGGACTTGATGAATCGTGTGTTCCGCGAATTCCTGGATAAATGTGTGTTAGTCTTCATCGATGACGTTCTGATTTACTCAAAGACGGAAGAAGATCATGTTATGCACTTGCGGCTTGTGCTTAAAATCCTGAAGGATCGACGATTGTTTGCAAAGTACTCAAAATACGAATTCTGGTTACATGAGGTTAGTTTCCTTGGCCATATTGTTTCCGCCCAAGGTGTGTTTTTTGATCCAAAGAAGATTGAAGCCGTGATTGCTTGGGAACCTCTGCGAAGTGTGTTTGAAGTTCGTAGTTTCCTAGGCTTAGCAGGATACTACCGTCGCTTTGTGGAAAATTTTTCATCACTTGCCGGACCATTGACAAAACTGACACACAACGGTGAGCCGTTCGTATGGAATGAAAAGTGCCAGCAAAGTTTCGACGAGCTAAAGAATCGGTTAGTTTCTGTACCTATCCTTACCTTACCTATTTGCGGAAAGGAGTATGTGGTTTACAGCGACGCATCGAAATCCGGACTTGGGTGTGTATTGATGCAAGATGGAAAAGTCATTGCCTACGCTTCAAGGCAATTGCGACCGCACGAGAGAAATTATCCTACGCATGACCTGGAACTTGCAGCCGTGGTATTTGCTTTAAAAATATGGCGATATTATTTATATGGTGAGATGTGTCGAATCTTCACTGATCACAAAAGCCTGAAGTACCTCCTTACACAGAAAGAATTGAATATGAGACAACAAAGATGGATGAAGCTAATTAAAGACTACGATTTGATCATCGAATATCATCCTGGAAAGGCGAATGTTGTGGCTGATGCCCTGAGCCGAAAGTGTCATTCTCCTTCCCCATCAATTCTGGTTTATATGCGCACTTATTATCTGCCAATGATGTTGGAATTGAAAACTATATTGGATGCGCACTCTTATCTGATGTTTTTGTTACCTGCTCTTGTTGTATTGTTTGCGATTGGATTGTAGGGTGTGGATATGAAATTCGGAATGAGATATGAATCTCCTAGGCTGTATCGAACCCCTGAGTTAGGAATTGAGTGCCTGGGATGCTATTGTTATATGAATTGGATGTGTTGATTATTTCCTGACGTGATTGAGGATACCCTGTTGTGGTATTATGCTTTGTACTTGCCTGTGTGTGCTTGTACGTGTTTGTGTGTCAGGATCCTGTTCTGGTGACCACGCAGGGTAAGCACTGATGCTCCTAGTGAGAGGAGAGGTTCTTATCGATTTATGGGAGGTGTATGGGTGTTGAACCAGCAAGTGCACGCTGGATATCTGTCCTTGCGAGGCCGAATCCCTGTCTTGCGAGACAGGAAGCCTTTATCTTGCGAGATTTGGGATGCCCAAGTAGGTATGTGACTAGGGAAGACTTGTCCATGTGGGGCTAGTCGACTTGTCCTTGCAAGGATAAGGTGAAAAGCTTACTGATTAGCTTGCGTGTTAACCATCTACCCTTTGTGCAGTAAGTCTTGGACAACACAGGTGGAAGGGGATGACCTTTCTTCTTCATTGATAGCGATTTTGTTGTATTACACCTGCCTGTGTACTTCTGAACTTTTGGAAGTGTGGTCCTCCCTCAGCCATAATCTCGGCCTTAACCTCTTTTGGTTTATTGTTGAATTGCGTGATCCCTTTAGTTGATTAGGGACTGATCTTATGTGAATTGGGAGATTTGTGTTTAGGGATTTTTGTAGATTTTATGATGCTGCGACTCTACTGAGATTCTTGTAATCTCATACCGTTGTTTTTTACCATTTTTCAGGCTTAGGTACATCCTCTGTTAGTGGTACCAGTGTGTGAGACCAAGGCTGAACATTTTTCAGGCAATGTTCTGGTTTATTAAGCATTCTTTTGGCTTGCTATTTCCGAAATTTGCTGATGGAGTTCTTGCTGGTTATTTGGATCCCTATGGGACTTGTGTGTTATGAACCCAATGGATTAATTTAAGACTTCCGCTGATGTTTTTATTTACTCCGTATATTACTAGAACATGTGTCCAATATCATGCTCCAATTGATTGATAAACAACAAAATGAACAAGCTTAAATTCGATATCTTATGAGTAGCCTTGTGGAATTCTAATAGGTCTTAGGTGTCGTTGAGGCTTATTTGGGTTTCACGGCGGTAATGACCTTAATCGGAGCAATTAACAATAGTATGTGAATTGGGGTCGTTACACTGAGTATTTGTCACTTATGCGTCTTTTATTTTTATGAAATCACAACCCATACCGTTCCTGTTGATGAAATTGCAATTTTCCCTATAAACCCTAAGGTATTGCCGAGATTTGTATACTGAATTAGGGTGAATAATCAAGTTGATTCTTGCTGAATTTTTGACCATCACATTATGCATTCAGGGGGGAGATATTGCTACATCCAGATCGTTGGTCTTTTGTAGGCTAAATGGTAAGGATTCCCTGATGCCTTTGGTTTTGATGTTATACCCGATTGCTTAGTGTTGTGTGGTCATTGTCTTATAATTGTTTAGGAGATTCTGATCTTATTGGAAAGGAAAAGGATTGCATATGATTCAGACGTGTGAGGGGTACGATCTATTCCTCATCGGTTCCTTCGATTACCTTTTGATTGTATGCTTGTTTTGATTGTAGATTTCGGTTTGGATTGACTGCGTAATTGATTCATATACATACGGGTTAGTCTTAGAAATTACGAAGGCAATAGGTTGCCTAATTCGATTATGACTTTGAGGATTGATCTCTGATTTGTATTACAATTTGATTGAGGATGTGAAACCCCAAATTTTGAATCCTAGTAGTCTAGAAGCTAGTACAGGTGAAAAAACCGTTTTGTCCCTGAAGGAATGGATGTGTGATGGCCAAAAATGGTATGGAATGTCTAGTAATTATTTCAGGTATTAATTTCCTTTGATTTAGTTCTTTATTGGTTGATAATTACCTTAGAAAATAAAATCCCTAAAATTAAGGAAGGATAATTACAGAATTAAATTCTGATAATTATCTTATTTTAATCGAATTTTTAAAGTAGGGAAATTAATCACATAACCACCCTATATAAAGAGAAAGCCAGCCTCACTTAAACCTTACACAGAAAATATATAAAATTCGTCCAACTAAAAACCCTATACCTCCTTATTGCTCCCGAAATCTATTCGAAATTCAAAATAACATAACTCTCTCATCCTTTGTCGGATTCCTACAAATAATAGCTTATTGAAAAGATATTTTCATCCTCTATCCAACCAGATTTGTTTTTTTTTATCTTGAGGTTAGTATTTCCTTGTCATAATACAGGTCATAAATCGGTGGGATTGGTCTTAAAATTGTGTGATTCTGCCTTCAATTGATTTATGTTGTTTTTCCACTTGTTCATATGATTGTTTAGAATCCATTCATGTTGTAAAATCATGAATTCATCCTTTTAATCTTCTTTATACATGAAATCAGTATGCCTTACCCTTGCCTTATTGTTGCCTATCTTGATCAATTGATTAACCTATTGATTCTGATCTTGTTTCTTTTGATTGTATATGTTATAAACACCTAATACTTCCTTGTTAACATGAAATCGCAACTTGCCCTATTGCTCTATTCTTAGTGTCGAAAATTGTATGTTGATTAAGGATGGTAATTTAGGTTGTTTCTTGTTAAGTTCTTGGTTATCACATCACAAAATCCAAATGGAAGGCATTTACAACATGTGATCACTGGTTTCTGATAGGTTTGATGAGTGGAATTGGTAAGGAATTAGGGTATGTACTTGGTTATTGGGTATGCATGGTTAGTTTGGTTTTGTCTTGGTCTTGTGGTGCTATAGGTGGTTTGGAATTATTAAATAAAGGTAAAGGGATAGCTTCTTGTTCAGAGACAAGAGAGGTGAGATCTATGCCTTAATGATTTCTCCAGAGATCCTTTTGTTTATTTTTGTTAATGTATGCACATATGTGTGAGATAGTATATACATGAGTTACGGATTGATTTGAGGATTATCTAGGCTATACTGAAAAATACCTCCTTTTATACTTACTATTATGGGACAGCGGTAGTGTTTCTTTTATTGGAGAATCCAATTATGAATTCTTGTAGATAAGATGGATATTTAGACTGCATGGAGATTTTGAATTTTGAGAACCTTTTGTCTTACAGATTCTCACCTCTTGATGGCTCACTGGATAAATAGGTAAAAGATTACTCGTTTGGAGTGATAGCCTTATTTTGAGGATAGTAATTCTTGGAGGTGCATATTATAGATGATCTATGTGAAACTTTGATGGCACCAATACAAGCAGCTCTAGAAATGTCAACAACTCCAGTGTCACCAATGCTGGCCACAACAAAGGTGTCGAGCTGGTGGTATAGGTTCAGGAACCAGCAGTATATGTAAGGATCCATTACAAAAGCCAAGATCCTTCCTATCGTGCAATCCCGAAAAACTCAGTAGGTGGATTAATCAAAATCACACTAGGCCACTCTGACCTTTTAAATATATTTCCCAAAGCAATGTTTAAGTTTAAGAAAAAGGAGCATGATCAATTTATAAAAACCACCTGGCGCAATCACAGTAACGGAGTAAACAAAACTCAGCGGAAGACTCTTATTCTCAAAACGTAACGAGGTCCACAACACACATGTGAGAACCTCCTTTGTGAGATCCTGAATTTTGAGTCTTAGAAGTCCAGAAGGCAGTGCAGGTGAAAATGACCATTTTAACCCTAAAAAAAAGGATGTGTGATGACCGAAATTGGTAAGGGATGTCTAGTAATTATTTCTGGTATTAATTCCCTTTAAAATTGATTCTTTATTGATTGATAATTACTTTAGGAAATAAAAACCTTAAGTTTAAGGGGGATAATTACAGAATTTAATTTTGATAATTATCTTACTTTAATTAGGCCTTGAAGATAGGGATTATAATCTCATAACCATCTTATATAAATAGGAAGTCAGCCACACAAACATCTTATACAGAAAACACACAAAATTCGTAGGACCTAAAAACCCTACACCTCCCAATTTCTGCCAAATTATTCTTGAACTTGAAACAAGCATAACTCTCTCATCGTTTGTCGGATTCCTGAAAATAATAGCTTGTTGGAAAAATATTTTCATCATCTTTCTATCCATAGTTTGTTTTTTATCTGAAGATTAGTATTTCTGTCTCTAAATTTAAATCAAAATTTGGCGGAACTGCCAAAATCTTCTTGAACTTCAAACAAGCATAGCTCTCTCATCGTTTGTCGGATTTCTGAAAATAATGGTTTGTTGGAAATCTCTCGTCATTATTTTTCCAAAACTATTTGTTTTTTTGTCTTAAGGTTAGTATTTCTTTATCTAAAGTTAAATTGAAATTCGGCAGAATTAGGTTTTCAGATTTTTATAATTCTGCCTATGATTGATCTCTGATGTTGTTACCTTTATTCGTATGTTTGTTTAATATCCATTTATAGTGAAAAATTGTGAATTCATCCTTTGAATCTTTTCTATACATGAAATCAGTATGCCTTACCTTTGCCTTACTGCCCTATTGTGCCTATCTTGATCAATTGATTAACCTATTAGATTCTGATCTTGTTTATTTTGATTATACATGTTATAAACCCTTAATCCTTCCTTGTTAACATGAGATCGCAACTCCTACAACTTGTTAACATGAAATTGCAACTTGCCTTATTGCCCTATTCTTAGTGCCGAAAATTATATGATAATTAGCGATGGTAATTCAGGTTGATTATTGTTAAGTTCTTGGCTATCACATCACACATCCAAGGGGGAGGTACTAGCGGCATCTGATCACTGGTTTCTGATAGGTTTGGTGAGTGGAATTGGTAAGGAAATAGGGTATTTAATTGGATATTGGATATGCATACTTAGTTTGGTTTTGACTTTGCCTTGTGATGCTATAGGTAGTGTACAATTATTAAATAAAGGCAAGGGAATAACTTCCTGCTTAGAGACAAGAGAGGTAGGATCTATGCCTAATCAGTTTCTCCAAAGATCCTTGTTGTTTGCTTGCTAATTTTGGTGTCTTTACATGTAATGTTGTATGCGCATATGTTGTAGTAGGAATGCTTGAATTGCGGATCAAGATGCGTTCCTCTAGGCTATACAAAATCCCTTAAGATAGGATATGAGTGCCTAGTTTGCATGTGTGGTGTGTATAGAACATGTTGATTGTGTTTTGACATGATTAAGGATACCCTATTGTGGTATTGTGTTTTGTACTTGCTTGTGTGTACTGGTACATGTTGTGTGTCAAGATCCTTTTCCGGTGGCCATTCGGGGTAAGCGCTGATGCTTCTTGTGCGAGGGGACGTTCTTACTGGTATGGGAGTCGTATGGGTGGCAATCCCCAGCATGAGCTCGTTGGATATCTGGTCCTTGTGTGGCCAGAAGCCCTATCCTTGTGTGGCAGGAAGCCCTTGTCCTTGTGTGACTTGGGATGACTTGTCCTTATCTAGCAAATGGAATAGGCTTACTAAATAGCTTGTCTGTTAACCATTTACCTTTTGTGCAGTAAGCCTTGAACAACACAGGTGGAAGGGGATGGCCTTTCTTCTTCATTGACGAGAGCAATCTGATGAGTTCTACGTGCTTGTGTACTTCTGAGTTTTCGAAAGTATTTGTAGTCCTCCCTCAGCCTTAGATTCGACCCTACCCTTTCTAACTGAATTCTTGAATTATGTGATCCCCTTTAGTTGCTAGGAATGATCTGATGTTGTTTGGGAATTTGTGTTTTTGGTTTTCTGCAGATCTTATAATGTTGTGACCCTACTGAGATTCTTGTAATCTCATTCTGTTGTTTCCACCATTTTTTTCAGACTTAGGTACATTCACTGTTCGTGGTACTAGTGTGTGAGATCAAGACTGCACGGCGGGGTGATATTGTATCACCTTTGCATTCCTATTTCCTTGGTTACTTGCGCATACAATATGATTATAGATTGGACTACTTTTCTGGTTTTTCAAGATCCCTTTTTCGCTTGTTATGTTTTGGAACATGTTGGAGGATTTCTTGCTAGTTATTTGTATCCCAATGGGACTTTTGTGTTTTGATTCCAATAATTAAATTTAAAGACTTCCGCTGATGTTTTATTCCCTCTGTATGATACCAGAAAAATTGTCCAATGTCATGCTCCATTTGTTATTAAACATATAAAACGATCATGCTAAAAGTCAAAAAAAAAATTTAATGGGTAAGCCTGGTGGGATTCAAATAGGTTCTAGGTATCTTTGGGCTTGTTTGGATTTCACGACAGTAATGGCCTTAGTCGGAGAAAATTTTAATAGGTAGGAATTAAGGTTATTATAGGTTTGGTAGCGGAGTATGGTTTAGGTTATATGATTTATTGTATGCTAACTAGATTGTTGATTTTGGAAGGTTCATGCGCACACAACCACTTACTTATTGGACTAATACCAAAAATTAATCAGATGTTAAGAACCTGGTTAGATATGTTTAGATGATGTGTCTGATTGATTCACTTGTTGCGTGTATATGAGTATTTTTATGTCTTGTATGAGTTGATGTGTTTTTGAGTGTTTAACTTGGTTTCTTATCATTGTCGAGAATGTGTATTTGTTGGTGCATGCTGCTGAGTATCCCTATGTGAATTCTTATCATTGCCAGGTATGTCTTTATGTATTGTTGTCAAGTTTTCCAAGCATGTGATTGATTTGTATGCAAGTCAAGTATGTTTTGTGTGAACCTATACTTGCCAAATGTGAATATGTGTGAGACATGTTTATTGCCGAATGTATGAGATGTGGTTTTGCATGATTTCTGTGTATGGTTTGTACTGTTGTTGAGTGCTTATGTGTGTGTTGAGGTAATTGCCGAGTGTGCATTGCATGTGTGCATGTGGTTTCCAAAATTTCCGTACTCGTGTGCATGAGTACTTTGATTTCTAGCACCTACATATTGTCCGGTGCATGCCTCTCCACCAGGTACCACTTATTTTCCTAGTATCGTAATTAGTTATGTGTTAAGTAACAATTGTATATTTGTATAGTATGGAAAGGTTGAACGCTACAAGGGATCGACGAGGTAGGTATGAGGTTCAGGACGAACAGCAACAGGGAGGGCAAGCTGAACCCGAAATCAACCTGAGGCACCAGCCGCACCAGCCATCGATCATGTGATAGCACAAATCTTAAACGTATTGCAAGGGATTGTTGCAAATCAACAGCGTATGGAGGCGCAAATTCAGATTGCTCTTGGACCCGCGCCTGTGGAAGAACCTATTCCTCCACTTGAACCTGTACAGCTGGCACATCCTAAGGAGGCCGAGAGACTTCCCATCATGATTACAAAACTATTGAAGGAAGCTCGACAGTTGGGATGTAAAGATTTCAATGGTTCAGCCGGAGCTGCTGCCGCTCGCGAATGGATCGACACCTTGTGCCGAGTATCTTTGTTTTTACGTATCTCTGATGATGGAGAAGCCTTCGCATGGTGGACAGCTATGAGCTTGCGATTTGGCGATCATCTGCCTACTTGGGAAGAATTTCGATATGAATTCGACGAAAGGTTTTATACGAGATTCCATAAAAACAAGCAGCAACAAGTTTTCTACAAGCTAGAACAGGGAACCCGTTCAGTGCTAGAATATGAAAAGGCATTAAGGGAACTGTCCCGATTTGCACCTGAAGAGGATCACTCACCGTACCAGCTTGCGAGGTGATTTCAGGTTGTGTGAGACCCCGAATTTTGAGTCCTAGAAGTCCAGAAGCCAGTGCAGGTGAAAAGACAATTATTTCCCTGAAGAAAAGGATGTGTGATGGCCGAAATTGGCAAGAGTGGTATGGTAGTTAATTCTGGTATAAATTCCCTTAAATCTAAGTCCTTATAGATAAATAATTGCCTTAGAGATTAAAATCCCTAAGAATAGGGGAAGATAATTAAATTCTTTAATTATCTGGTAATTATTTTATTTTTAATTATCTTAAAAGTAGTAATCATAATTCTATACTCATTCATTATAAATAGGAAGCCAACCTCACAAAATCATTCAGAGAAAACATACAAAATTCGTATAAGCCTAAAACCCTACACCTCCTTATAGTCGCCAAAATTCGTTGAAACTTTAAACCAACATAACTCTCTTATCATTCATCGGATCCCTGAAAATAATAGCTTGTTGTAAAGCTCTCTTCATCCTTTTTCCAAAAATATTTTCTTTTTTGTCAGGAGATTAGTATTCATTTCTCTAAATATAAGTTGAAAATCAGCGGCGGAATTATATTTTTGCCAAATCTTCTTGAACTTCAATGTAGCATAACTCTCTTATCTTTTGTCAGATCCCTTTAAATAATAGCTTGTTGGAAATATTTTTTCATCCTCTTTCCAACTATATATGTTTCATTGTTTTGACATAAATATTTCTTTGTCTAAGGTTAAGTCGAAAATCAGCGACGGAATTAGGTTTTTAGATTTCTATAGTTTTTGTCTTCGGTTGATTTCTGTTGTCGTTTCGCGTATTCTTATGATTGTTTAGCATCTATTCATGATGTATGATCATGAATTTCCTTCTTTTAAATTTCTCCATGCTTAAAGTCGAAATTTTCCTATGCCCTACTTTTAGCGACAAAATTTGCATAGTTAATTGGAATGGAAATTCAGGTTGAATCTTGTTAACTTCCTGGCTATCACATCACACATCCAAGAGGGAAGCACCTGCAGCATCTGATCACTGGTTTCTGATAGGTTTGGTGAGTGGAATTGGTAGGGAAATAGGGTATTGAATTGATTATTGAATATGCATGCTTAGTTTGTTTTCGTCTTTGCCTGGTGATAATATAGGTGGTTCAGAAATACCTAATAAATGAAAAGGAGTAACTTCTTGTTCTGAGATAAGAGAGGTAGGATCTACGACTCATCGGTTTCTTCAGAGACCCCTGTTATTTTCTTGATGTTTTTGTTACCTGCTTTTGTTGCATTGTATGCGATTGGATTATAGGGTGAGATTATGAAATTCAGAGTGAGATATGGATCTCATAGGCTATAACAAATCCCTGAGTTAGGTATTGAGTGTCTGGGTTGCATATGTTATATGAATTGAATATGCTGATTGTGTTATGAGATGATTGAGGATACCCTATTTTGGTATTATGCTTTCTACTTGCCTATGTGTGCTTGTGCGTGTTTGTGTGTCAGCATCCTTTTCGGGTGGCTATTTGAGTTAAGCGCTGATGCTCCTAGGGAGAGGAGAGGTTCTTACTGGTATGGGAGTTGTATGGGTGGCGAAACCCCAGCAAGAGCTCAGTGGATGTCTGGTCCTTGTGTGGCCGGAACCCTGTCCTTGTGGGGCAGGAAGCCCTTATCCTTGTGTGGTTTGGGATGCCCAAGTCCGGTGTGGCTTGGGAAGACTTGTCCGCGCGTGACAAGACGACTTACTAGGCTTACTGATTAGCTTGTGTGTGTTAACCGTTTATCCTTTGCGTAGTAAGCCTTGGACAACACAGGTGGAAGGGGATGGCCTTTCTTCTTCATTGCCGAGAGCAATCTGATGAGTTCCACCTACCTGTGTACTTCTGATACTTTCGGAAGTGTTTGTAGTTCTCGGTCAACCATAGATTCGGCTGTAACCCCTTTCTGATTTATTCTTGAATTGCGTGATCCTCTTTAGATGTCTAGGAATGATCTAATGCGAATTGGGAGATTTGTGTTTAGAGTTTCTGCAGATCTTATGATGCTGCAACCCTACTGAGATTCTTGTAATCTCATACCGTTTTTTTTACTATTTTTCAGGCTTAGGTACATCCACTGCTCGTTGTATCAGTGTGTGAGATCAACGCTGCACGGCGGGGCGATATCGCATCACATTGCATACTTGATCCTTGTTTACTTGCGCATATAACATGAATGATTGGGCTATTTTCTGGTTTATTTTCAGATCCTTCCTTTTCTTGCTATTTCCGAAATATCTTTGGAGGATTTCTTGCTGGTTGTTTGGATCCCTATGGGAGTTGTGTGTTATGAACCCAATGATTTAATCTAAACACTTTCGCTGATGTTTTATTCACTCCGTATGTTACCAGAATAATTGTCCAATATCATGCTCCAACCATTATTAAAAAAATATTAGAAATAAACATGCTAAAAATCGAAAGTTAATGGTAAGCCTGGTGAGATTCAGATATTTCCTAGATGTCATTTGGGCTATTTGGGTTTCACGGCGGTGATGGCCTTAATCGGAGCAAATAGTAATGGTTAGGAATCGGGGTCGTCACAGGATGGGCTGTGTATCGAACTCAAAACCATCGTTGGTATGACACCGGTGCAGAATTTGCAAGAACTAATTGTTGCCTCGATTGAAGCCGAAAAGATCGTGCAAACCAAAAATCCATCTGCAACCACTAATGGTGGATCCTTCCGGTGAGATTCGAAATTTAATAGATGTACGAGACCCTATCCTTTCAGGTCCTATCCTTAAAAAATTAACAGCAATGGAAGTAACAACAAGAACTTTTCTTGTTTGAACTCTAGTGGAACTACGTGGAATACTCAGCAACGTCGATGTCACAATTGTGGCGAAATAGGGCACATTCAGCGAGAATGCCAGAAGCCGAGACGTGTCACAGGCACATTTAGTGCGAGCCAAGGTGGGTATGCTAACCCCACCAAACCAGCAACATGCACACCAGGAGGACCACCCAACGGATCCACAGGTGAGGTGCAACCAAGACCAACAAGGCTAATCACCATAACTGATGATGAGGCTAGTCTTGATGTGGTGACAGGTACTATTTCAGTCTTTTCCCAAAATGCTAAAGTATTATTAGATCTTGGAACAAATAGATCATTTGTAAGTCAAAGGATAGCACTTAGCATGGATCGACCTCTTTCTCCTTTTACTCCTCCTATTGCGGTTTTAACTCCTTTGGGAGAGTAACTAATTTGTGATCTAGTTTACATCGGCTGTGCTGTATGTATGGGTCCGAATGTACTTTTAGTGGATCTAATTCCATTGGACATCTACGAGCTGGATGTGATTTTTGGCATGGACAGTCTGGCAAAATATCAAGCCTGTATGGAGTGTTTAACCAAACGTGTGTGGTTCACTTTTCCTGATGGTGACGAGTACTGTTTTGAAGGTGATAGGTGAGTTGTTCCAACTTGCATGATATCCTGGCTTGATGCAAAACGACTAATCAGCAAAGGATGTACTGCGTATCTTGCGCATGTACATGATAATTCCAAAGAATCCTCGGGTCTTGATTCTGTCCTAGTGGTTCGCGAATTTCCAGAAGTATTTCCAGAAGACATAGTCGGTCTACTACCAGTAAGGGAAGTGGAATTTGGCATTGAGTTAGTGCCTAGTACGAATCCGATTTCCATTCCTCCATACTGTATGGCTCCTGCGGAAATGAAGGAACTAAAAACGCAATTGGAAGATTTACTAGATCGTGGTTTCATTTGACCTAGTGTGTCACCTTGGGGAGCACCTGTCTTGTTTGTGAAGAAGAAAGATGGTTTGCTGCAATTATACATCGACTATCAGCAGCTGAATCATGTGACTGTGAAGAACAGGTACCCTTTGCCACGCATCGACGATTTGTTCGACCAACTCCAGAGTGCAGTCATATTCTCCAAGATCGATCTCAGATCTGGATACTATCAATTGTGAGTTCCTAATATTGATATTCCGAAGACCATGTTCAGATCGTGATATGGCCACTACGAATTTTTGGTTATGCCATTCGGTTTTACCAATGCACCAGTTGTGTTCATGAACTTGATGAATCGTGTGTTCCATGAGTTTCAGGATAAATTTGTGATAGTCTTGATTGACGACATTCTGATTTATTCAAAATCGGAGGAAGAGCATGCTAAGCACTTGCGGATTGTGTTGAATTTTTAAAGTATCAGCGGTTGTTCGCAAAGTACTGCAAATGCGAATTCTGGTTACGCGAAGTCAGATTCCTTGGCCATGTTGTTTCCGTCCAAGGTGTATTAGTTGATCCAAAGAAAATTGATGCCGTAATTGCCTGGGAACCCGCGCAAACTGTGTTCGAAGTTCGTAGTTTCCTTGGCTTAGCAGGATACTACCGTCGCTTTGTGGAAAATTTTTCATCGCTTGCCGGACCATTGAAAAAACTGACGTGTAAGGGTGAGTCGTTCGTGTGGAACGAGAAATGCCAGCGAAGCTTCGAAGAACTGAAAAATCGGTTAGTTTCCGCACCTATCCTTACTTTACCTATTTGCGGAAAGACGTATGTGGTTTACAGCGATGCGTCGAAATCCGGACTTGGATACATATTGATGCAAGACGGGAAAGTCATTGCATATGCTTCCTGACAGTTACGACCGCATGAAAGCAACTATCCTACACATGATTTGGAGCTTGCAGCCGTGGTGTTTGCGTTGAAAATATGGCGACATTACTTATACGGCGAGACATACCGAATCTTCACCAATCACAAAAGCTTGAAGTACCTACTCACGCCAAAAGAATTGAATATGAGACAATGAAGATTGGTAAAGCTGATCAAAGACTGCAATTTGATCATCGAATATCATCCTGGAAAGGAAAATGTTGTTGCTGATGCTTAAGCCAAAAGTTTCATCATCCTTCCCCATCGGTTTTGGCCTATATATGCACCCATTACATGCCTATGTTGCTGGATTTGAGGACTAATCATGTGCATCTTAGCATTAATTATTCTGGTTCATTGTTGGCACGAATCGAAGTCACACCTACCTTGATTGAGGAAATCCGGAATCAGAAATTAGAGGATCCGAAACTAATTGAAATTCGGAAGCAACTTTCTGATGGTGTTGATGCCATAGTTCGTGATTTCCGAATACGAGATGACGAAGTGCTTGTCTTCAGAAACCGGGTATGTGTTCCACAAGACATTGATATTCGTAACCTTATTGTATCGGAGGTGCCTAGTTTGAAATTCTCTATCCATCCCGGAAGCACTAAGATGTACCGAGATTTAAAGGAGCAGTATTGATGGCCAAATATGAAACGCCACATTGCTGAGTTCGTTGCTTGATGCCTCGTATGTCAACAAGTAAAGATTGAACATCAATGACCCGTTGGACTACTTCAGTCACTTCCGATTCCAGAATGGAAGTGGGAGCATGTCATAATAGATTTTGTGACCGGTTTGCCTAGATCGCAGCAAGGATACAATGCCATTTGGGTGATTGTTAATCGATTGATGAAATCTGCACACTTCCTCCTTATACGTGTGACAGATACACCTGAGAAATTGGCTATTCGTTATTTGGATGAGATTGTTCGATTGCATGGAGTGCCAGTTTCTATCGTGTCAGATCGTGACCCTCGTTTCACCTCACAATTTTGGGAGAAATTCCAGAATGCGTTGGGTTCGAGATTGAATTTCAGTACGGCATTTCATCCCCAAATTGATGGCCAAACAAAAAGGATGATTCAAACACTCGAAGACATGCTATGAGCGAGTGTGTTGTATCAACAAACCGGTTGGGATTGATGCCTGCCGTTGGCAGAATTTGCTTACAACAATAGTTTTCATGTAAGCATCGGTATGGCACCTTATGAAGCATTATATGGGAGACGTTGCAGAACTCCCATTTGTTGGAATGAAGTAGGAAAAAGACACCTAGACAATCCGAAATTGATTGATAAAGCAACAGAATAGTTGAACTTGATTCGACAACGGCTAAAAACAGCCCATAATTGACAGAAAAATTATGCCTATAATCGACGAAGGGATCTAGAATTTTCCATAGGTGACAAAGTGTTTCTGAAGGTCTCCCCATGGAAAGGAGTCCTTCATTTTCAGCAGCGAGGTAAGCTAGCACCTCGTTATATTGGTTCGTATGACATTGTTTTCGTTTTGTGTCTTTTCGTTTGTTGAAGTTGTGTTTGAGTTGGTTTTGGTGTTGCCTTGCGTGTAGGTGGTTCCGCAGCACGTGACAAAGGCAAGGGCGTGGCGATTAGTGAGTCGTCCGCACAACAACAGGTGGGAGTTTATGTTTCATTTGCATACGCGACACGTTTTGTTTTCAGAATGCACATATGATTTCATGTTTTGTTTTGAATGGAGGCATGACTTGAATTGTGGTACATATGTGTTTTTGGAATCATCATGTACTTGCCATGTTTGAATGCATCAGCCAGATGTTCAAAAGCTGAAGTATGCTGACTTGTTTGGGCATACAAATTTTCATACGTGTTTTGTGACCTTCCATACGATATGATTTTTCATCATCTTAGACATTTTTGTTCTTGTGGCTGAATACATTGAATATTATTTTGAGAAGTTTGGCACCTGATTTACAAGAGGGAAACGCTTAAATGCATGCATGGAATATTTGATGAATTTTTAGATTTAATAGCCCATGCTTGATAAATTCAGTTTTTGGTCACTAGACCAATTGGAATTGTTGAACAACGCTTGGCCAATGCGGAGGTAAGGGACGGGAGTATCCCTTCGTTTAGAGGGACGATCCTTTACCTAGGTGTACAGGGTGAAGTGTGTAGGCCTCGGACCCGAACTGGATAAAGGCTAAGCACTTGGTTGAGAAAGGGTGTGCAGCTTACCTAGCTCATGTCAGGGATATGTCTATGGAGCTGCCTGAGTTAAGTAGTGTATCGATTGTCAACGAATATATAGATGTGTTTCCTGAAGAGGTGTTGGGTTTACCGCCAGTCAGGGAAATGGAATTTGAGATTGAGTTGTTGCCAGGGACAACTCCGATTTCTGTTCCGCCGTATCGTATGGCACCGGCTGAGTTGAAAGAGTTGAAGACTCAGCTGGAGGATTTGATGGATCGAGGTTTCATTAGACCGAGCACTTCGCCTTGGGGTGCACCAGTCCTTTTTGTCAAGAAGAAGGATGGTACTCTTCGGTTATGCATCGACTATCGGCAGCTGAATCGAGTCACGGTGAAGAACCGGTATCCTTTGCCAAGGATAGATGATATGTTTGACCAGTTGCAGGGTGCCTCGGTGTTTTCAAAGATTGATTTGAGATCGGGGTATCATCAGTTGAGGGTTCGTGAAGCTGATATTCTGAAGACGGCGTTCAGATCGAGGTATGGGCATTATGAGTTTGTTGTCATGCCATTTGGGTTGACGAATGCACCGGCTGTATTCATGGATTTGATGAATCGGGTTTTCCGCGAGTTTTTGGACCGATTCGTTATAGTTTTCATAGACGATATATTAGTGTAGTCGAAGACTGAGGAGGAGCACGAGTTACACTTGAGGACTGTATTGGATACACTTAGAGCTCAGCAACTGTACGCGAAGTTTTCTAAGTGTGAGTTCTGGTTGAGTGAAGTTGGTTTCTTGGGGCATGTGGTGTCAGCGAACGGAGTGTTGGTAGATCCCAAGAAGATTGAGGCTATTGTATCTTGGGAGCCGCCCCGTAGTGTGACTGAGGTCCGCAGTTTCCTTGGTTTGGCAGGCTATTACCGACGGTTTGTGGAAGGATTTTCAGTGTTAGCGACACCTTTGACAAAGTTGACTCGCAAGGGTGTTCCGTTTGTGTGGACTAACAAGTGTGAGCAGAGCTTCAGTGAGTTGAAGTCCAGATTGGTTTCAGCTCCTGTGTTGACCTTGCCAGTCAGTGGTAGAGGTTATGTTGTGTACAGTGACGCTTCGAGACTTGGTTTGGGATGTGTGCTGATGCAAGATAGCAAGGTGATTGCCTATGCTTCGAGACAGTTGAGGCCGCATGAGGGCAACTATCCGACCCATGATCTTGAGCTCGCAGCAGTGGTTTTTGCTTTGAAGATTTGGCGTCATTACTTGTATGGCGAGACTTGTCATGTGTATACCGATCATAAAAGTCTCAAGTATCTTCTCACTCAGAAGGACTTGAATTTGAGGCAGAGACGTTGGCTGGAGCTGATCAAAGACTATGACTTGATCATCGATTACCATCCTGGTAAAGCCAATGTGGTTGCAGATGCATTGAGCAAGCATGTCGGTAATACTCGTCTGTCACCCTCAAAACACAACTCTGTTCCATCCGATAACCTGAACCACACCTTCTTTGTGAAGCACTCAAGACGAGCTCGATAACGGGCTAGGCAATCCATACCTACAATCACATCAAAGTCACTGATATCTAGAGGTATCAAAGCCACCTCCAACTGTATGGTACCCACCGTCAATACACAATCCCGATACACCCCACCACAAGTAATCTGCTCACCGAGGGGTGTTAACACCACTACGGGTGGCTCTAGGGGAGACAACACTCTACCCAAACTCCCTACCACTCTAAGACCCACAAACGACCTATTCGCTCCGGGGTCGAACAAAACTCTTACAGGACTAGAGAACAAGGAAGCTGTACCTGTTACGACATCCGGATTGGCGCTAGCCTCTGCATCTGCCAATGTGAAAAGTCGTGTCTGTGGTCGTTGCTGTTGTGTCTGCCTCGAAGCCTGACTACCAGATTGTCGCACAGTCTGTGACCTCGTCTGTGGTCTCGATGATGCGTGTGAACCCATCTGGCTCATCCCTGACCTCGGTGGTGCTGGCACAACTGGGAGTCTCGACTGTGATGCAGTCTCTCGAGGTACATTGCCCAAAGGGCAATCTCTGGCAAAATGCCCAAACTTGTCACAAGAGTAACACCTGAGCGGATGAGGACAAGGTGGAAAATGATTCTGCCTACAATTCGAACACCGGGGAGTTCCTGCTGGCTTCACAACACTGGGTGCTGAAACTGTGGTCTGCGCTCGGGACACAAAAGAAGGAGTGCTCTGCGGCCTAGTCTGCCCCACTGGATAAGGAGAGGAAAACCGACTCCTCTGCCCGTGGATAAACCTGTCCCTATCCCTATACTTCAAGGGACCTCTACTCGCCACTACATCTCTAGGTCTTCCGGACTGACCACTTTGTCCGCCTCGGACAATCTCCTCAGACTTTACAGCATCTACAACTAACTTCTCAAAATCTATACTGACATTAGGCCCCATCACCTTTCGGATATCTTGGTTGAGACCCTGCTCAAACCGACTTGCCAACACAGTCATATTCCGCTGCACCTCTGGAACAAAGTGTGCTAAAGCTCTGAATTCAGTCTCATATTCGGCCACCATCTTACCCCCTTGGCGAAGCATGTAAAAATCAGATCTCTTGTTGTTTTGAAAATGAGGAGGAAAGTACCTCATGTCAAATTCTTTCTCAAACTCGTCCCATGTAGGCTGACCACCATATCGACTCCGGACTGTGCTCCACCATATAGCAGCATCTCTCTCCAGTAGTCGTGTAGCCAATGTCACCTTATCAGCTGAAGACAACCTCAAGTCTTGAGCAGTCAACACCATTTTGTCTTTCCAAATCTTGGCCACCATAGCATCGCTCGAACCGTAGAAGCTCTCGCAGCCGAGATGTCTGGCCTCTTTCAACAGCTTAGACACTTGCACAGGCACTCTGACACCCTGCGCCTCAGCTATTTGATCTCTGGGCTGTGTTGGTTCCACCACAACCTCTGGCTGTACTGGTGCTGGTGCCTGTGGCTGCTGAGCTACTGTCTCTTGCATCATCTGCATGGTCTGTTGCATCTGACCCAAAGTAGTCTGTAACGTAGCCAACATCTGTATCAAAGCTGGATCCTGTACTGTGGGCACTGCCTGTACTGGTGGTGCTTCTGATACTATCTGTGGCTGTTGTTCCTCCACTGCTGGACCTCGTGCATTGGACCTCTCATCAACATCCGCTGCCTGCCCAGCCTGACCCTCAACTCTCTTACGAGGTCTGCCCCGTGGCATCTTAACAACTGAACACATAATCATGTAATAAGCCCACAACAAACCAAATAACAACTAAAAACACTCTATGCTGGACTACGCATGTGCAAAGTGAGTGTAATGCACGGTAATGCACTCTTTCAACACATGCAACTTAAAACAAAACAATACGTGAAAGCTTTGCACACAAAGACAACCATGCTCCGCTACCAACCTTGTGAGGACCCGTCCCGGTACCAGGGCCCCTCACCGCCGTGCAGCTCCAAATGGCCCAACCTGTGAACCAATTGAAGCCACACAAGGCTTCACAACATAAAATCCCAAAACATGCAAATCAATTAGAATTTTACTAAAATAGGAGCATGCTTTTAATTTTGCATTTGGCTCGGCAACAAGAAATCACGGAGTACACAATATCAACAAGCGGAAGACTTAAGGCCACATGGACAAGGCATGCCTCATATAAAACAAAAGTCTCAAGTCACAACACACAAATCTACAACCCATCAAGGGCCAACACGAAGGTGAGAAACATGCAATACAGTAATCCAAAACACAAAGATATGCCGAGTTTCCAAATGTGCCAATGCAGTAGTCCAGCCCTAAGACAAACCGGGAAGCTCGACCTCAAAAAGAAAGACTCAACAAGCTCCTGAAACTAGTCCTGAAAAACAACAACAAAGGGGGAGTGAGATCACTGGGATCTCAGTGAGAGTTACTGCGTCATAAGCGTAAACGATGGAATAGAGGCAATCACTAAAACCAGGTATAAACAGTTGCTGAATAAAAGCAAGTAAAGTCCATGCTTACTCAAAGTGCATCGCATCAACAAGTATGCAATCACATAGCATATGCATATCAACACAAGCACATAAACTTGTCACAATCTCATTCGCATGGGTATTACACCAGAAATATAGTTGGGGAGAAGCTGTATTACTTCACGATGAATCCCGGCCAAAGGATCACCGGAAGACCGTTGGTGGTTTAATTGAAAACACATGCACTTATTCAAACTAGATATAGTCCCCACCACCAACGTTGTCATCGGGATAAGTGGAAAAAAACAACAAGATCACACAAGTCCCTACAATTCAACTGAAATGCGTAGCCTGTCATTCAATTCATCAGTTCGGGTCCGAGGCCTACACACTTCACCCTGTACACCTAGGTAAAGGATCGTCCCTCTAAACGAAGGGATACTCCCGTCCCTTACCTCCGCATTGGCCAAGCGTTGTTCAACAATTCCAATTGGTCTAGTGACCAAAAACTGAATTTATCAAGCATGGGCTATTAAATCTAAAAATTCATCAAATATTCCATGCATGCATTTAAGCGTTTCCCTCTTGTAAATCAGGTGCCAAACTTCTCAAAATAATATTCAATGTATTCAGCCACAAGAACAAAAATGTCTAAGATGATGCAAAATCATATCGTATGGAAGGTCACAAAACACGTATGAAAATTTGTATGCCCAAACAAGTCAGCATACTTCAGCTTTTGAACATCTGGCTGATGCATTCAAACATGGCAAGTACATGATGATTCCAAAAACACATATGTACCACAATTCAAGTCATGCCTCCATTCAAAACAAAACATGAAATCATATGTGAATTCTGAAAACAAAACGTGTCGCGTATGCAAATGAAACATAAACTCCCACCTGTTGTTGTGCGGACGACTCACTAATCGCCACGCCCTTGCCTTTGTCACGTGCTGCGGAACCACCTACACGCAAGGCAACACCAAAACCAACTCAAACACAACTTCAACAAACGAAAAGACACAAAACGAAAACAACCCTACGACCCCTTCCGACACACTCAACAACACCCCTCTAAACATCAAAACACAAGCTAACAACCGAACCGCACCTAGGCATCAATAATGCCACACACAACCATAGTCACAACCACAACAAACTTGATATCCATCACTCCTCACTCCAGGTTTGAATTTCCAGCAAACCCAATCCAGCATCAACATCACAAAGTCCATACTCCTCAATCACATGAACCTCAAATCAGCACACACAATAGTCACAAGCCATCCATTATACCAACTCCATCAAAAAGTCCACAAGCATATCTCATTACCCCCAATCTTCAGATCATCACATACTCAACACACAAACAAAACCAATCAAACCAAGCATCAACGTAACAAAACCAACAAGCCTTAAACACAAACCAACCAACACTCAAACCAAAACTACAAGCAAACAGAAATTACCTCAAACCCACTTGAAAATCCCGCTCAAGAGCCAAAGCCACACCAAAAACACACCCAAAACAATCCTACAAGGTGGAAAACAAGGGGAAATGGTGGGGAAGTGTTAGGGTATCACTCACCAAGTGATTTTTGGTGAAAAACAAGTAAAATCCAGATTTTGTGAGGGTTTTCAGTTGAGAATAAAGGGAGAATCGGGAGAGAAAAAGAAAAGGGAGAGAGAAACTGATTTGGGAAAAACTTGGGCTTGTTGGCTTATAACCAAAGTGTTGGGCCTTAAGGCCCAAATGGTCCTTGGGCCCAAAACTAAAAATAAAAGCCCGACAAACCAAAGTGAATCCCGGGTATGTGTATCAAACGCAACAAGCCCACCAAAACACAATTAGGCCCATAAAAACACAAACGGGCCCAAACAAGCAAAGCATATGGCTAAAAGCCCACGGTCGCCAAAACAATCCGGAAACTGAACCAATGCTTTCCACCGACCCTAGCCTAGACCACACAACCGAGACCACTCACCAAGACACCTAGACACGCTAACACAACGGTGTCCACATCACGAAACAACTCCCGAGTCCAAAACAAAGTCACCCACACTCGCTACTAAAAGACGGGGTCTCACAGAGAGGATCGGCCTTATTGCATACCGACTTGCCCTACCTCCAAATGTAGAAAGAATTCACAATGTGTTCCACGTGTTTATGTTGAGAAAGTATGTGCAAGACCCTACTTACGTGCTCGAAGAACCCACAGTTGTAATTGCTGAAGACCTATCCTATCCTGTAAAGCCAGTTGCCATACTAGATAGGCCAGTTCGACAGCTTCGCAGTTGAAACGTGCCTATGGTGCGAGTTGTTTGGCGTAACGGCCAAATTGAGGAACAGTCTTGGGAGACTGAGGAATCTATGCGTGCAAAATTTTCTTATCTGTTTGCTTAGGTACTTGTGTTAAAAATTTCGAGGTCGAAATTCTTATAAGGAGGGGAAGATGTGAGACCCTGAATTTTGAGTCCTATAAGTCCAGAAGCCAGTGCAGGTGAAAAGACCATTTTGTCCCTGAAGAAAAGGATGTGTGATGGCTGAAATTGGTAAGGGATGTCTATTAATTATTTCTTGTATTAATTCCCTTTAAATTGATTCTTTATTGATTGATAATTACCTTTGAAAATAAAAACCATAAGTTTAAGGGGGATAATTACAGAATTTAATTTTGATAATTATCTTACTTTAATTAGGCCTTGAAGATAGGGATTATATTCTTATAACCATCTTATATAAATAGGAATTCAGCCACACAAAAATCTTATATAGAAAATACACAAAATTCGTAGGACCTAAAAACCCTATACCTCCCAATTTCTGCCAAAATCTTCTTGAAATTCAAACAAGCATAACTCTCTCATCGTTTTTCAGATTCCTGCAAATAATATCTTGTTGGAAAAAAAATTTCATCCTTTTTCTAGCCATCTTTGGGTTTTCATCTGAATATTAGTATTTCTTTCTCTAAAGTTAAATCGAATTTTGGCGAAATTGTCAAAACCTTCTTGAACTTCAAACAAGCATAACTCTCTCATCGTTTGTCGGATTCCTGTAAATAATAGCTTGTTGGAAAGCTCTCTTCATCCTCTTTCCAAAATTTTTTTTTTTGACTAGTATTTCTTTATCTAAAGTTAAATCAAAATTTGGCGAAATTAGGTTTTCAGATTTTTTGTAATTCTGCCTATGATTGATCTCTGATGTTGTTACCTTTATTCGTATGATTGTTACCATTATTCAGTATGCCCTACCTTTTCCCTACTTCCCTATTGTACCTATCTTGATCAATTGATTAACCTATTGGATTCTGATCTTGTTTCTTTTGATTATACATGTTATAAACCCTTAATCCTTTCTTGTTAACATGGGATCGCAACTCCTACAACTTGTTAACATGAAATTGAAATTTTCCCTATTGCTCTATTCTTAGTGTCGAAAATTTTATGATAATTGGGGATAGTAATTCAGGTTGATTATTGTTAAGTTCTTGGATATCACATCACATATCCAAGGGGGAGGTACCTGTGGCATCTGATCACTCATTTCTGATAGGTTTGGTGGGTGGAATGGGTAAGAAAATAGGGTATTTAATTGAATATTGGATATGCATACTTAGTTTGGTTTTGACTTTGCCTTGTGATGCTATAGGTAGTGCAGAATTATTAAATAAAGTCAAGGGAATAATTTCCTGTTCAGATACAAGAGAGGCATGATCTAAGCCTCATCAGTTTCTCCAGAGATCCTTGTTGTTTGCTTGCTAATTTCGGTTTCTTTGTATATAACGTTGTATGTGCATATGTTGTAGTAGGAATGTTAAATTGCGGACCAAGATGTGATCCTCTAGGCTATACCAAATCCCTTAAGATAGGATATGAGTGCTTACTTTGCATGTGTGGTGTCTATTGAACATGTTGATTTTGTTTTGACATGTTTAAGCATACCTTATTGTGGTATTGTGTTTTGTACTTGCTTGTGTGTGCTAGTACGTGTTTATGTGTCAGAATCCTTTTCCAGTGGCCATTCAGGGTAAGCACTGATGCTTCTTGTGAGAGAGGAGGTTCTTACTGGTTTGGGAGTCGTATGGGTGGCAATCCCCAGCATGAGCTCGCTGGATGTCTAGTCCTTGTGTGGCTAGAAGCCCTGTCCTTATATGGCAGGAAGCCCTTGTCCTTGTGTGGCTTGGGATGACTGGTCCTTGTGTGGAAAAATGAATAGGCTTATTGAATAGCTTGTATGTTAGCCATTTACCTTTTGTGCAGTAAGCCTTGGACAACACAGGTGGAAGGGGATGGCCTTTCTTCTTCATTGCCAAGAGAAATCTGATGAGTTCTACCTGCTTGTGTACTTCTGAGTTTTCAGAAGTATTGGTAGTCTCCCCTCAGCCTTAGATTCGACCCTACCCTTTTTAACTGATTTCTTGAATTACGTGATCCCCTTTAGTTGCTAGGAATGATCTGATGTTGTTTGGGAGATTTGTGTTTATGGTTTTCTGCAGATGTTATGATGTTGTGACCCTACTGAGATTCTTGTAATCTCATTCTGTTGTTTCCACCATTTTTCAGGTTTAGGTACATTCACCGTTCGTGGTACCAGTATGTGAGATCAAGGCTACACGGCGAGGCGATACTGCATCACCTTTGCATTCCTATTTCTTTGGTTGCTTGCAGATACAATATGATCATAGATTGGACTACTTTTCTAGTTTTTCAAGATCCCTCTTTTGCTTGTTATGTTTCGGAACATGTTGGAGGATTTCTTGCTAGTTATTTGGATCCCTTTGGACTTGTGTGTTTTTATTCCAATAATTAAATTTAAAGACTTCCGCTGATGTTTTACTCACTCTGTATGATACCAGAATGATTATCCAATATCATGCTCCATTTGTTATTAGACATATAGAACGATCATGCTAAAAGTCAAAAAAAATAATTTAATGGGTAAGCCTGGTGGGATTCAAATAGGTTATAGGTGTCTTTGGGCTTGTTTGGATTTCACGGCAGTAATGGCCTTAATCTGAGAAAATTTTAATTGGTAGGAATTGGAATCATTACATCCTTCTTGGAAGAACAACTCAACTACTCAACACAACTAGAGAAACTATCTCCAACTCTCAAATATAAGGTATTGTTTAGGAATTGCCCACCTCTCTAGCCCAAGGCCTAGCAGAACATAATTAATCCTTTAATGGCTACCACTGAGATTTGAACCATCACTTATTGTCTTTTGTACTTACAAGGAGGATGCCTCTCACGAATTCAGCTACAACCACTGCCAGTGGGATTTGAACCACCACCTAGTACCTTTTGTTCCTACAAGGGAGGATGTCTCCCACCAATTCAGCTGACGTTTGTTCCTACGAGGAGGACATTTCTCACCTATTCAGGTACCGATTCCTTCGAATTGAGCATTTTTATTTGTTGAAATCTGTTAAATTCTACATGGTCAGGTTTATGGTAAAAGGGGCTTCAAATTGATATAGGTTTTGTGGTGTATTGCTGGCTAGTTTGGTAAATCGTTTTCTTAGGTTTAATCTTTAGTTTCCACTGTGTAATTGCCAAAGACTCAAAGTTGGAGATGACCTTGGATCATATGTCATCTGACATATCTTCAAGTGACAGGTCATTTAGCTCTCATTGTGAATGATGTGTAGCTTACATGCACAGGCGACATATCATGTCACGCCCCAGACCTCAAAAGTTTGCGCAACAGTTGTCATAGGTCCATTATATACATTGATATATTTATCAGCGATGCATATGATAAACCTACAAGGCTCGTAGTATGAAAATAAAGCAGAGATGGAATCATAAGATTTGATCATTTACTATGCAGCAGATTCAAATAGAGACACGATGTTGTCCCAGTAACATCGGTAAAAGAGTAGTTATTACACTACTACCTAGGAATCAATTTAATACATTGGCTCTATCATACATAAATATTCTAGGGAAAATGCTATGAATATAATACTCGTAAAATTACCTCGATCGCTCCTATTCCGTCATCACTTTCCTTTTGTTCCCTCATATTTCCTAGGAGTGAGCTCCTAGTTATCATTATTCCTGAATTTCAAGACAATAATCTGGAAAATCCTGCCAGGTGAGCAGGCTGGAAAAACATACAAGGAAATTTACATGCATTCACTCTCATAGTCAATTAAACATGCTGGCATTTAATAATTCACATGTTTCACACACAATGTAGTTCATTAACGCATGCAATCATTCTCATGTGATAAAACACGTAAATCACAGTCAATTCATATGCAGCACGCTTGACTCTTCAGAACACACGTATAACCGTGATTTGGGCTTGGCAATATCTTCCAGTATCCAGGCTAGGGATAGGACTGGAGTTCGTCAGTGGCACTCTAATTTCATTATCATTCATTTTAGTTATCAAATCATGTAGTAGACAAATCCAAGTCAATTTAATACAAGCCCGATCTACTGATGATGTTAGGGGGTTAGGTGATGGTAGCTCCACCTAATCGATCCCCACACTGTAGAATCTTGATTAATTCATATCTCATGATTGATGTCTTCATGCCATGCTACTAGACCCAGAGAGATCTCAAGGGTTGCATAGGTTACCTTATGCAAACTCAATGCATTCCTCAAACCAATGTCGATTCCCGAATGTGCCCAGTGTATTTTATGCATTATAATAGTCCAAGCATACCAACCAGGTACAATCATGCATTTCATAGCATAGCACACAATTCACGTTTATTCATTTCATATTATTCATTTTTTTTTATATTTTTAACAATTTATTAATTACCGACAAATAAGAAATCTCCATATGGCAACGTCTGGTGTTGCCAGACCTACACCGACCCTCCTTCCGAACCTACACGTGTTTTAACCTACGGCTTCCATGATACATCCAAACCTCAGGTTCGGATGCCTCCTGTCCATGCCAATCGAACGACACGACTCCTGCGCATGCAAGGGATATGTCATTCACTTCGAATGTCAAACGACCCATCACTCAAGATAACCTTAGACATTATGTTGTCCGATGTCATCTTTTTCCTCTAGTAGCATGAGTTGCAGGTCTTTGCCCAGAAATCTAAAGTCTCTAATCCTCTACCAAATTTAATAAAAAGTATACCTACACATAACTATATTAAAGCCAAACCTACCCCGGCAAAAATCATCAAGTTTCATTAATTAAATCATTCATAAAAGCAAAACAATATCCGGTATTTTCCAGACTGAAAGTCACCTAAATCCGATGATTCAAAGCCGAGATCTACACAAAAACAACATAGATGAGCTCGCAAGAGAGAGACGCACTCGACAAGGGAGAAGTGGTAGGTCATTGGGTGCATTTTGGGGGATTACGGGGTATCTCATTATTTTCCCTTCTTATCCCGTAATATTATGGGTCACTGGTGGAAACGGGGAGAGTCAAAGTGCCAGTCAGTTCCCTTGGGCAAAACAACGTCGTCTTTAGGTTTTAATAGAGCGTCGTTTTCACTAAAAACGACACTAGGACAAGTATGGGTGGTCAAAACGATGCTAGTCAATGTTTTTTTGACTTTTCTCAATAAATAATTAATTTATTTTATAATATTAAATATAAATATTATTTCTAAATTATATAAAATCTTCAAAATTCTATAATAAATACCATATAACTTTTGAAAAATATATCAAAAATTTCTATAAATTTCTTATAAATACGAGAATTTATCAATCCAAAAATCATATTTTTCTCATAAATACTAAATTTAATAAAAACCCAATATTCTTAGATTTTATTTAGAAAAAATTCAATAATTATAAAAACATTTCCAAATATTCTTCAAAAATTCATCTAACCTTAAAATACACCTAGTGGACCAGTCTATGGTCTTGAAATTCCAAAATCGATAATACAACTCCTCTTAAATTAATTCTCGTAAATTAATAATTTTTCTAAAAAATAATCCAATTCACTTCTTAAGTCCAAAATTGACCCCGATTCATGGACTAAAGCCCACTAACATTGTTGGTCTCTAAATGGACCTCCCAGCCCAAATTGTTCAAAAATGTCTACTTCTCACATATTGTTCGATAGGATAGATAGAAAAGCATCTGAACTTGATGTTCAAATGATGCGACCAGCTATGATTAGCCTATGTGTATGTTTGATACTAGAATCAGATGATGAGGTTTGGGTAATGGTAGCTTCAGAGTGATGACATGGCATGTTTTGATTGGTCAATATGTCATTATTATATAAGTCAGGTAAAAATGTAGATGACTCGCAGTATAACATGTGTCAGGATTGGAAGATGACACGTGCCATGTTGATGACATGTTTTACATGTCATTTTAGTCTCCAATTTTAGTATAGTTTTAGGACATTTCAAGAGATAAATCGAACATTATCTTCACAAGACCATCTCCTCAAGATAACATGCAAGTTTCAAGGAAAAGAAGATAAAAACAAGATAAGAAAATAAAGACTAAGGAGACAAGAGCTTATCTACTCCAAAAGAAGATAGATCAAGATCTTATCCATTCCTGATGTGGTCAGGGCATCCAGTTTTTAGAAACCTTTAGAATTTAGATTAAAATTCCCTCAAGCATGTCTTGCTAGAAACTTATAATCTAGCCACCACTTTACATTAGGTTGTTTTCCAAATCCTTAGGGAGGTTCTACAATAAAAGATTGAAGTATTTAGTTATTGCTTTATCTAAAAATCATTGAAATAGATTCCAATACCGTGATCATGGCTAGATTATTGTGAGCAAATCCATCGTAACATTGATCATGTCCAGATCATTGTGAGAAAATTCATACTGTTAGAAGGAGGATAGTCATACAACCCTTTGGAATCTAGTGGAAAACTAAGAAGTGGGAGGTATCAATTTGAGTATCTATGTTAGTGCTCCAGGAGATAGGAGGATCAATGATAGAAGAAGTGAATGAGCCTTCAGTCATACTAAGCTTCCCAAGTTCCATGGTCGTGCATGGTTTCCTACCAATCAGGTTCTCTAAGTCAAGAAGTCAAGACCATCCTATAATTGAATCTAGGAAAAAAGAAAGATGATAACTGAGTGTAAGTTGGGGCTAGATACTCTCCTCATATTGTTTATAAACTTACTTATTCTTGCTTTTTACTATTCATAGCTTGCAAACCAATCTTCAACTAATATTCATACCATTGTGCTCAAGTCCTTCGATCATATACTCATGTGCAGCAACGCAAAACAACCCATGCCTTATTTGTGACTTGATCTTGATTCTCTATGGATTTGAGCCTGCTATCTTTACTACAGTATAACCAACATAGTAAGATTTTATCTTTGCTACCATTTGTCACGACCCGGCCCCTGGACCCTCGGCCTAGCGGACCTGGACGTATATGTGCGCGTAATGGATCACAACTACAATGCTCAGTTGGGCTTTTATCCACAGGGCCCAAAAGATGCATCTTGTTTCAAATGATACCATCACACAACACATATAAGCCCAAGACCTCCCCCGCACCTTTTCGATGTGGGATTGGGTAGTTTCATCCCCCCTATGGGCTGGGTCTCACAATATCCCCTCCTTATAGACCACGTGTCCTCACCAGGGGAGCCCAAACGTAACTGAATTGGGCCCAAACTCACGGGCCCAAACGTGAACACACAACACGGCCTAATCCCACCTGGAAGAGTGAGCGAGATCGGCTCCACTACCATTTGTCACGACCCGGCTCCCGGAACCTCGGCCCAACAGACCCGGATGTATATATGCGAGTGATGGATCACAACTGCAACGCTCAGTTGGACTTTTAACCACAGGGCCCAAAAGATGCATCTTGTTTCAAATGATACCATCACACAACACATATAAGCTCAAGACCTCCCCCGCTCCTTTCCGATGTGGGATTGGGTAGCCTGACCCCCCCTACGGGCTGGGTCTCACAACCAGCTCTTATCTAGCTTCTGTCAATCTTCCATGGCAAACCCAAAGAAGATCCCAACAGGCACATTCAAAACTTTGAAGTAGTATGTTTGAGCTTCAAGCCACGGGGTATGATGGAAGATGATCTTAGACTCCTTGCCTTCTAATTCTCGATAAAAGATGGAGCCAAATGTTGGCTATGAAGTCTACCGCCTAGATCAATATCTAGATGGGCAGAGATGGTGGAATCATTTTTTGACCAAATTTTTCCTAGCATCCTGTGCCTTGGGTGTGAAGATCTAGAAAATTCTTAGAAAAGAAATTAGGATTCTTAAATTTTCCTAAGTGATTTGTAACCTTAGGTATGCTTGGAATTGTATGATTTGGATTAGGAAAAATTTTCTAAATTTTTTGGAAATAAATACCCTATTTTTTATATTTTTTGAAATTTTACAAAAATTATAATAAATCATAAGATTATAGAAAATTTGAAATTTAGATTAAGATAGGTTTTACTATTCATAATGTTTTCTGGGTATTTTTCTAATTTTCCTGCTATTTTTAACAATTTTCATAAGTTTATTAATTTCTTTTAAAATTAAATATTATTATTATTATATTAATTTTTACTATATTAATATTATATTACTTAGTCCAAAACGGAGGGTTGGTGCGTCATTTTGACCGAGATGGTCAAAACAAGAACACGCCCTGCCTTTTTGATCCATGAGTGGGGAAGGTGATATGTTGCACGGTCTAAAATGATGTCATTTCATATGGGTGTAGGCGCCGGTTTGGCCGTATCCAGCCACCCACGAACGTCGGGCATTAAACCCGAAAGTTGGCCCTAATCGGGCATTTCGGCACCCAAATGAGAGCAATTTGAGGATTCTAAGCGATTCATCATCCTGAATCATTCAGTGAAAGGTTTGAGTGGATTTTGGAAATTTACGAGCTTCATCCGGTGAGTCTTCTAGCCTGTAAATTTGAATTTTGTTTGCTTGGTTCTTGAGTTTTAGTTAATAAAATTAAATGATGTTGGGATTTGTTGCGGATGAGTGGGTGAGCATTTTGCGATTGATAGGAGGGTGATTCAGTAGCTAGAAAGGTGAATTGCCAGCTAGGGTTTTCAACCTTTGGTTAGTCCAAAGGTTGAAGATGACTCAGTGGACGACAAGTCGTCCACGAGTCGTCTGAATGACGGGTCGTCTAGTCAAGGAACTAAACGACAGGTAGTTGGGTTAAGGAACCAACCACCATGTCGTCGGTTTATGTTAGGTCTGACCAGGTTTAGGTTAGGATTGACCAGGTTTGGTTCAATTGGACTGTGTCGAGTCAGACTGGTCTAACTAGACCGGACCAAGTCAGGGTTGGGTCAAACTAGATTTGAAGGACCAATAAGATGATGACACATGTTCATTGACTTTTCTAATTTTGACCAATTTTCCAAAAATTCTGAAAATAAAGAAAAATTTTAGAAAAATAGATAGAAAATAGAAAAATTACCAAAAAATTCTGAAAAAATAAATAGAAATATAAGAAATTCAATGATATATAGTTTGATTAATTTGGAGTTGATTTGGGGGGTATAGAAATTAGGAGAAGTTTTAAAAAAATATAGGAAATATCGGAAAAAAAAATCCCAGAAAGATTCATATAGGTATATCGAGACCTATATGGCTAAGAAAGGGGTCATATGTTTTGAAATTTTGATTTATTATCTTAGAAAATGAAGAATTAAATAAAATTATTGAATATAATTTGTATAGGTGTTGAAACACATACACTGTACTCTAGAGCGGGACTCAGTTAAGTACCATCAGAATAAGGTGAGTGGACTAACCTTAGCATTTCTGTCAATTATTTACATGTTGAAATGCATTGTTTGAGAAAATGTGTGATATGCACAAAAACGTTTGCTATTGATGAAAACTATCTTTTTTGTGGCATTTCCTTTAACATTGTTCGTTTGCTTTGATTTGTGTGAACCTGATACATTCGTAAACTACTAAACATCGTGTGAATAACCCCATGGTGGATACTGTCTTAAGGACCTTGCTATATTGAAACTCCAGAGAGTTTCGGCTCTCTCGAGTATGGTGATGAAATTCCATGCACATGTTGACGAGAGAGTGAACTAATATCTAATATGATATACAAAGTGGTAGCACTGGCCGAAGAGTGAGAATGAGAGGACTATCCAGTGTGGGATTGGGATCGAGCACGTAGAGTCACCACCACTGCTCACCTCGCACCATTAATGTGTTTGAAACCTATTTTTCAAAATACAAATCACTGACGAATTTCTTCAATTTTACGATGGTGATCTCGATTATAGTAAATTTTGCATGCCAATTATAAAATTCACCACTAACATGTAACGACCCTAATTCCTAACTATTATTAATTGCTCTGATTAAGGTCATTACCGCCGTGAAACCCAAATAAGCCTCAACAACACCTAAGACCTATTAGAATTCCACAAGGCTACTCATAAGATATCAATTTTAAGCTTGTTTATTTTGTTTCTTTTCAATCAATTGGAGCATGATATTGGACAAATATTCTGGTAACATACGGAGTAAATAAAAACATCAGCGGAAGTCTTAAATTAATCCACTGGGTTCATAACGCACAAGTCCCATAGGGATCCAAATAACAAGCAAAGCAAGAAATTCATCAACCAAATTTCGGAAATAGCAAGCCAAACGAATGCTTAAACATAAACCAGAACAATGTCCAATCTTTCAAGTTATATGTGCAAGTAACAAGTATGCAAATGTGATGCGATATCGTCCCGCCGTGCAGCCTTGATCTCACACACTGGTACCACGAACAGTGAATGTACCTAAGCCTGAAAAATGGTAAAAACAACGGTTTGAGATTACAAGAATCTCAGTAGGGTCACAGCATCATAAGATCTACAGAATCCCTAAACACAAATCTCCCAACTCACATAAGATCATCCCTAAACAACTAAAAGGGATCACGCAATTCAACAACAAACCAAAAGGGGTTAAGGCCGAAATTATGGCTGCGGGAGGATCACACTTCCGAAAGTTCAAAAGTACACAGGCAGGTGAAATACAACAAAATCACACACAATGATGAAGAAAGGCCATCCCATTCCACCTGTGTTGTCCAAGACTTACTGCACAAAGGGTAGATGGTTAACACACAAACTAATCAGTAAGGCTTTCACCTTATCCTCGCAAGGACAAGTCGACTAGCCCCACATGGACAAGTCTTCCCTTAGTCGCAACCAGGGCATCCCCAAATCTCGAAAGATAAGGGCTTCCTGTCTCGCAAGACAGGGATCCGGCCTCGCAAGGACAGATATCCAGCGTGCACTTGCTGGTTCATCACCCATACACCTCCCATAAATCGATAAGAACCTCTCCTCTCCCTAGGAGCATCAGTTCTTACCCTGCCTGGCCAGCGGAACAGGATCCAGACACACAAACACGTACAAGCACACACAGGCAAGTACAAAGCATAATACCACAACAGGGTATCCTCAATCATGTCAGGAAACAATCAACACATCCAATTCATATAACAATAGCATCCCAAGAACTCAATTCCTAACTCAGGGGTTCGATATAGACTAGGAGATTCATATCTCATTCTGAATGTCATATTAACACTCTACAATCCAATCACAAACAAATACAACAAGGGCAGGTAACAAAAACATCAGATAAGAGCAGGGGTTTCTGGAGAAACCGATGAGGCATAGATCCTACCTCTCTTGTCTCTGAACAATAAGCTAATCCTTTGCCTTTATTAAGTAAATCCGAACCACCTAAATTATCACCAGGCAAAGACAAAACAAACTAAGCATGCATATTGAATAATCAATTGAATACCTTATTTCCTTACCAATACCACTCACCAAACCTATCAGAAACCAGTGATCAGATGCTACAGGTGCCTCCCCCTTGGATGTGTGATGTGATAGCCAGAAACTTAACAAGAATCAACCTGAATTTACCATTCCAATTAACTATGCAAAACCTGTTGTTAAAAGTAGGGTATAGGACGATTTCGTCTCGACTTACAATGAAATATTTATATACAAGCTACGATTTAAATATGGTTGAAACGAGAATGAAAGTAGCTTTCCAACGACATATTATTTGCAAGATTCCAACAAACGAGTAGAAAGTTATACTATTTTTAAGTTGAAGAAAATTTGACGAAAACCTAATTCCGCCGCCGATTTTCAAAATAGCTTTAGACATAGAAATACTAACCTTCTGATGAAAAAATAAGATTTTTGGAAAGAGAATGAAGAGATCTTTCCAACAAGCTATTATTCGCAGAGATCCAACGAACGATGAGTGAGTTATGCTGGTTTGAAGTTTCTGCAAATTATGGTGGCTATAGGGAGGTATAGGGTTTTAAGCCTATACGAAATTGGTAGGGTTTCTATGAATAATTCTTTGTGAGGTTGGCTTCCTATTTATAATGAGTGGGTATAGAATTATGATTACTACTTTAATCACTTTATCAAAATAGGATAATTTACTAAATAACTAAACTCTAAACTCTTTAATTATCTTCCCGGACTTTAATCTTAAGGAAATTATCTATCTATAAGGATAATTTCTAAGGCAATTATCAACCTATAAGGACTTAGATCTAAAGGAATTTAAAACAAAATTAACTATTAAATAATCTTACCAATTTCGGCCATCACACATCCTTTCCTTCAGGGACAAAATTGTCTTTTCACCTGCACTGGCTTCTGGACTTCTAGGACTCAAAATTCGGGGTCTTACATCCTCCCCTCCTTATAAGAATTTCGTCCTCGAAATTTTAACATTAGTACCTAATCAAACAAGTAAGGAAATTTTGCATGCATAGATTCCTCAGTCTCCCAAGACTGCTCCTCAATTTGGCCATTACGCCAAACAACTTGTACCATAGGTACGCTTCGACTGCGAAACTGTCGAACTGACCGGTCTAGTATGGCAGCTGGCTGTACGGGATAGGATAGGTCTTCTTCAACTTCTACTGGTAGTTCTTTAAGCACATGAGCAGGATCTCACATATGCTTTCTTAGCATTGAAATGTGCCATACGTTGTTTTCATTTGCTTGATTAATATCAGGTAGTTCTTCATCTTTTAAATCATCAAAAATCTCAATCTGATCATTGTCCCCCACGTGTCCATCTTTATAGCTTAAGCCTTTCTTTGGAGAATCTTTCAGTAAGAATCTCTCTTTAGTTACGCTCCGAACAACCCTTTGCCCTGCTCCCAGCAACAAAGCTTTCCCAATGGAAGATCTCTGCACCCATCTGTCAGCCGCAAATTCATTGACAGAAATGGCATGTTGCTCATAAGTTAGTGTCGAGACCCAATAAGAATATAAAAAACAGTGCTGCTGATCCATATAAACTCGCTCGTTCTAGACTGGCATGTAGCTGATGATTTACTTTCTTATTTTCCTGTTTCCTGTTCAGCATCTCTCCTTAAAATTTAGCAGCCTGGTATACAGATAGCTCTGGCTCTGAGGAGGCATCCATGTATTCCTCGAAAGATATTCTGGTGGTAACTCTGGCCATAAGTGAGCGCATAAGGACGCTTCTGAATTTATAATATTCGGGTATGCTCTCATGCCAGAATGCAACTTCCTCACAGCTCCCCAACCTTCACAAATGGAGGCGCACCAGGTGCTGGAGCTGATGCTGGGAAGCTTCTTCTTCTTCTCCCTTTTTTTTTTTAAGTTCACAATCATTCTTCAAATTCCTTTACCATAAACCCGTGATATTCTAACAAGCTATATATGTCTTCCTCCTTGATCAGTTCTTCTTGCATCTCTAGGAACTCCAACTTTCTTCTTTTCTCTGAAACAGAATCTTCAGATGGCATGGAAGTCACCTGGACAGTATCAACGACCTCATCTAGCCAATCACACAACTACTGGCGCATTTCCTCCACTGAAAGCAATCCATGCAATCCACGATCTCTACAAGCCTGATGAAGCTCGGCTTCTGAAAGGGATTCTATACCCTTTGCTCGAATCATTTTTATCATCATTCTTGATCCTTTGTATTTTTTTCTGGAGCATGAAACGTAGATGCATCAGTTCCAAAAAGGGCTGATGCCCATATATTTGCACATGTTTACTAGCCAAGCTCGGCGTTATTAGGTGTTTAGCACTTGAGAAGGTGGCCGAGCCGTTTAAATTGCCATGCAAATATTTCAACCTGGGATGTCCAGAGATATTCCCATATTATAGCAAATTGAAGCATGAAGCTGGTTGCAATCTCAGACCATATAATTGACCATATGCGGGCTCAGAATACTGAAGTTTAAACCTCCCCCTATCATTTTCCTCTCTTGCTGGCTAAACTCTAGCTATGTGTGTCATACCAGGAACGAAGGGTGCTCCTTTTTCTTGTTCTAATGTATTCCGGTTGGGTAACTCTCAACCCGTTACCTTCAACCTCCCCCTATCACACTATGAATCAGCAGCTTCACCGACGTCACACATCATCTTCAAACAACCTTTGCCTCGAGCTTCTCCTTCCCCTTGCTGGGCGAGACGAGCCTACATCCTCCATTTTCTTTCGACTTTTCTCTCTCCCCTGTTGCAGTTCGTGTTAGAAGCTCTTGTATTTTCCTCCTTCTTCCTTGCTGCTCACGTCGGGAGCTTGTTTTGTGGTTCGTTTCTTTCGTTCAGCTTCTCCTTCCCGTGCCTCACCTTCATTCCTCACCAGCCCTCTGGTGATACCCAGCTCGCAGCACTGTATCTTCTCTTGGAGCGTGAGCGTGACATGTCTAGGGCTCCTTCGTCATCTTCTTGCTGTTATGGGTTGTCTCCTTCGCTGATTGTGTTGGCTGTACAGGGGTCTTTGTGTCAACTAGCCCTTCTAATTCAGCTTCACCTTAACAAAGTCATGCACATGTTCGCCATTTGGAGACCCAGCTGGTTTCTATTTGCGGGTTCACCTACAGTTTTCCTCGATTTCCTCTGCCAAAGTCCCCATCTTCTTTTCTTCGACGGGTAAGGTTGGTGCTCTTTGCAGTTGTCACTTCACGCAACCTGGCCCTTAAAGCCTCTTCTTCGTTTTTCTGAGCTTCCTTGGCCTTTGTTTCTTCTCCTTCTCCGTCTTCCCTTGCTTTCGTTTCTTCCGGTCCGACTTGCTGTTGGAGATATTGCCTTTCTGGTTTCGCATCTGAGGGATGATCATAAAGTGGCTATGCACGCAGGATGCACTTCCAACTGTCGATATGTCAAGTCTAATCCTCGTGAAGTGGAGAATTCTGCATGGATGCTGATGGTAATCACAGTATTTCCTTTTGTTTTAAAATATTCCTTTGTGTTAATAGGTGTTAGTGCCTTCTGCCAAAGAATTCTGTTCTTCATGCACAACACGAGCATTATACATTGCTCTTATTTGTTTCGTGTATCTCTTCCTTTACGCTTCCTTGGCTTTCTTGGTTATTGGGGTCATTGACACCGATATCTGGCCAGAGCACTAGAGCTTTAACGACAGCGACCTAGGCCCGACCCCTACGAAATGAAGTGGAACGTGCACTGCCACCCCGGACTTTCTCTCCACCTTGCGCAACCACAACGGCAGGATGATCGAGACAGCCACTCATCCACACATGTAATAGGGAGACCAGGCTGTTCGCAATCGTTGCACAGTGAGCATGCATTAAGCATGCATGAAGATAGCTGGCTTTCCTTGCAAGTCGAATGAAGGCAATAAACAGTATCAGCTCTGCAAGCCCTTGCTACATCACGAGCAAAGAATACTTTTGAGGTTTTTCTTATCTCTGGAGTCATTTAGCAAGAGCCAGAGAGAGCTCCGATGGTTTAACCTGAAGTGGGCTGTGTGTTTTTGCTTTGGCTTGTATCTCTCTGTCAGTTCCTTTTGGATCAAAGATGAATTCTCACGGTGAACTTTACTGATAAAAAGTGACTGAGTTTGCGTTTGGTTATGGACATCAGCAACATCGCCTTTCAGCGCTCTGCCTAAGAGTTTTTATATAGTAACTACGTACGTGTGGAAGTCTGTCTTTATTCGTTGTTCCTGCTTTGTCAAGTAGGTGTTTTATGCTCTGGAAGCCTGCTGAGAAGGGCATGTAACACTTCTGGCCTTCTGGGAGCTCCAGTAGGTTGGTAAGTTGGACCATCATTCGCTGTATGTAAGGCTGGCCTGTTCGTAATCAAAGTAAGAACCTGCATCTTCCCGCCTTGTAAATAGAAATAGGGGATCATCTTGATCATTTGGTTGAGCAGCCCCTCCTGTAGCCATCTCGCCAGCATCTTCTGTAGCCACTTCTTGAGACCCGGAATCTGTACGATCGTACTAACTCCAACCATCATTCACGTTTGTAGTAACATCGGTCCCTACTGTAGCAAACTGTAGAGCTTGATCGCCCCTTGAAGCATCTGCGGAAGACCAGGAATCTGAACAAATCGTATCGGTTCCCAACCTCCGCCTGTAGCTGAGTCGGCGCTTTCTCATGTCTCCAAGGCACTATTTACACGAGTTCTAATTGCTGTTTCAGTTCACTTCCTCGTTTAAGGAGTAGCAGTCAAAGTGGCAGGAGCAGTAGCACTTTTGACTCGTTTAAGGGATTGTATACTGTTACTCTTTTGTTTCCCTTCACCCGAGAGCTCTTCCTGTTGAGCTTGAGCTGCGACTTCACCGGCTGGTACTTCTTCTTCATCCTTACGGCAATGTCAAGAACAACTTTTATCTCCTTTGGCTTGGACTTTTTCTTTGAACAGCGCACATGTGAGATTCATCGACAATCAGAGGAGACCATTCTCGTTCAGGCATGCGTGTCCTCAAATGCTTCATCTATGAAACAGCCAGCAATAGCAATTGCCAGTGTTTTCGGAAGCATGCAAATCAGCTCTTCAACCTTCTCTTCAGTCAAATGCTCTAGTCTCAAACACTCCCATCGACCAACGCGTGAAAGTTTTTTTTTTTTTTTTGGATACCATTAAGTTATAACTTGTTGTTGTTCGGTCTAAATCTCAGACCTACCCCGTTGGTCCCTTTGTTGCCTCGAGCGTGCCATACTACTCGATTATACCTTTACTACTCAATATATACTAAATACAATACTAGTAAAAGAGTGGTACCTGGTGGAGAGGCATGCACCGGACGATAAGCATATGCTGAAAAACAATATACAAGTTTTGTTTTTTGGAAATCACACGCACACATGCAAAGGTATTTTTGGCAATTCCATCAATACTTAAAGAAATCAAATATCAAGCATGCAGAGACTCACACATCATCCACATTCCATAATTACATCATCAATCACATGCATATACATTCAGTAATGACAAGAAAGATATATGAAGGCATATGAACAATCAGCATATTAGTTTATTATTCCTATCACTTAAACCTTTCAGTATTAGCCCCTAGGTGAGTGAGTGTGTGCCCATGTTCTTACCTGAAATCACCACCTGAAATCACCAAAATCAACAAATAAGTTAGCATATAACAAATTATATTCCCTAAACCATGCTTCGCTACCAAACTTGTAACGACCACCCCAATTCCTAACTATTATTAATTGCTCCGATTAAGGTAATTACCGCTGTGAAACCCAAATAAGCCTCAACAAAACCCAAGACCTATTAGAATTCCACAAGGCTACTCATAAGATATCAATTTTAAGCTTGTTTATTTTGTTGCTTTTCAATTAATTGGAGCATGATATTGGACACATATTCTGGTAACATACGGAGTAAATAAAAACATCAGTGGAAGTCTTAAATTAATCCACTGGGTTCATAACACACAAGTCCCATAGGGATCCAAATAACCAGCAAAGCAAGAAATTCATCAACCAAATTTCGGAAATAGCAAGCCAAACGAATGTTTAAACATAAACCAGAACAATGTCAAATCTTTCAAGTTATATGCGCAAGTAACAAGTATGAAAATGTGATGCGATATCGTCCCGCCGTGCAGCCTTGATCTCACACACTGGTACAACGAACAGTGAATGTACCTAAGCCTGAAAAATGGTAAAAACAACGGTTTGAGATTACAAGAATCTCAGTTGGGTCACAGCATCATAAGATCTACAGAATCCCTAAACACAAATCTCCCAATTCGCATAAGATCATCCCTAAACAACTAAAAGGGATTACGCAATTCAACAACAAACCAAAAAGGGTTAAGGCCGAAATTATGGCTGCGGGAGGACCACACTTCCGAAAGTTCAGAAGTACACAAGCAGGTGAAATACAACAAAATCACACACAATGATGAAGAAAGGCCATCCCATTCCACCTGTGTTGTCCAAGACTTACTGCACAAAGGGTAGATGGTTAACACACAAACTAATCAGTAAGCCTTTCACCTTATCCTCGCAAGGACAAGTCGACTAGCCCCACATGGACAAGTCGACTAGCCCCACATGGACAAGTCTTCCCTTAGTCGCAACAATCAACACATCCAATTCATATAACAATAGCATCCGAAGCACTCAATTCCTAACTCAGGGGTTCGATATAGCCTAAGAGATTCATATCTCATTCCGAATGTCATATTCACACTCTACAATCCAATCACAAACAAATACAACAAGGACAGGTAACAAAAACATCAGATAAGAGCAGGGGTTTCTGGAGAAACCGATGAGGCATAGATCCTACCTCTCTTGTCTCTGAACAATAAGCTAATCCTTTGCCTTTATTAAGTAAATCCGAACCACCTAAATTATCACCAGGCAAAGACAAAACAAACTAAGGACGCATATTCAATAATCAATTGAATACCTTATTTCCTTACCAATACCACTCACCAAATCTATCAGAAACCAGAGATCAGATGCTGCAGGTGTCTCCCCCTTGGATGTGTGATGTGATAGCCAGAAACTTAACAAGAATCAACCTGAATTTACCATTCCAATTAACTATGCAAAACCTGTTGTTAAAAGTAAGGCATAGGACGATTTCGTCTCGACTTACAACGCAATATTTATATACAAGCTACAATTTATAGATGGTTGAAAAGAGTATGAAAATAGCTTTCTAACGACATATTATTTGTAAGATTCCAACAAACGAGTAGAAAGTTATGCTATTTTTAATTTCAATAAAATTTGGCGAAAACCTAATTCCGCCGCCGATTTTCAAAATAGCTTTAGACATAGAAATACTAACCTTCTGATGAAAAAAAAAATGTGGTTGGAAAGAGGATGAAGAGAGATTTCCAACAAGCTATTATTCGCAGAGATCCAACGAACGATGAGTGAGTTATGCTGGTTTAAAGTTTCTGCAAATTATGGTGGCTATAGGGAGGTATAGGGTTTTAAGCCTATACGAAATTGGTAGGGTTTCTATGAATAATTCTTTGTGAGGTTGGCTTCCTATTTATAATGAGTGGGTATAGAATTATGATTACTACTTTAATCACTTTATCTAAATAGGATAATTTACTAAATAACTAAACTCTAAACTCTTTAATTATCTTCTCGGACTTTAATCTCAAGGCAATTATCTATCTATAAGGATAATTTCTAAGGCAATTATCAACCTATAAGGACTTAGATCTAAAGGAATTTAAAACAAAATTAACTACTAAACAATCTTACCAATTTCGGCCATCACACATCCTTTCCTTCAGGGAAATAATCGTCTTCTCACCTGCACTGGCTTCTGGATTTCTAGGACTCAAAATTCGGGGTCTTACATGAGAGGACTATCCAGTGTGGGATTGGGATCGAGCACGTAGAGTCACCACCACTGCTCACCTCACAACATTAATGTGTTTGAAACCTATTTTCAAAATACAAATCACTAACGAATTTCTTCAATTTTACGATGGTGATCTCGATTATAGTAAATTTTGCATGCCAATTATAAAATTCACCACTAACATGTCAATTGAATCCCATAGGCTTGAAAGCCATTGATTGATATTACATGTTTTGGAAGTGTAAATGTCTATTCTTATGCAATGAGTGAAAGAGATTCCTTGTGATATGAAAAGTAATATTCCTTGTTCTTATGGTATGTTATTGTTAAGTGTCCAACTTATTTGTATGAATCCACAAATGAATTCTTACATGGTTATTGTAACTTGTTCACTCACCAAAGATTATGAGAATGAGAAAGTTAGTATGCATAGTTCCAGATTGAACTATGGATCCCTTAGGCAATTTTGGACCCCTATGATTGGTTGTGTATGCCTAATTTGGTTGCATTGTGTATATATAACTTGCTAATTGTATTGTAGTATGAGTGAGAATGCCTTGCTATGATGATGTACTTTGTACTTGGTTATGTGTGCTTGTACATGATTGTGTGTCAAGATCCTTTTCCGGTGGCTATTCGGGATAAACACTGATACTCTTAAGGAGAGGAGAGGTTCTTACTGGTATGGGAGTTGCATGGGTGGCAATCCCTAGAAAGAGCTCGTTGGATGCCTGGTCCTTGTATGGCTAGATGCCTTGTCCTTGTGTGGCAAGATGCCCTTATCCTTGTGTGGTTTGGATGCCCTTATCCATGTGTGGTTTCGATGCCTTTATCGTTGTGTGGTTTGGATGCCTTTATCCTTGTGTGGTTTGGATGCCCATGTCCTTGTATGGAAAGATGGATAGACCTGCTAATTAGATTTTTTGTTAACCATTTACGCTTTGTGCAGTTAAGCCTTGGACAACACAGGTAGAATGGAATGACCGTTTTATTGATGAGATCGAATGATGAATTACCTACCCGTGCATTTCTATTTTCAGAAGTGTTCTTAGTCAACCCTCAGCTTATGACTTTCATCCTTATCCCTTTTTACGATTGATTAATGATTGTTTGATATCCTTTTAGTTGTGTAGGCGAATCTGATGTTGTTTAGGAGATGTTAGTTTAGATTTCTGTAGATCTTATGATGTTTTGACCCCACTAAGATTCTTGTAATCTTATTCTGTTGTTTTCACCATTTTTCTGGCTTAGGTACATCTTCTGTCAGTGGTACTGGTGTGTGAAATCAAGATTGCACAGCGGGATGATATTGCATCACATTCGCATACCTCTTTCCTTGCTGATTGCTTGCGCATATACCATTAAACATGAAATTTGATTAGATTTCTTTCTGGTTTATCAAATCCCTCTTATTCTTGTTTGTTTCAGGAATTTATTGGAGGGCTACTTGCTGGATTTTGAAATTCATATGGGAGTTGTGTGTTGTGGTTCCGTTGCTTAGTTAGAAAGACTTCCACTAATGTTTTTGTTTACTTCGTATATTACTAGAATGTTTTCCCATGATTATCATGCTTCAACCTTTAAAAATCACAAGAAAAGAATTTAATAAAATCAGAATTAGTGTGATTAAGCCTTGTGGGATTCAGATAGGTCCTAGATTGGGTTTGTTTGGGTTTCACGGTGGCAAGGGTCCATATAGGTTGGGTTTGAGTCCTTACAGGTTTGGTAGCGGAGCATAGTTTACGAAATATGATTTGTTATATGCTAACATATTTCTGGTTTTGTGTTCGTAGGGAAATACATGTGCTCACACCCACACCTTTAGAGGTTAATGCCGAAAGTAACTTGATGTTAAAATGATTGGTTTGCAATGTTTAATTGCTATAATTGATTGTGTGATTTGCTGTGTGTTTTGTGTGTTCTTATGTATTGTATGATTTGATATATTCTGATGAATCTTGATGATTGTTTTGCTGTGTTTTCTTGTGATTGCTGAATACTTTTGTATACTAGCATGTGTGTCGAGTGCCTGTATTTGATTTGTATAATTTCCGAGTGTGTCTTAGTATGTATGTGTGTGATTGCCGAAACTTGTGTGTACTTGTGTGTACTTGTGTGCATGTGTGTTTTGTTTTCAGCATATGCATATCGTCCGGTGTACGCCTCTCCACCAGGTGCCAATTCTTTTCCTTAGTTCTGTAATTGGGTTATGTGTTGAGTGACTTTGTGTGTTTGTATAGTATGGCAAGGTAGAACGCATCTACGGATCATCGGGGTAGGTATGAAGCCCAATTAGAACAACAACCCATTGAGCATAATGAACCGAATGCACAAAATGAAAAAGGAGGGCCAGCTGAGCCTGAAAACCAACCTGCAGCACCAGCCACACCAGCAATTGATCCTATTATGGCACAAATACTGAATGTACTGTAGGGATTTGCTGCAAACCAATAGTGAATGGAAGCTCAATTCCAGAATGCTCCTGCACCCGCACCACCTATGGAAGATCCTATTCCTCGACCTGAACCTGTTCAACTGGCTCGTCCTAAGGAAGCTGAGAGACTTCCAGTTGTTATTACAAAGCTGCTAAAGGAAGCTCATCAACTAGAATGCAAAGATTTCAACGGTTCAGCAAGTGCATCAGCAGCTCGTGAATGGATCGACACCCTGTGTTGAGTTTCGTTATTCCTACGCATCTCTAATGATGACAAGGTTGTCATCGCCACTTTACTACTTGAGGGAGAAGCTTCGCATGGTGGGCAGCCATGAGTTTGCGGTTCGGGGATCGTTTGCTTTTGTGGGAAGAATTCCAGCATGAGTTTGATGAAAGGTTCTACACCAGATTCCACAAAAGTGAGCAACGACAAGCTTTCTATAAATTTGAACAAGGCACCTATTCGGTACTGGAATACGAGAAGGAATTGAGGGAATTGTCCTGTTTTGCACTTGAAAAAGATCAAGCACCTTATCAGCTTGCGAGACGATTCCAAGATGGGTTAAGTACCGAGACCCTATCATTTGAGTTCCTACCCTCTGAAGAATAATGACAATGGGGGTAACTATAGGAAGAATTTTTCTGGTCCTAATCCCAATGGATCTATGTGGAGTTCATAGCCATGATGTTGCTACAATTATGGCAAAATGGGCCATATTTAGAGGGAGTGTCCTAAACCAAGACGTATTACAGATGCACAGAATGCGAGTCAAGATGGGTATGCCAATCCCATTAAACCACCAGCACACGCAGCCCAGACCAATGAGGTTATTCACTCTGACTGATGTCGAAACAAGCCCAGATGTGGTAACAGGTACAATTTCAGTCTTTCTCAAAATGCTAAAGTGTTATTAGATCCCGAAGCGAGTAGATCATTTGTGAGTCCTAGAATAGCACTTAGCATGAATGGGCCTTTGTCTCCCCTGTCTCCTCCTATTATGGTTCTGTACCCTTTGGGAAAGCATCTATTATGGTTTTGTCCCCTTTGGGAGAGAAACTGACTTGTGATCTAGTCTACATCGACTGTGCTATATATATGGGTTCGATTGTGCTTGAAGCGGATCTATTTCCATTAGAGATCCAAGAGCTGGATATGATCTTAGGCATGGATTGTTTGGCCAAATATCAAGACCGAATGGAGTGTTTCACCAAGCATGTGTGGTTCACCCTTCCAGATTGTTTCGAGTATTGTTTTGAAGGTGATAGGCGAGTTGTTCCAACTTGCATGATGTGAGATCCCGTCTATTGTAGTGCCAGTCAGTGGCAGCATCAATGGTTGCGTTAGTGCCAGCGGCAACGCGCCGATGCTAAACTGTTGGTTTGGGAACACAGCCGTAGGAAGCCTTTAGGAAACCCAGAGCGAATCTGAGTGTGTTTAAGTATGCTTGTGAGTGAGATTTAAGAATGATTGTGAGTGAGATAGGTTAGACAATCGAGGTTGAGTCAGTGGAAAACAAACCAGATTGAGTTTTGGTCGTTTTAAGCGACTGCAGGCCGTTTGGGCCACAATTTCGTGTTTTGTGCTGTTTGCTATTTTCTTTCCTGCCCAGCCCTGATGTTATAGCTGGACATAAGTACAGAAGTTGTTGGGCCATTTGATTGACATTTCCCGAGCCCATTGGGCTCAGTTGTGATGAAATGGGCCGTCGATGGCACGGGCCAGTCTTGTTGAACTTTGGGCCTGAAGCCCATAAGCCCACAAGCCCACAAGCCCACAAGCCCACACTTCATCCCTTAAATGCTTCTCTTCCAGAAGTGACCAGCACATTCCAGACCTAACTCGTTTTTCTCCTTCCTTCACCCTTCCAACCTACCAAAATCCACACTTTGCTCACTTTAACCCCAAAAACTTGTGGAGGATTGTCCCAAAACACTTTCCCATCAATTTTCGACACTTTTCCACTGTTAGCTTGGTGTCTAAGGCCTGATTTTGAGGTGGTCTTCAGTCTGGACGAAAATTTCAGAGTTGTTGGTAAGTGGTGCTCTTTGGTTTTCTTTGGGATTGGTTGGTTTATTCAGGTTGCTAGTGCTGTAATTGAGTGTTTTTGATGGATGGAAATGCCTGAAAACAACCTGCGATTCTTGTAGAAATTTCGGATGAACAGTACCAGGAGGTTGTTTAGACATGTTTTTGATCATGTTGATGTGTTTGGTCATGTTAATGGAGTGGTTGTAGTCAGTAGATGTTGAGCTGGTACTGAGAGTAGCTGAATGTAAGGTAGATGTGTGTGCAGCGTGAGAGGGTCCATAGGATTGTTTTCAATTCTTTTCCATTTGATTTCTTGATTGATTATGCTTAGTATGGCTGTATGGTTGTGCTTGTTTAGGCGGAACCAGATCGAGCAGTAGAGGCAAGGATATTGTTGGAGAATCATCGACACAACGAGAGGTGGGAGTTTTATGTTTCATTTGCATACACGTCATGTTTTGTTTTCAGAATTAAAATATGATCACATGTTTTGGTTTGAATGGAGACATGACTTGAAATGTGTTACAGATGTGTTGCTAGCATCATCATTTACTTGCCATGTTTGAATGTATCAGCTGGATGTTCAAAAGCTGAAACATGCTGATTTATTGGGTATACGAAATTGCATACGTGTTTTGTACCCTTCTGATAAATCCTCGCTCCACTAAGTCCTCCAGTTGCGTCTTTAACTCTTTCAACTCAGCTGGTGCCATCAGATATGGTGCAATGGAGATAGGAGCTGTCCCTGGCAACAATTCAATCTCAAATTCAATCTCCCTCTCAGGTGGTAACCTTGTCAAGTCTTCCGGAAACACATCGGGAAAATCTTGTACTACTGGTATCCTGCTCAGCTCCGGTGGCTCAATCGTCACATCTCTAACATGTGCTAAGAAAGCTGCATAACCCTTGCGGATCATACACTTGGCATCCAGCCATGAAATGACACATGAAGGAACGACTCGCCGATCACCTTCGAAACAGAATTCCAACCCATTTGCCAAACGGAACTGCACCTTCTTTGTGAAGCAGTCCATCCTTGCTCGATAATTAGCCAAACTGTCCATTCCTAAAAGAACATCTATCTCGTTTATATGTAAAGGAATCAGATCAACCTCAATTTCTGCGGAACCCATTCTCAACAAACAGCCCAAATACACACTCTCACAAACCAACCGTTCACCCAACGGAGTTAAAACTTCTATGGGTGGCTCTAGGGGTGACACCTCCCTATCCATTCTCACAGCTACTCTAGGACCAATAAAGGATTTATTCGTTCCGGGGTCCATTAATACTTTAGCAGGTATGGAAAAGACAATGAGTGTATCTGTCACAACATCTAGATTGGCGCTCGCTTCTGCATCTGCCAAAGTAAACAGGCGCGTCTGAGGTCGTTGTGATTGCTGTTGGGAAGATTGATTCGTAGCCTGGCTACTAGATGGTCGTCCCACCTGTACTCTACTCGGTGGTCTTGTTGATCCTTATGAGCCTCTATGACTTACACCAGCCCTCTGACCCGTTGACATTGCTGAGGCTGTCGACTGATATGTCATAGAGCTCGCGGTGCTGCCCCGAGGACAATCTCTAGAGAAGTGCCCGGGTTGACCACATGTATAACAGCGGTTGAGATATGGTCGCGGATACCCAAAAGGTCTGCTAAAACTTGTCATCGAGTGGGAAGGTTGCATTCCAGTCACAAAGGAAGATGTTCCTTGTGATCTTGTAGGGGTTGTAGCATATGGGGTGTATCTCTTATTTTCTGGTCTTCGATCAAACCGGCTGCCAAACCTCAAGGGGCTCTTGCCCTTACCAAAGTCCCTCAACCTACTGACTTGTCCCTGTGCTATCTCCTCGGATTTCACGGCCTCCATAACTAACTTCTCAAAGTCTGTGCTAGTGTTTGGCCCCATGCTCAAATCGACTCGCCAAGACAACCATGTCCTGTTCAATTTCTGGCACAAAATAAACAAATGCCCGGAATTCTGTCTCATACTCCGCCACGGTCTTGTTCCCTTGTCGAAGCATATAAAACTCAGACTATTTATTGTTCTGAAAATGAGGTGGAAAATAGCGCAAATCAAACTCCCTTTCGAACTCTTCCCACGTGGGCTGCCCGCCATAACGGTTTCTGATGGTACCCCACCAGGTAGCTGCATCACGTTCTAGTAAACGGGTAGCCAATATGACTCGGTCCTCAACTGAAATCCTCAGATCCTGAGCTGTCAAGACAATCTTGTCTTTCCACAGCTTCGTCACTAATGCATCACTCGAGCTATAGAAACTTTGGCAGCCCAAATGCCTTGCCTCCTTCAATAGCTTGGACACTTGTATCGGTAAGCTACCACCTTGTACATCAGCTTGCCTTACCTCTGGCTGCACTTCCGGTTCAGGCTGTACCGAGACTTGCACTTGTGGTTGCTGAGTAGCTGCAGTTTGCATCTGTTGCATTGTTTGCTGAATCTGACCCAGAGTTGTCTGTAATGCCGTCAACATCTGAATCAAAATCGGGTCTTGGACCATAGGTGCTGTCTGTCCTACTTGTGCTGTCTGTTCTGTTTGTGCCTCTTCCGTTGGTCCACGGGCATCGGACCTTCCTCAACATCTTTTTCCTGTACTCGGCGTGGTCTCCCCACCTTCTTAGGTGCCATCTAAAACCAGAGAACACGCAGCCATAGGTATAAGCCTAAGAAAAACAACAACAAGACAACTAGACACACTCTATGCTGGACAATGCAGGTGTCGTGAGTGTGATGCACTTGTCAAAATATCAGTTTGCACTCAATGCACACAAAATCACCATGCTCCGCTACCAACCTTGTGAGGACCCGTTCCCGGTAATTGGGAGCCTCACCGCCGTGCAGCTCCGATTGTCCCAACTGGTGGACCAAGCGGAACTTCACAAGGCTTATCCGAAAAACACAACATCTGAATTTGTAGAAATACTCAACATTTGAATCTTTTTGTTTAAAACATGGCATGCATCAATTGGTACTCAGCACAATTACAAACAACGGAGTAACAAACACATGCAGCGAAAATATCAGATCACATACAACGGGCCTTACGGCCTCAAACATACAACACCGTGAGTCCACACTCACAGAGTCCCAGAAATTCACAACAACACTACTTCGTATATATCAAAACATCAGAATATGCAAGCATGAGTTGTACACATATATACCAGTCAAATACGCAAGTATGTAAATATACAAGAAGATGTGAAAGATGCTAAGTCCAAAACGTGCATGTGCATTTGTCCAGCCCTACGACCAATACCGGGATAGTAACCTCAAAGTTGCACAGCTAATTCTCACAACTTAGTCCTGAAACAAAACAATAGAGAGGGGGAGTGAGATCAAGGACCTCAGTGGAAGTTACTGCGTCATAAGCATAAATGGTGGAATGGAGACAAAACCATTTATTCAAACCAGTACAATCCATACTCTTCAATGTAGCCATCATAAGTGCACACACCAAAATGCATAAAGAAGTGAAAACAGCTTGATACTTGGCTACTATGCAAAAAACATAACAGGGTGGACACAAACCACTTTCATGTAACCCCCGCTAAAGGGTTACCTAAAAGCCTACTGATGGTTTTCAGTTGTAGCATATATATAAACAAAACCCCACCATCAGCATTGTCCAAAATTGAATGGAGAAACACAAACTATCACATTCAATTTTGTGCACACGTATATAACGTCGTAAGATATATATGAAGCATCATCACTCTCAAGTTGTACTCTAGATGTTCTCAGACACATCAACATAGGCATGTACTTGGTACGAACATAGGCTAAGGAAGATGATGTCTTCCTACTTAATGCATCAGCAACAACATTCGCCTTGCCTGGATGGTAGTCAATCACCAAGTCATAATCTTTGATCAATTCCAGCCACCTTCTCTGTCTCAAGTTCAAATCCTTCTGGGTGAGAAGGTATTTGAGGCTCTTATGATCGGTGAACATCCTGCACGTTTCACCATACAGGTAATGCCGCCAAATCTTGAGTGCGAACACCACCGCAGCCAACTCAAGATCGTGAGTCAGGTAATTGCTCTCATGCGGTCTCAACTATCTCGATGCGTAGGCCACTACCTTACCATCTTGCATCAGCACACAACCCAATCCCATCTTCGATGCATCGCTATACACAATGTACCCCTTGCCGCTGACCGGCAAGGTAAGAACTGGTGCTGATACAAGTCTGGCCTTCACTTCCTGAAAACTCTTCTCACATGCCTCTGACCATACAAACGGAACTCCCTTGCGTGTTAGACGCGTCAATGGACCTGCCAAGACGGAGAAGTTTTCCACAAACCTTCGATAGTAGCCGGCCAGACCAAGAAAACTTCGGACTTCCGTGATACTACGAGGAGGTTCCCATGACACAATGGCTTCTATCTTCATGGGGTCAACAAGTATACCTGCTGCTGATACCACATGTCCCAAGAAACCTATTTCCCTCAGCCAAATTCTCATTTAGTAAATTTGGCATACAACTGTTGTGCTCTAAGTCTGTTCAACACAATCCGCAAATGTACCAAGTGTTCCTCCTCCGACTTTGAATAGACCAAGATGTCATCAATAAACACAATGACAAACTGATCTACGTATTCCCGAAAGAATTTATTCATCAAATCCATAAGCATGGCTGGCGCATTAGTTACTCCAAACGGCATCACCAGAAATTCGTAATGCCCATACCGTGACCGGAAAGCTGTCTTTGGCACATCAGACTTACGAACCCTCAGTTGATGATAACCTGATCTCAAATTAATTTTGTTACCGTCCTCACACATGATTTCCTGGCTCGATGCGAAGCGATTGATTAGCAAAGGATGTACTGCATGACTCATGCATGTGCATGACATTTCCAAAGAGTCCTCGGATCTGAAAACTATTCCAGTGGTTCGTGAGTTTCTGGATGTGTTTCCAGAAGACGCTCTGGTTTGCCACCAACAAAAGAAGTTGAATTCGGCATTGAATTAGTGCCAGGTACAAATCTGATTTCTATTCCTCCATATCATATGGCTCCTGCAGAAATGAAGGAATTTAAGACGCAGTTGGAAGATTTACTGGATTGTGGTTTCATTCGACCAAGTGTGTCACCTTGGGGAGCATTTGTCTTGTTCGTGAAGAAGAAAGATGGTTCACTGTGATTGTGCATCGACTATTGGAAGCTGAATCATATGACTATGAAGAACAAGTATCCTCTACCTCTGAATATGGAGAGAATTCACAACGTGTTTCACATTTCGATGTTGAGAAATTATGCGCAAGATCCTACTCATGTGCTCGAAGAGCCACTAGTTGAGGTTGCAGAAGACCTATCCTACCCTGTACATCTAGTTGCCATACTAGATTGGTCCATTCGTTAGCTTTGCAGTCAAAGCATGCCTATGGTATGAGTTGTTTGGCATAATGGCCAAGTTGAAGAACAGTCTTGAGAGACTGAGGAATCTATGCATGCAAAATTTCCTTACCTATTTTCTTAGGTACTTAAGCTGAAATTTCGAGAACGAAATTTTTATAAGGAGGGAAGGATGTGAGACCACTATTTTGTGTCCTAGAAATCTAGATACCAGTGCAGCTAAAATAACCATTTTACCCCTGATGAAATGATGTTCATTTCTTATTTCATTTCTCCTTTATTTTATTTCTATAATTAATGGTATATTATCTATTCTTAAGAGACAATTCCATAACTAAGTCCTAAAGATTATCTCCTTATATCTAACCTTTAAAGTAGGAAAATTAATCCCATTAAATACTACAAATGTAGTAGTCGGCCATACACATAAATCCACACAAAAAAAACACAAACTTATCACGTGATAAACACTCACCCTTACCCTTGTTGCCGAAAATTCCCTAATACCTACCATAGCCGAATTCTTTCATCCTTAATTAGATTTCTGGAAATAACAGCTTGTTGGAAACCTCTTTCCATCCTCTATCTTACTATCTTGTTTTCATCATCAGAAGGTTAGTTTTTCCCTATGTTTTTTCTTATCACAATTCCCTAGGTATTGGTGCCAAAATTTCTTGATTCTTCCTTCAATTGGTTTCTGTTTTTGTTCCTCTTTTTCGTATGAATGTTTGGCACTTATTCTTGATATTATATAATGAATTCATCCTTTATATCTTTCTTATAAGAGAAATTAGCATACCCTACTCCCTTACCTTACTATTGTTGATTTTTACTAATTGACTTGTCTGTTGGTTTCTGATCTTGTTCCTTTGAATCATGTGTAATTGACACCCAATCCTTCTATATTATCATGAAATCACAACCTCTAAACCGTGTATACATAAAATCATAATTTTCCCTATTGCCTTAATCTTGTGCCGATATTTTCATGGTAAATTAAGTTTGAAAATCAGGTTGATTCTTATTGTGTTCTTGGCTATCAGATTAAGCATCCAAGGGAGAGGACTTACTAGCATCTGATCACTGGTTTCTGATAGGTTTGCTGAGTGGAATTGGTAAGAAACTAGAATGTCTGTTTGGTTTCGGAATTATGTACGTTTAATATGGTTTTATCTTTGCCTTATTATGAGACCCAGCCAGTAGGGTAGGTCAGGTTACCCAATCCCACATCGAAAAGGTGTGGGGGAGGTCTTAGGCTTATATATGGTGTGATGGTATCATTTGTAACAAGATGCATCTTTTGGGCCATGTTGTTAGAAGCCCAACTCAGCATTGCATTTTTGATCCATCACACGCACATACACATCCGAGCTTGCTAGAGCGGGAGTCTAGGGGCCGAGTTGTGACAAATCAGAGCCAAGTTTCGATCCTGGGACCTATGGGTTATAAAGAAAATTATATCATTTGTCACAACCCAACGCCCGTACTCCCGGCTCAGTGGGTCCGAATGTGTATGTGCACGTGATGGATCACAACTGCAATGCTGAGTTGGGATTCTAACAACATGACCCAAATGATGCATCTTGTTACAAATGATACCATCACACCACATATACGCCCAAGACCTCCCCTGCTCTTTTCCGATGTAGGATTGAGTAACCTGACCCACCCTACGGGCTGGGTCTCACAATCTCCCCTCCTTATAGAACTCGTGTCCTTACGAGGGGAGCCAAACGTAACTGACTTGGGCCCAGACTCACAGGCCCAAATGTGAAGATATAACACGGCCCAAGTCCACCTGGAAGAGGGAGCGAACCTGGCTCCGCTACCATTTGTCACAACCCGGCTCTCGGACTCCTGGCTCAGCAGGCCCGAATGTGTATGTTGCACAAGCTTGCTGGTAGGGGATTATATTGCTTCCTTAATGGGTATTCTAGGTACAATTAGATTGTCATTGCTCCAGAAGATCAAAGTAAGACTACTTTCACCTGCCTCTATGGAATTTTTGCTTTGAACCGGATGCCTTTTGGGTTGTGTAATGCGCCTACCACTTTTCAAATGTGCATGATGGCTATCTTCATAGACCTGATTAAGAGATGTATGGAGGTTTCATGAATGATTTTTCTGTATTTGGGGACCATTTCCACCAGAGCCTTAGTTACTTGGGTGTTGTTCTTGAAATATGCGGTGAAACCAACCTGGTGCTGAATTGGAAGAAATTTCATTTTATAGTTACTGAAGGGATAGTTTTGGGATACCTGGTTTTACAAAAAGGGTTGGCAGTTGACAATGCAAAAATTGAAGCAATTAAGAAGCTGCCAATTCCAACCACAATTAAAGTTATCAAGAGTTTCTTGGGACGTACAGGGTTCTATAGAAGATTTATTAAGGACTTTTCAAAAATTAACAAGCCATTATGCCAACTACTGATGAAGGATCAAAAGCTTGATTTTGATCAGAATTGTGTGGAGGCATTTGAATAAATTAGAAGGAGATTGGTGAATTATCTCATTTATTATGCTAGAAAGACCCTCAATAAAGCCCAAGTTAATTATACAGTTATAGAAAAAGAGTTGTTGGCAATTGTGTACGCTTTTGTGCCCACACTACCAGCTACAAACAGCACTTGATATAGACGAATAGAGTTCTACTGATAGTTACAAGGTTAACCAACTAACTGTCTCTAGAGCAAAGCTGCTTGGGAGGAGATCTTGTAGTCTGTGATTGCAAATTGCTTTAAGCACTGTGGGGTTTTCTGCAACCAAATTGCACAAGAGAGCGGAGAAATACATTGAGAGGAAAATACAATCAATCAAAATCTTAGAGCAGCAATTCAAGCATTTCCAGTCAGTCATTCGATGTAAATTAACAATCTATTGAATCCAATAAGAAATCCCAAAAAGCACATCAACAATTAATAGATGAGAAGGCTATCGATTTGGTGACAGGTAGCAATAACAACACAAATAAGGAGAAAGAAGAGAGCGTCAATCAGGACAACCCAACTCTGTCTTCATGATCAGCTACATGCTTTGCACATGGTGGTACAGATGTTGGACATTGATAAAGAAGACCAAAAAAATACATTGAGAGTCATATGTCATTTACAGAATACACTACGAACCCACAAAATTTTCTAGATGTTGCTAGATATAAGGATAACCAGGAATATAGTGACCACTCAAAATTGATAAATACTTAAAAATTTAATTAATTATTAAAAATTAGAAGAATATTAATTATAATAAAAAAATGACATCCTTGGATGCAAAAAATTTTATTTATCAAAAGATAATAATTTTTAAAAAATTAAATTTAAGATGTCTGACTGTATATACAATCTCCAAAGCACCAAAAAGATCTGAAAATATATAAAGTAAAGAAATATATTAAGAAATTAATAATAATTCTGAAAATATATATGAAATATGAAAAATTTGTCTAACTCATGTGCTTACAATCCAAATTAGTTCATTTGATCATACCTGATAGTATTTGACAGACTAGACAAACAAAGCACCATTATCAAAAGCTAATTTGAAGTACCTCCGAAAAAAGCTAGAGAACGCTAACACAATAGCTAAATATCCTGAGAGGATCTAAGAACTATAATAAGAAAAAGTAAAAAATTGTAAACATAATTAATTTATAATTGTAAATAGAAATTCTATATCAAATTCAGTATAAATCTCAAAAAATGATAAGCGTAAGAAAATGTCGAATTCCAAATCAAGCACAATACTCAATCTCAAGGACTGATGAATCACCGGAACAATCATATGATACATTCTTTTCCAAAACAAGGCTAGATAGTCAGCTAACAAAACACCCACCCACACTCAGGCCATGTGGTAGACAATGCCCACCAGTGTATCTTTTATTATTTTATGAAAACATAGCTCACACTGGCGTTTTCGAATACTAAGGTAAATCCCTATTGACCATTCCACTTTGACATTAAATCCCCTCCATAACAAGAGGTAATAAAGAGAGTCTAAACACATGACTACTCTATCACAAATCTAGGTATAACTCATCATCATTACACTATATACTCACATATCACTAGAATGAAGTATAAAATCAACGTAAACATATCAACTCAATAAATGTCAATAGTCAAAAGCATGTAAAACCAGTTAGACATCCATGTGTTTAAAATCAAGCGGATAATACCAATCAAGCATCCATGTGTCTTATGGGTCGTCTCTTGCGACCTCAGCCATAACCTTGTTCTTCTCTTGGCTGATTTCTTGCCTTATTGTTTTGTCTTATTCTATAATCCTGTTCTTGATGCACTTGAGGCAGTGGTGGGGGCAACGGTCCCTCGAATAGTCCTAGAGTACTCATCACATCATAGTACATAGTTCTTTTACCCTCGACAATAGCATCTTTGGCATATACATCCGTAACCAATCAAAATAATGGGACCCTCCTTCCAAGATTTTGTTGAGGAGGTTTAGCAGGAGGCGGAAATCTGGGTGCGGGGTAATATGGTGGCCAATAGGGAGGTTCTCTATCGCCGAAAGGATAACTGCCTGATCTATAGTATGCCATTTCTTTCCTGTACAACACCAAATAATACTGATAATCACCTATGGCTTAGTTAGACAATCCCATCAGAATCATAATGATAAGGTAGGTGTATGTTCTTTTTCTTCTTGTGATAACAAAATTTATGCATGCCCAACAAATACTTATCATGCAAACTAGTGAGTTTTAAATTCAAACTATCCTGACCTATTGATGGTAGGAATGCTTCATCTGGCTTATCTACCCGATTATTCTTCTATTTTTCAGGGGTTACCTAACCTATCTAAACTAAGCAACACATCCTTTCATATTTGATAGACCATGGCATATAAGTCGGGGTAGGAAAATAAAAACCCGACGATGATAAGCAATAATCATGCAACAATGTACCTTGTAAAATCAGGACTTTTAAACAATCTTTACTATTAATTGATTTCCTAATATCACCTCATCTAATAACAATTTCCTAAGGAGGTTTTCAATTAGAGTTTTAAAATTTTAACCATAGCTACCCAATTAAAATGTTTAAACAATCTTAAATACAACCAATGCAAAAATATATCCACAAAATTTCAATGCACCAATATACATACTCCGCTACTGTAAAGGTCAATGTAAAAATTTATCACCCATACGGGTGAGGAAGGCATGGTAGCAGAGTCATATAAAACAAGAAATGCACATGGTTTTTTTTCATGAATGATAGCTAAGCAATGCTCCGTTGCCACCTGGGAGGGACCGCCGCACTGCAGTAGACCAACATGCCCTGGATTTTATTTATTTCACATGCGACCGTACCTTTTCTGTAGACCTAGCATATATACTTCTAGTCATTGGAAATGTATATACTGAGCCTACAAGGCTGAGAAGAAACTCTATAGTGGAAAAGAACAAAATAAAGCGCAATGGTATTTTAATGTATAATAGTGCTATCCAAGTAGTACTTGTCCATTTTATTGATATATTTCATTTATGGAAAACACATACATTTTTACGAAAAATCCAAACCCGACACTCAAACCTTATGCACAAGCAGATATTATACAAGACTCACGAAGAGAACAAACACTGACTACATATATCATTATCATTCGATATCTAAAACAACAAACCACATTACTAAATGGGATTTGAGCTGTTGAACTGGCTGTCTATAGGGGTCCTGTACACACCAAATCTAAGGATCTGGCAAGAAAACTTGCCAGGTGAGTGATCAAATTTAAATATCTCAAAAAAATTATGCAACCATATAAAAAATATGAAAGAAAATAAATACCAGAAAAAAATCAAATCGACGCAAAATACGCTCCATATTAACAAATTTCTTAAAACACAAGCATACAATCATACCAATTATGAAATTCAATCCTCAATGACCACACAAACACACATTGGGCTGACATGAGACTTATAGTCTTTCTGGGCCCTAGACAAGACTAGAATCTGTCAGTGGTAACCCTACTCATTAATACTTAGTCCTTTGACTTCTAAATTAACAGACTTATTATTATGAACAATAGTCTAAAGCCCAGTCCATTGACAATTCCGAGTCATTAAGTGATGGTAGCTTCACCTAAGTAATACCCATAACCTGCAAAGAATAGTTAATTGATGCGGATTCATTTTAATTAAACCCTGTCCAACCTTATTCCTCGAAAAATAGATATGGCGTCTTCACGTCTCACTACAAAACTTGAAGAGCTCTCAAGGTTGATATAGGTTACCTGATATCGACTGACACCGCATGCACACTATTATCTGAATACATACAACTCAACACAATGACGAACAACATAGCAACACAATTATACACAACCAGGTTACTAGTTAATCCTACAATTCACATTTTATACGATACAAATTTTTATAGGATTTAAAAGCTTAATTTACGAAATTGTAAATAAAACTATGAACACCTTCAAACACAAATCACTCACTAGTTTATGGAACTCCTTCTATAGGATTTGAATCTGGAGGAATCTGAACTTGCTGATTCACTTCTACACCTATTAATCAAGAATTCATTTAATAATCATTCACACACTATACTTACCCTTCATTAACACTTTTCTAAGTCATAATAGCTATCTCATATGTAAATTATTTATCTAACGATATTTCCGATTTTTCATCTTATTTTTCTTATTTTTTCATTCAACTTCCACGATTTAACTAACCCATCAAATGACCTCAGATTAAATCAAACTTGGTACTATTAAATTCCTCTAATTTTTCTTTCCATTTAACCTTTTTTTTTTAATTTTTCTTTAATTATCCAGTTTTTTTATCAATTTCCCTTATTTTTCTGAATATTCCTTCTAAGCTTACACGTGGCAGAATAGGCGAGTGCCAGCACATTCCCAAACCTCCGGGATGTTGACACGTGGCTCACCTAAAGCCTACCATGACTCGTCCGAGCCTTTATACCCTAGGTACAAAACGACCCATCTCTCGTATGCCATTTAAACTACAAGTTGTTAAATCTTGATTCGAAATGCTTGTCATTTCATTCTAATTCAGATTATATGTCACCTAATGTCTACTTTAAACTACATGTTGTTCAGCAAAAAATCAAACGACATGCATTTCATCAAGTTCCTAGACTGTCTTTCGTTGGGGATGTCTATGGATGACTTGTCGTCCAAGGTCGTCTTCTTCCTCAGGTCGCCTCCTCTTCCAGCAAATCCTAGCCATCATTTTTTTTTTTTTACTTCCTCAATTCTTCTAGTTAAACACTTTAATACATGCATCAATACTTAGTTCTAGTCTATACGAACCGATTACTACCACTGTTGAACAATTTAATCAATTCTAACACTAGCAATTCACGTGTAGGGCTAGACATGGCCTCGGTTGGTGACTAAGCTCAAAAACAAATACAACATCATTTGGATTTGACATAAAACGACGTCGTTTGACTATACGTCAAAACGGTGGAGGTGTCTGTATGGACCCAAACCCAACCTATATACCCTTACCGCCATGAAACCCAAACAAACCTAACCTAGGACCTATCTAAATCACACATGGCTTAACTATACTAATTCTAATTTTATTAAATTCTTTTTTTATGCTTTTTAAAGGTTGGAGCATGATAATAATGGACAAATATTCTAGTAACATATGGAGTGAATAAAAATATCAGTGGAAGTCTTTATAATTAACCAAATGAACCACAACAAACAAGTCTTATAAGGATCTCAAAATCCAGCAAGTACCCTCCAATAAATTCCGAAAACAAACAAGAATAAGAAGGATTCAATAAACCAGAAAGAAGTCCAACCAAACTTCATGTTTAATTGTATATGCGCAAGCAATCAACAAGGAAGTAGGTAGGCGAATGTGATGCAATATCGTCCCGCCGTGCAGCCTTGATCTCACACACCAGTACCACTGACAAAAGATATACCTAAACCTGAAAAATGGTGAAAATAATAAGGTGAGATTACAAGAATCTCAGTAGGGTCATAACATCATAAGATCTGAAAAAATCTAAACAAACATCTCCCAAACAACATCAGATTCTTCTACACAACTAAAGGGATATCAAACAATCATCAATCAACCATGAAAGGGATAGGGTAGAAAGTTATAAACTGAGAGTGGACTAAGAATATTTCTAAAAGTAAAAATACATAGGCAGGTAATTAATCATTCGATCTCATCAATAAAAAGGTCATCCCCTTCCACCTGTGTTGTACAAGGCTTAGCTGCGCAAAGGGTAAATGGTTAGCAAACAATCTAATCAGTAAGCCTATCCATCTTGCCACACAAGGATAAGGGCATCCAAACCACACAAGGATAAGGACGTCCCAGACAAGGACAAGGCATCTAGACACACAAGGACTAGGCATCTAGACACACAAGGACTAGGCATCCAGCGAGCTCTTGCTGGGGATTGCCACCCATGTAAATCTTGTATGAGTAAGAACCTCTCTTCTCCCTAGGAGCATTAGTATTTACCCCGAATGACCACCGGAAAAGGATCTTGACACACAATCATGTACAAGCACACATAAGAAAGTACAAAGCATATCATTATAGCAGGGCATTCTCACTCATACCACAATACAACCGAATTAGGCATACACAACCTATCATAGGGGTCCGAAATTTCTTAAAAGATCCATAGTTCAATCCGCAACTATGTATACTAAACACAAGGTATGTGCATACAACAACAACAAGGATAATTAACCGAAAACATCAATCAACCAACAAGGATCTCTGGAAAAACCGATGAGGTATAGATCCTACCTTTATTATCTCTGAACAAGTAGCTAATCCTATGTCTTTATTAAGAGTATATGAACCACCTAAGTTTGAGACCCAGTCCGTAGGGTGAGTCAGGTTACCCCATCCCACATTGGAAAGGAGCGGGGGAGGTGGAAAAACCGATGAGGTATAGATCCTACCTTTATTATCTCTGAACAAGTAGCTAATCCTATGTCTTTATTATGAGTATATGAACCACCTAAGTTTGAGACCCAGTCCGTAGGGTGAGTCAGGTTACCCCATCCCACATTGGAAAGGAGCGGGGGAGGTCTTGGGCTTATATATGGTGTGATGGTATCATTTGTAACAAGATGCATCTTTTGGGCCATGTGGTTAGAAGCCTGTAACTTTATCCTGTAACTATTCTGGTTAGTGGAAATTCTCCCTTCTTGTTCTTCACCACTACGGTACCTCTTTTCTTAGGAACACACTGAACTGTGCACACCTAATTGCTATTTGGAACAGGATAGATGATTTCAGCATCAAGCCACTTTATAACTTCTTTTTGCACTACTTTCTTCTTACTCGGGTTCCGCCGCCTCTAGGGATCTATTGAAGGCTTGTGTCCTTCCTTTAATTGGATCCTGTTTATGTAGAATGAAGAGCTGATCCCTTTGATGTCTGCAAATTTTCACTCAGTTGCAGTCTTGTTTTCTCTCAGCAATCGCATCAGCTTTTCTTTTTGCAATTTTTTCAAAGAGGCTGAGATGATTTATAATGAGAGTATCATTATTCCCTAAATATTGGTACTTTAGGTGTGCTAGTAGCTATTTTAATTCTAGAATCGATGGCTTCTCAACTAAAGGCTTCATTTTATTCAACTGCCCCAAAGGCACATCAAGAGTTTCAAACTGCCTTTGTCTCCAGCTGGGCATATTATCGGTACTTCTAATTATTGCTGCCACCTCTTCAGTACCATTATCTTCAATTCCCAGTAAAATAGCTTCTAATGGATTTGGACACTTAGATTGCTTTTCTTAATTGTCATTGTCTTCTGCCTCTCACATATTCATAGCATTTTCACTTTCATTATCATGGAAATTTATTAAAAAACAGATATCAAGGGTAACCTGCTGATCACCCACTCTCATAGTCGATTGGCCACCATGAACATTAATTAGAGCTCTCCCTGTGAGACCCTGAATTTTGAGTCCTAGATGTCCAGAAGCCAGTGCAGGTGAAAAAGACCATTTTTTCCCTGAAGAAAAGGATGTGTGATGGCTGAAATTGGTAATGGATGTCTAGTAATTAGTTTTGATATTAATTTCCTTTAAATTGATTCTTTATTGGTTGATAATTACCTTAGGAAATCCCCCTAAGTTTAAGGGGATAATTATAGATTTTAATTTTGGTAATTATCTTACTTTAATTAAGCATTGAAGATAGGGATTATAATCTCATAACCATCTTATATAAATAGAAAGTCAGCCACATAAAATTCTTATACAGAAAACACACAAAATTCGTAGGACCTAAAAACCCTACAGCTCCCAATTTCTGCCAAAATCTTATTGAACTTCAAACAAACATAACTCTCTCATCATTTGTCGTATTCCTGCAAATAATAACTTGTTGGAAAGCTCTTTTCATTATCTTTCAAAAACTATTTGTTTTTTTGTCTTAAGGTTAGTATTTCTTTCTCTAAAGGTAAATCGAAATTCGGCGGAACTGTCAAAATCTTCTTGAACTTTAAACAAGCATAACTCTCTCATCGTTTGTCAGATTCCAGAAAATAATAGCTTGCTGGAAATCTCTCTTGATCCTCTTTCAAAAAATCTTTGGTTTTTCATCTGAAGATTAGTATTTCTTTCTCTAAAGTTAAATCAAAATTCGGTGGAATTAGGTTTTCAGATTTTGATAATTCTGTCTTTGATTGATCTCTGATGTTGTTACCTTTATTCGTATGATTGTTTAATATACATTCATAGTGAACAATCATGAATTCATCCTTTAAATCTTTTCTATACATTAAATCAGTATGCCCTACCTTTGCCCAACTGTCGTATTATGCCTATCTTGATCAATTGATTAACCTATTGGATTATGATCTTATTTCTTTTGATTATACATGTTATAAACCCTTAATCCTTCCTTTTTAACATGAGATTGCAACTCCTATAACTTGTTAACATGAAATCATAACTTTCCCTATTGCCCTATTCTTAGTGTCGAAAATTGTATGATAATTAGGGATGGTAATTAAGGTTGATTCTTGTTAAGTTCTTGGCTATCATATCACACATCCAAGGGGGAGGTACCTGCAGCATCTGATCACTGGTTTCTGATAGGTTTGGTGAGTGGAATTTGTAAGGAAATAGGGTATTTAATTGGATATTGGATATGCATACTTAGTTTGGTTTTGGCTTTGCCTTGTGATGCTATAGGTAGTGCACAATTATTGAATAAAGATAATGGAATAAATTCTTGTTCAGAGACAAGAGAGGTAGGATCTAAGCCTCATCAATTTCTCAGCGATCTTTGTTGTTTGCTTGCTAATTTTGGTGTCTTTACATGTAATATTGTATACGCATATATTGTAGTAGGAATGCTTGAATTGCAGACCAAGATGCAATCCTCTAGGCTATACAGAATCCCTTAAGATAGGATATGAGTGGCTAGTTTGCATGTGTTGTGTGTTTTGAACATGTTGATTGTGTTCTCACATGATTAAGGATACTCTGTGGTGGTATTATGTTTTGTACTTGCTTGTGTGTGCTGGTACGTGTTATGTGTCAGGATCCTTTTTTGGTGGCCATTCAGGGTAAGCGCTGATGCTCCTTGTGAGAGAGGAGGTTCTTACTGGTATGGGAGCTGTATGGGTGGCAATCCCCAGCATGAGCTCGCTGGATGTTTGGTCCTTGTGTGGCCAGATTCCCTGTCCTTGTGTGGCCAGATTCCCTGTCCTTGTGTGGCAGGAAGCTCTTATCCTTGTGTGGCAGGAAGCCCTTGTCCTTGTGTGGCATGGATGACTTGTCCTTGTGTGGCAAGATGAATAGACTTACTGAATAACTTGTGTGTTAACCATTTACCTTTTGTGCAGTAAGCCTTGGACAACACAGGTGGAAGGGGATGACCTTTCTTCTTCATTGCCGAGAGCAATCTGATGAGTTCTACCTGCCTGTGCACTTCTGAGTCTTCGGAAGTATTTGTAGTTTTCCCTAAGCCTTAAATTCGGCCCTACCCTTTTTAACTGAATTCTTGAATTGGATGATCCCCTTTAGTTGCTAGGAATGATCTGATGTTGTTTGGGAGATTTGTGTTTATGGTTTCTGCAGATTTTATGATGTTGTGACTCTACTGAGATTCTTGTAATCTCATTCTGTTGTTTCTACCATTTTTTTCAGACTTAGGTACATTCACTGTTCATGGTACCAGTGTGTGAGATCAAGGCTGCACAACGGGGCGATAGTGCATCACCTTTGTATTCCTATTTCCTTGGTTGCTTGTGCATATAATATGATTATAGATTGGATTACTTTTTCTGGTTTTTCAAGATCCCTCTTTTGCTTGTTGTATTTTGGATCACGTTGGAGGATTTCTTGTTGGTTATTTGGATCCCTATGGGACTTGTGTGTTTTGATTCCAATAATTAAATTTAAAGGCTTCCGCTGATGTTTTATTCACTCCTTATGATACCATAATAACTGTTCAGTATCATGCTCTATTTGTTATTAAAAATTTAGTGGGTTAGCCTAGTGGGATTCAGATAAGTTTAAGGTGTCTTTGGATTTGTTTGGATTTCACGACAGTAATGGCCTTAATCGGAGCAAATTTTAATAAGTAGGGTCATTACACTCCAAATGGCCAAGAAAGGGCTCCTAAGGATGAGAGGAATAGTTTTGTCTTCTTCCATGTCTAGAATAATAAAATCCACTAGTAAAATAAATTTATCAACTTTGATCAGCACATCCTCTACAATACCTTTAGGAAAGGAAAGTAAACGATCCTGTGAGACCCTGAACCTCCTTAGAATAAATTCCTAGAAGTCCAGACACCAGTACAACTGAAATGACCATTTTTCTCTTGAAGGAATAAATGCATGATCGCTAGAAATGATTGTGATGATTTTTTCTTATTTTGGTCAATTTCATTTCCTTCCTATTTTGTTTCTTTTCTATTCTGAATGTTTTTAGAAAAATTTCAAGATTTTATTCAGAATTATCTCCTAAGCACTATCCTCACTTATTTAAGCTTAAAAGTAGCAAAAATTAATCCTATAAGACCCTATAAATACAGATGCCAGATAACCCTATTCTATACACCTAAACGTCATTTATTTTTCTGGAAATACACCCTTCTTCACCCCTTACTACCGAGATTTCCCTTCTCCTTTACCCTAGCCAAAATTCTTCATCTTTCATCAGATTTCTACGTATAATAGCTTGTTGGAATTCTCTCTTCATGCTGTCATCTATTATCTTGAATTCACAAACAAAAGGTTGGTTCTTCTCTTGTATTATTCCAGCTGAGTTTTTCCTACCGTATAGGTATGATGATTTTGTGATTCCCTTTGTTGTTGGTTTTGAATCTTTTTCCTCTTAATTGTATGAGTGTTTGGCACCTATTCTTCTTTTGAATCCTAGTACTACCGAAAGTTATACCTTGAACTGGGATGATTAATCAGATTGATTCTAGTTGGGTTCTTGGCCATCACATCACCCATTAAAGGGGAGGTTGCAGCTGCATCTGATCGATGGTATTTGGTAGGTGTGGTGACGTGGTGACAGAAATCAGTATGGCATTAGGATGCTTTTTGATTTATGAAATCGTATGCTTCGTATTGTGTTGTCTTTAACTTATGCTTGTTTAGGTGGTTCTAATCATATTGATAAAGGCAAAGGACTAGTTATATGTTCAGACACAAAAGAGGTAGGATCTATACCTCATCAGTTTCTCCATATATCCTATTGCTTGTTTTTTGGTTTCTCCATATATCCTATATTAGCTATACCATGTGATATTAATTTGCTGGTTGTATTGTGATTGATTAAGGATGCCCTATTGTGTGCTTGTACTTGTTTGTGTGTTAGGATCCTTTTCCAGTAGCCATTCGGGGTAAGTGACTGTTACTTCTAAGGAGAGGAGAGGTACTTAGTGGTATAGGAGTCACATAGGTGACAATCCCTAGCATGTGCATGCTGGATGGCTAGTCCTTATGTGGCTAGATGCCTTATCTTTTGTGATGGCAAGACGCCCTTATCCTTGTGTGGTTTGGATGCCTTGTCCTTGTGTGGCAAGATGAAAAGACTAGCTGATTAGTTTGTTTGCTAACCGTTTATTCTTTGTTTAGCTAAGCCTTGGACAACACAGGTGGAAGGGAATACCCATTCAATTGTATAAATCAAATAATGAATTACCTACCTATGTACTGATTTCAGAAGTGTTCTCAGTCCTCCCAACACTTAGCGAATTCGGGCTAACCCTTTGCTATACATGCTTGCTGTTTGTTTAATCCATTTGATAGTATATGCGATTTGAAATGTTGATTGAGAGATGATTGTTTGGGTCTATGCAAATCTTAAGATGCTATGACCCTACTAAGATTCTTTTAATCTCATTGTAAGGATCCAAACCCAGCCTATTAGGACTCTTACCATCATGAAACTAAAATAAGCCCTCGCAAAGTCATATTTGAATCCCACAAGGCTCAAGTCACCTAATTGTCAATTTTATTGGTTGATTCATATGATATTTAAAGGTTGGAGCATGTTTATATATTATTGAATTTCTAGCTTATACAGAGTAAAAGGAAACATTAGCGGAAGACTTATATTAATACTGAAAACAAGTGGAAACATAACACACAAGTCCCATAGGAATCTCAAAACATTAACCAATAATATCATGTATATTTCGTAAGCAACAAGAAATAGAAAGAGGGATTGAAAAGCCAGAATACAAATCCACACAAGTTCAAAGACATGACATGCGTATTCAATAGGAAAAGGGTATATATAATGTGCAAATTTATCCAGCCTTGCAGCCTTGATCTTAAACCTTTGGTACCAGCAACAAAGCACACATCTAAGACTACAAAAGGGAATAAAAGAAGGGATGACATTACAAGAGTCTCAGTATGTAACGACCCCAAATCCTAACCTATTATAAATTGCTCCGATTAGGGTCCCTACCACCATGAAAACCAAATAAGCCCAAAAACTAAGACCTATCTGAATCCCACAGGGCTTGCTCATTTAATTTTCGATTTTTAATATATTCTTTTTATTCTTAACAATTGGAGCATGATATTGGATAAGCATTCTGGTATTATACGAAGTGAATAAAACATCAGCGGAAGTCTTTAAATTGAGTCACTGGAACCATAACACAAAAGTCCCATAAAGATCTAAAAATTCAACATGTAAACTACCTAAAGTAATCCGGAAATAAATCATCAAAGGAGGGACTTAAATAAATAAAAAATAGTCCAAATAAAGCTTTATGTTATATACGCAATCAATCAAAGAACAGGCATGCAAATGTGACACGATATCGCCCCGCCATGCAACCTTGATCTCACACACTAGTACCACAAACAGAGTGTAACGACCCCAAATCCTAACCTATTATAAATTGCTCCGATTAGGGCCCTTACCGCCGTGAAACCCAAACAACCCCAAAACCTAAGACCTATCTGAATCCCACAAGGCTTACTCATCTAATTTTTGATTTTTAATATATTCTTTTTATTCTTAACAATTAGAGCATAATATTGGACAAGCATTCTGGCATCATACAGAGTGAATAAAACATCAGCGGAAGTCTTTAAATTGAGTCATTGGAACCATAACACACAAGTCCTATAAAAATCTAAAAATTCAGCATGTAAACCTCCTAAAGTAATCCGGAAACAAACCATCAAAGGAGGGACTTAAATAACCAGAAAATAGTCCAAATCAAGGTTTATATTATATGCGAAATCAATCAAGGAATAGGTATGCAAATGTGATGCGATATCGCCCCGCCATGCAGCCTTGATCTCACACACTGGTACCACGAATAGAGTATAACGACCCCAAATCCTAACTTATTATAAATTACTCCGATCAGGGTCTTTACCGCCTTAAAACCTAAACAACCCAAAAAACTAAGACCTATCTGAATCCCACAAGGCTTACTCATCTAATTTTTGATTTTTAATATATTCTTTATATTCTTAACAATTGGAGCATAATATTGGACAAGCATTCTGGCATCATTCGGAGTGAATAAAACATCAGCGGAAGTCTTTAAATTGAATCGTTGGAACCATAACACACAAGTCCAATAAAGATCTAAAGATTCAACATGTAAACCTCCTAAAGTAATCCGGAAACAAACCATCAAAGGAGGGACATAAATAACCAGAAAATAGTCCAAATCAAGGTTCATGTTATTTGCGCAATCAATCAAGAAATAAATATGCAAATGTCATGCAATATCACCCTTTCATAGAGCCTTGATCTCACACACTGGTACCACGAACAAAGAATGTACCTAAACCTGACAAATGATGAAAACAATAGGATGAGATTACAAGAATCTCAGTAGGGTCACAATATCATAAGATCTACAGAAATCTTAAACAAACATCTCCCAAACATCATCAAATCAACCCTACAAAACTATGGCTATCACACAATTCAAAAACCAATCAAAGGGATAGGGCTGAAACTAAAGGTGCGACTGGACTACAAATGTGAGGACCCGTACCCGGTAACTGGGAGCCTCACCGTCGTGCAGCCCCGGTTGTCCCAACTGGTGGACCAAGCGGAACTACACAAGGCTTAACCGTAAAACTCTGTTACGTTAATCGTAATAAAGACTTAACATATGAATTTTTTTTTTTCGAAACATGGCATGCATCAACTTATACTCGGCATAACCAACAAACAATGGAGTAACAAACACATGCAGAGAAGATAACAAATCACATACAACGGGCCATTCGGCCTTAAACATGTAACACCTCGACTCCACACTCACAGATTCTCAGAAACTCAAGATATATATCAGCACAATGCACAAGCATCCAAATATACAAAAAGATGTGAAAAATGCTGTGTAAAAAAAAAAACGCTCATGTGCATTTGTCCAGCCTTACTACCAATACCGGGATAGCAACCACAATAGACAGGGTGTGTGGGGGGGGGGGTGTGTGAAATCAAGGACTTCAGTGGAAGTTACCGCGTCATAAGCATAAACGGTGGAATGGAGACAAAACCAAATCATAGTATCAAACATTTATTCAAACCATTACAATCCATGTTCTTTTATGTATCCATCCTAAGTGCACACACCAAATGCCATAAGGAAAATAAATACAAGAGATCCATAAATCACAGCTTTGATATTTGGCTAAAATGCTCAAAATATAACGGGGTGGACACAAACCACTTTCACGTAACCCCTGCTAAAGGGTTACCTAAAAGCCTACCAATGGTTTCCAGTTGTAGCATATATATAAACAAAACCCCACCATCAGTATTGTCCAAAATTGAATGGAGAAACACAAGCTATCACATTCAATTTTGAGCACACGTAGATATAACATAAGATATATATGAAGCATTTGTAAGGCCTTTTCCTTCATAGTGCACACAATACTCAATATACATACATATATCCAACCATACCTCTCCAAGGTAAGCAACTGTCCTCTCTATAAGGACTTCATATACTTACCTAACTTGATCAAGCTTTTACCGTCAATTCCAATCGGTACAACGCCTAGAAAATCTTTATATTTGGTATTCTTGTTTTTTTTTTTTTTACGAAAACATATTGCACAACACATAGCACAATTCATCACACTCAAAAGAAGACTTTCCGGGATTAAAAACACTCATTCAGGGGCTACAAAAGGGTGTGAACATCATCGGGATCCTTACTGGAAATCGGGAGGTCTGATCGGTTAGTGACCAAATAATGAATTTATCACGTATGGGTTATTAAATCGAAAAATTCATCATAGATGCATGCAATTAAACATTTCCAGCTTGTAAAACAGGTGTCAAACATCTCAAAATAATATTCAAAGTATTCGGCCACAATGAGAATCATGTATATGGAAATGAAAAATCACATCGTATGGTAGGTCACAAAACATGGATGAAAATTCGTATGCTTTTAATCCATTTCTCGAAGTGGGCTGGAACAATATATTTTCTTTTGAAAATCTCTTCTCACTTCTCATGCCCAATAACACATGTATCATCATAATATTATCACAAAAAATCACCCAGAAGAGACTGCTCACCAAAGGTAACAATGAACACAACTCTCACAAGGGAAGTATACACCAAACAAGTCAGCATGCTTCAGCTTTGAATATACAGTGGATGCATTCACACATGGCAAAGATATTATGATTCTAATATAAATGTTAAACACAGGTCAAGTTACGCCTCCATTCAAACCAAAAACATTTGATCATTTAATTCTGAAAACAAAACATTTCGCGTATACAAATGAAACATAAACTCCCACCTCTCGTCGCGTCGACGGTTCTCCAACAATATCCTTGCCTTTATCGCTCGATCCAGTACTGCCTAAACAATCACAAACCATACAGCCATAATAAGCATAACCAATCAAGGAATCAAATAGAAAATAATTGAAAGCAATCTTATGGATCCTCTCACGCTGCACACACATCTACATTTCCCTATCCATTCTGAACAACTACATCACAATACTCCTTACATTCAGATACTCTCATTACCAGCTCAACATCAATTCCTTATATAATCAACACGTTTCCTCTCAATACTGACTACAACCCCTCAATTAACATTAATAAACACACCAACATGATCAATAACATGAAGAAACAACCCCCTGATACTGTTTATCCGGAATTCATAAAAGAATCATAGGTTGTTTTCATGCATTTCCATCCATCAAAAACACTTAATCACATCACTAGCAACCTAATAAACTAACAAATCCAAAAAGAAAACCAAAGATTAAGCCTTTACCAACAATTCTGAAATTTTCGGCCAAAATGATGAACACCTCAAAATCAGGCCTTAGACCCCAATCTAACAGTGGAAAAGTGTAAAAAATTGATGGGTAAGTGTTTTGAGACAATCCCTCACAAGTTTTTGGGGTCAAATTGAACAAAGTTTGGATTTTGGTAGGTTGGAAGGGTGAAGGAAGGAGAAAAAAGGGTTAGGGCTGGTGATGAGTGTGTGTTCTGCTGGTCACTTATGGAAGAGGAGTGTTTAAAGGATGAAGTGTGGGCTTGGGCTGATGGGTTTTGGGCCATAAAGATCAACAAGGCTGAGATGTGAAATCAACGGCCCGTTTCATCACAAATGAGCCCAAGTGACACATGAAATGTCAACCAAGTGGTCCAACAACGTCTTTGAGTATATAAAGCCATAACATAAGGGTTGGGAATGGAAAAAAAATGGCAGCAGCCCAATACACAAAATTTTAGCTCAAACGGCTTGCAGTCGCTCAAAACGGACCAAAATCAACATGGTTTGTTTTCCACTGACTCGACCACGATCGTCTAACCTATCTCACTCACAATCATACTTAAACACTCTCAGGTTTACTATGGGTTACTTAAAGGCTTCCTACGGCCGTGTTCACAACCAACCACTTAGCATCGGCGCGCTGCCGCCGGCACTAACTCTACTGTTAACACTGGCACTGACCGGCACCACACTAGACCGAATCCCACATCCTCCCCTCCTTATAGAAATTTTGTCCGCGAAATTTACTCACCAAGGTCGTCGAATAATTGTGGATACTGCCGCCTCATCATTTGCTTGGTTTCCCATGTCCGTTCCTCCATGACATCGCTATGCCACAACACGGATACCATTGGCACTGTACGATTTTGTAATTATTTTACTGCTCTGTCCACAATTGCAACAAGCTGCGTCTTATACGACAAGTCGTTGGAAATTTCAATTGGTGGTGACTCCAACACATAGGACGGATCTGGCGTATACTTCCGTAGCATAGATACATGGAAGACATTGTGGATCTTCTCCAACTCCGATGGCAAATCCAACCGGTATGCCACTGGTCCAACTTTGGCTGTAATGCTGTAAGGTCCAATGAACCTTGGTGCCAACTTGCCTCGCTGTTGAAACCAAAGAACTCTTTTCCATGGTGCCACCTTCAAAAAGACTTTGTCTCCCACAGAAAATTCTAAGTTTCGCTGGCGATTATCAGAGTAATTTTTCTGTCTATCTTGCGCTGTTTTCATCCTTTGTCGAATCAGTAACAACAACTCCGTCGCTTGTTCAACTAATTTGGGACTATCCAGTTTCCATTCTCCGACCTCATTCCAACACAAAGGTGTCCGACACCGTCGGCCATACAATGCTTTATACGGTGCCATGCCAATAAACACTTGAAAACTGTTGTTATAGGCGAACTCAGCTAATGGTAGGCATCGATCCCATGCCTTCTGCCTATCCAACACGCATGCTCAAAGCATGTCTTCCAAGGTTTGAATCATCCTCTCAGACTGTCCATCTGTATATGGGTGAAATGCGGTGCTGAAATTTAGTCACGTGTCTAAAGCATTATGAAGTTTCCCCCAAAATCTGGACGTGAATCTCGGATCCCTATCCGACACAATCGACACTGGCATGCCATAAAGTCTGACAATCTCGTTAAGATACTTTACTGCCAACTTCTCCGGCGTATCTGTCACCTTAATAGGGAGGAAGTGTGCAAACTTGGTCAGTCTGTCCACTATCACCCATATTGCATTATAATCTCGCTGTGATCTTGGCAACCCTGTTACAAAATCCATCGTCACATGCTCCCATTTCCACTCCGGAATGGGTAACGACTGTAGTAATCCCGCAGGTCTCTGATGTTCTGCCTTGACTTGCTGACACACTAGGCACTTTGCCACAAACTCAGCAATATGCCTCTTCATTCCGGCCCACCACTATTGTTCTAGCAAGTCCCTGTACATCTTGGTGCTGCCCGGATGAATGGAAGACGTCAAACTATGTGCCTCCATCAAAATCAATTATCTTAGCTCTTCGTTATAAGGGATGCACACTCGTCCTCAAAACGTCAGGATACTATCCTCTCTCACACTATACTCACTTACTGTACTAGTACCACTGTCTACTTCCTCCAACTGTTGCTTTATTTAACTCAACATTGGATCTTCACGTTGCTTGGTCAGAATCTCGTCTAGTAAAGTCGGCCTCACAATCAACTGCTATTAATGCTCCAGAGCCATTACTATCAAGTCGTACTCTAGATGTTCTCAGACAAATCAACATAGGCATGTACTCGGTGCGAACATAGGCATGGAAGATGATGTCTTCCTACTCAACGCATCAGCGATGACATTCTCCTTGCCCGGATGGTAGTCAATCACCACGTCATAATCTTTGATCAATTCCAACCACCTCCGTTGTCTCAAGTTCAAATCCTTCTGGGTGAGTAGGAATTTGAGACTCTTATGATCGGTGAACATCCTGCACGTTTCACCATACAGGTAATGCCGCCAAATCTTGAGTGCGAACACCACTGCAGCCAACTCAAGATCGTGACTCGGGTAGTTGCTCTCATGCGGTCTCAACTGTCTCGATGCTTAGGCCACTACCTTACCATCTTGCATCAGCACACAACCCAATCCCATCTTCGATGGATTGCTATACACAATGTACCCCTTGCCGCTAACCGACAAGGTAAGAACCGGTGCTGATACAAGTCTGGCCTTCACTTCTTGAAAACTCTTCTCACATGCCTCTGACCATACAAACGGAACTCCCTTGCGTGTTAGAGCGTCAACGGGCCTGCCAAGACAGATAAGTTTTCCACAAACCTCCGATAGTAGCCTGCCAGACCAAGAAAACTTCGGATTTCTTTGATACTACGAGGAGGTTCCCATGACACAATGGCTTCTATCTTCTTGGGGTCGACAAGTATACCTTCAGCTGATACCACATGTCCCAAGAAACCTATTTCCTTCAGCCAAAATTCACACTTAGTGAATTTGGCATACAACTATTGCGCTCTAAGTCTGTTCAACACAGCCCGCAAATGCACCAAGTGCTCCTCCTTCGATTTTGAATAGATCAAGACGTCATCAATAAACACAATGAAAAACTAATCTACGTATTCCCGAAAGACTCTATTTATCAAATCCATAAACATGGCTGGCACATTAGTCACTCCAAATGGCATCACCAGAAATTCGTAATGCCCATACCGTGACCGGAAGGCTGTCTTTGGCACATCAGACTCACGAACCCTCAATTGATGATAATCGGATCTCAAATCAATTTTGGAAAATACCGAGGCTCCTTGCAGCTGATCAAACAGGTCATCAATGCGTGGCAATGGGTACCAGTTCTTCACCGTAACCTGATTCAGCTGCCTGTAATCGATACACACTCTCAACGTGCCATCTTTCTTCTTGACAAACAAAACTGGTGCTCCCCAAGGTGAAACACTAGGTCTGATAAATCCACGATCCACTAAGTCCTCCAGTTGAGTCTTCAACTCTTTCAGTTCAGCTGGTGCCATCCGATATGGTGGAATGGAGATAGGAGTTGTTTCTGGCAACAATTCAATCGCAAATTCAATCTCCCTCTCCAGTGGTAACCCTGCCAATTCTTCTGGAAACACATCGGGAAAATCTTGTACTACTGGTATTCTGCTCAGCTCCGGCGGCTCAATCGTCAAATCTGTAACATGTGCTAAGAAAGCTGAATAACCCTTGCGGATCATACGCCTGACATCCAGCCATGAAATGACACATGAAGGGACGACTCGTTGATCACCTTCAAAACAGTATTCTAACCCATCCGCCAAACGGAATTTCACCTTCTTCGTGACGCAGTCCATCCTTGCTCGGTACTTAGCCAAACCGTCCATCCCTAAGATAACATCTATCTCGTTCATATTCAAGGGAATCAGATCAACCTCAATTTCTGCAGAACCCATTCGCAACAAACAGCCCAAATACACACTTTGGCAGATCAACCGTTCACCCAACAGAGTTAAAACTTCTATGGGTGGCTCTAGGGGTGACAACTCCCTATCTGCGCTCATAGCTACCCTAGGACCAATAAAAGATCTATTTGCTCCGGGGTCCATTAATACTTTAGCAGGTATGGAAAAGACAATGAGTGTACCTGTCCCAACATCTGGATTGGCGCTCGCCTCTGCCTCCGACAAAGTAAACAGGCGTGTCTGAGGTCGTTGTGATTGTTGCTGTGAAGATTGATTCGTAGCCTGGCTACTAGATGGTCGTCCCACCTGTGCTCTACTCGGTGGTCTCGTTGATCCTTGTGAGCCTATCTGACTCACACCAGCCTTTTGAACCATTGACATTGCTGAGGCTTTCGACTGATGTGGCACCGATCTCGCGGTGTCGTCCAGAGGACAATCTCTAGCCAAGTGCCCGGGATGACCACCTGTGTAACAGCGGTTGGGATGCAATCGAGGATACCCAGAGGGTCTGCTAAAACTTGACGTCGAGTGGGCAGGTCGCATTCTAGTTACAAAGGAAGATGTTCCTTGTAATCTAGTCAGGGTTGTAGCATATGGGGTGTATTTCTTATTTTCTGGTCTTCAATCAAACTGGCTGCCAAACCTCATTGGGCTCTTTCCCTTAGTCCCGTGATCTACTGACTTCTCCACTTTTTCCCCGTGCTATTTCCTCAGATTTCACAGCCTCCACAACCAATTTCTCAAAGTCTGTGCTAGTGTTTGGCCCCATGATAGTGCGGATGTTCTGGTTCAGCCCATGCTCAAACCAACTCGCCAAAATAATCATATCTTGTTCAATTTCCGGCATAAAATTAACAACTGCCTGGAACTCCGTTTCATCTTCCGCCACGGTCTTGTTCCTTTGACGAAGCATATAAAATTCAGACCGTTTATTGTTCTGAAAATGAGGCGGAAAATACTGCAAATCAAACTCCCTTTCGAACTCTTCCCACGTGGGCTGACCGCCATAAAGGTTCTTGATGGTACCCTACCAGGTAGCTGCATCACTTTCCAGTAAACGGGTAGCCAATATGACTCGGTCTTCAACTGAAATCCTTAGATCCTGAGCTGTCAATACTATCTTGTCTTTCCACAGCTTCGTCACTAATGCTTCACTCGAGCCATAGAAACTTTGGCAGCCCAAGTGCCTTGCCTCCTTCAATAGCTTGGACACTTGTATTGGTAATCTACCGCCTTGTACATCAGCTTGCCTTACCTCTGGCTGTACTTCCGGTTCAGATTGTACCGGTACTTGCACTTGTGGTTGCTGAGTAGCTGCAGTTTATATCTGTTGCATCTGACCCAGAGTTGTCTGTAACGCCGTCAACATCTGAATCAAAACCGGATCTTGGGCCATAGATGCTGCCTGTCCTACCTGTGTTGTCTGTTCAGTTTGTGCCTCTTCCGTTGGTCCATGGGCATCGAACCGTTCCTCAACATCTTCTGCCTATACCCGGCGTGGTCTCCTCACCTTCTTTTTAGGTGCCATCTAAAACCACAGAACATGCAGCCATAGGTATAAGCTTAAGAAAAACAAAACAAGACAACGAGACACACTCTATGCTGGACAATGCAGGTGCCGTGAGATGAACTTGCCAAAGAAGACTAGTTTGCACTCAATGCATTCAAAATACCCATAATCCGCTACCAACCTTGTGAGGACCTGTACCCGGTAACTGGGAGCCTCACCGTCGTGCAGCCCCAGTTGTCCCAACTGGTGGACTAAGAGGAACTGTCAAAGGTAAGCAACTGTCCTCTCTATAAGGACTCCATGTACTTACCTAACTTGATCAAAGTTTTACCGTCAATTCCAATCGGTACAGCGCCTAGAAAATCTTTATATTTGGTACTCTTGTTTTTTTTTTGTTGTTTTTTTTATGAAAATATATTACACAACACATAGCACAATTCATCACACTCAAAAGAAGACTTTCCGGGGTTAAAAAAACTCATTCAGGGTTACAAAAGGGTGTGAACATCATCGGGATCCTTACTGGAAATCGGGAGGTCTGATCGGTTAGTGACCAAATAGTGAATTTATCACGTATGGGTTATTAAATTGAAAAATTCTTATACATTCCATGCATGCAATTACACATTTCCAGATTGTTAAACAGGTTCCAAACATCTCAATATAATATTCAAAGTATTCGGCCACAATGAGAATCATGTATATGGAAATGAAAAATCACATCGTATGGTAGGTCACAAAACACGTATGAAAATTCGTATGCTTTTTATCCATTTCTCGAAGTGGGCTAGAACAATATATTTTCTTTTGAAAATCTCTTCTCACTTCTCATGCCCAATAACACATGTATCATCATAATATTATCACAAAAAATCACCCACAAGGGACTGCTCACCAAGGGTAACAATGAACACAACTCTCACAAGGGAAGTATACACCAAACAAGTCAGTATGCTTCAGCTTTGAATATACAGTGGATGCATTCACACATGGCAAGCATATTATGATTCTAATATAAATGTTAAACACAAGTCAAGTTACGCCTCCATTCAAACCAAAAACATTTGATCATTTAATTTTAAAAACAAAACATTTCGCGTATGCAAATGAAACATAAACTCCCACCTCTCATCGCTTCGACGGTTCTCCAACATTATCCTGGCCTCTACCACTCGATCCGATACTGCCTAAACAAGCACAAACCATACAGCCATACTAAGCATAACCAATCAAGGAATCAAATAGAAAACAATTGAAAGCAATCCTATAGATCCTCTCACGCTGCACACACATCTACATTTCCCTATCCAATCTAAACAACTTCATCACAATACTCCTTACATTCAGATACTCTCATTACCAGTTCAACATCAATTCCTCACATAATCAACACGTTTCCTCTCAATACTGACTACAACCCCTCAATTAACATGAAGAAACAACCCCCTGATACTGTTCATCCGGAATTCATACAAGAATCATAAGTTGTTTTCATGCATTTCCATCCATCAAAAACACCTAATCACAGCACTAGCAATCTAATAAAGTAACCAACCCGAAAAGAAAAACAAAGATTAAGCATTTACCAACAACTTTGAAATTTTCGGCCAAAATGATGAACACCTCAAATTGAACAAAGTTTGGATTTTGGTAGGTTGGAAGGGTGAAGGAAGGAGAAAAAAGGGTTAGGGCTGGTGATGAGTGTGTGTTCTGCTGGTCACTTATGGAAGAGGAGTGTTTAAAGGATGAAGTGTGGGCTTGGGCTGATGGGTTTCGGGCCCAAAAGTTCAACAAGGATGAAATGTGAAATCAATGGCCCATTTCATCACAAGTGAGCCCAAGTGACACATGAAATGTCAACCAAGTGGCCCAAAACCGTCTTTGAGTATATAAAGCCATAACATAAGGGCTGGGAATGGGAAAAAAATGGCAACAGCCCAATACACAAAATTTTGACCCAAACGGCTCGCGGTCGCTCAAAACGGACCAAAATCAACCTGGTTTGTTTTCCACTGACTCGACCTCGATCGTCTAACCTATCTCACTCACAATCATACTTAAACACTCTCAGGTTTACTATGGGTTATTTAAAGGCTTCCTACGGCCGTGTTCACAACCAACCACTTAGCATCGGCGCGCTGCCGCAGGCATTAATGCTACTGTTAACGCTGGCACTGACCGACACCACAATAGACGGAATCCCACAACAAACAGTTCTGAAAATTGGAAGTACATAGGCAGGAAAACTCATCAGGTTACTCTCGGCAGTAGGAAAAAGAAAGGTTATCCCCTTCTACCTGTGTTTTCTAAGGCTTTGCTGCACAAAGGGTAAAAGGTTAACACAGAAGCTAATCAACAAGCCTATTCATCTTGCCAGCACACAGGACAAGACATCTAGCTAGCACACAGGACAAGGCATTTAGCCAGCACATAGGACAGGGCATCCTAACCAGCACACAGGATTAGGGCATCTTGCCAGCACACAGTGTAAGACCTAGACCCTTCCTAATTTAGATGTCCATGAAGTCCAGGAGCCGATGCAGCTGAAATGAGTATTTTTTCCTTGAATAAATGAATGTGTGATGGCATAAAATGATTGCTGCCAGATATTTTCTATTAGATAATTCTTCTTTTTAAAATAGAATATCTCTTTTAATAGATTTATTCTTTTAAATAGAATTATCCACATAATAAAATTATCCTTTATTTATATTTTTAAGCATAAAAGTAGGGATTTATCTCTTAGCTAAACCTCCTTAGACACCTATAAAAGAGTGGTCAGCCTATCCCACCTAAACCTACCAAAACCCATATAGAAATTTCGTAATTTATCCCCTTCTTCTCAATTTATGATTTTTGCCTAAACCCAAGCCGAAACTCCTTGATCTTCATCTTGGCATAACTCACTCATCCTTTATCGGATTCTTGTGAATAATATCTTGTTGGAAAGCTATCGTCATCCTCTTTCCAATCATCTTGTTTTCATCTGGAGGTTATGTGACGACCCCAATTCCTAACTATTACTATTTACTCCAATTATGGTCATCACCGCCATGAAACCCAAATAGCCTAAATGACATCAAAGAACTATCTGAATCTCACAAGGCTTACCATTAACTTTTGATTTTTAGCATGTTTATTTCTAATTTTTTTTTAACAACGATTGGAGCATGATATTGGACAATTATTCTGGTAACATACGGAGTGAATAAAACATCAGCGAAAGTCTTTAGATTAAATCATGGGGTTCATAACACACAAGTCCCATAGGGATCCAAACAACTAGCAAGAAATCCTCCAAATATATATTTCGGAAATAGCAAGAAAAGGAAAGATCTGAAAATAAATCAGAAAGTAGCCTAATCATTCATGTTATATGCGCAAGTAAACAATGATCTAGTATGCAAAAGTGATACGATATCGCCCCGCCGTGCAGCCTTGATCTCACACACTAGTACCACGGGCAGTGGATGTACCTAACCCTAAAAAATAGTAAAAACAAAGGTATGAGATTACAAGAATCTCAGTAGGGTCGCAGTATCATAAGATCTGCAGAAATCCTAAACACAAATCTCCCAATTCACATTAGATTATTCCTAGACATCTAAAGGGGATCACGTAATTCATAAATTAATCAGAAAGGGGTTAGGGCTGAATCTATGGTTGAGGGAGGACTACAAACACTTCCGAAAGTATCATAAGTACACAGACAAGTACAAAGCATAATACCACAACAGGTTATCCTCAAACATGTCAGAACACAATCAGCATATTCAATTCATATAACATATGCAACTCAGGCACTCAATACCTAACTCAGGGATTCATTATGGCCTATGAGATCCATATCTTGCTTTGAATTTCAAACTCTCACCCTATAATCCAATCGCATGCAATACAACAAGGGCAGGTAACAAAATTATCAAGAAAATAACAAGGGTCTCTGGAGAAACTGATTACGCGTAGATCCTACCTCTCTTATCTCTGAACAAGAAGCTACTCCTTTGCCTTTATTAAGTAATTCTGAACCACCTATATTATCACCAGGCGAAGACGAAAACAAACTAAGCATGTATATTCAATAATCAATTGAATACCATATTTCCTGACTAATTCCACTCACCAAACCTATCAGAAACCAATGGTCAGATGCTGCAGATGCCTCCCCCTTGGATGTGTGATGTGATATCCAGGAACTTAACAAAATTCAACCTGAATTTCCATTCCAATCAACTATGCAAATTTCGTCACTAATAGTAGGATATAGGACAATTTCGATTTTAGCATAGAGAAATTTAAAAGAAGGAAATTCATGATCATACATCATGAATAGAAGCTAAAAAATCATAAGAACACGTGAAACGACAACAGAAATCAACCGAAGACAAAAACTGTAGAAATCTAAAAACCTAATTTCGTCGCCGATTTTCAACTTAACCTTAGATAAGTAAATATTTACGTTTAAACAACGAAAAATATATGGTTGTAAAGAGGATGTAAATAAATTTCCAACAAGCTATTATTTGCATGAATCCGACAAACGATCAGAGAGTTATGCTACATTGAAGTTCAAGAAGATTTGCCGAAAACCTAATTCAGCCGTCGATTTTCAACTTATCATTAGAGAAAGAAATACTAACCTCTTGATGAAAAACCAAAGATGGTTGGAAATAGGATGAAGATATATTTCCAACAAGCTATTATTTGCAAGGATACGATGAACGATAAGAGAGTATGCTGGTTTAAAGTTTCAGCGAATTTTGGCGGCTATAAGGAGATGTAGGGTTTTAGGCTTATACGAATTTTGTATGTTTTCTCTGAATGATTTTTCTGAGGTTTGCTTCCTATTTATAATGAGTGAGTATAGAATTATAATTACTACTTTTAAGATAATTAAAAATAAGATAATTACCAGATAATTAAATTCTTTAATTATCTTCTCCTATTCTTAGGGATTTTAATCTCTAAGGCAATTATCTATCTATAAGGACTTAGATTAAAGGGAATTTATACCAGAATTAATTACCATACCACTCTTACCAATTTCGGCCATCACACATCCTTTCCTTTAGGCGAAAAATCATATTTTCACCTACATTGGCTTCTAGACTTCTAGGACTCAAAATTCGGGGTCTGACATCCTCCCCTCCTTACAGGAATTTCGTCCTTGAAATTTTAACATAAATACCTAATCAAACAGGTAAGGAAATTTTGGACCCATAGATTCCTTAGTCTCCCAAAACTGTTCCTCAATTTGGTCATTACGCCAAACAACTCGTACGATAGGCACGCTTCGACTGCGAAACTGTCGAACTGACCGATCTAGTATGGAAACTGGTTGTATTGGGATAGGATAGGTCTTCAGCAACTTCAACTGGCGGTTCTTTAAGCACATGAGCAGGATCTCGCATATATTTTCTTAGCATATAAATGTGAAATACGTTGTGAATTCTTTCCATATTTGGAGGTAGGGCAAGTCGGTATGCAATAGGGCCGATTCTTTCGACAATGTCATATGGACCAATGTAGCGAGGTGCTAGCTTACCTCGCTGCTGAAAATGAAGTACTCCTTTCCATGGGGTGACCTTCAAAAATACTCTTTCACCTACCAAAAATTCTAGCTCCCTTCGTCAATTTTCGGCGTAGCTTTTCTGTTGATCCTGGGCTGTTTTTAGCCTTTGTCAAATTAAGCTTAATTGTTCTGTTGCTTGGTCAATCAATTCCGGATTGTCTAGGTGTCTCTCGCCTACTTCATTCCAGCAAATGGTAGTTCTGCAACGTCTTCTATATATTGCTTCATAGGGTGCCATACCGATTCTTGCATGAAAACTATTGTTGTAAGCAAATTTTTCCAATGGTAGGCATCGATCCCAACCGGTTTGCTGATCCAACACACTCGCTCGTAGCATGTCTTCGAGTGTCTGAATCATCCTTTCTGATTGACCATCGGTTTGGGGATGAAATGCTGTACTGAAATTCAATCTTGAACCCAGCGCATTCTGGAATTTCTCCCAAAATCGTGAGGTGAAACAAGGGTCACGATCTGAAATAGTAGAAACTGGCACTCAATGCAATCGAACAATCTCATCTAAGTAATGAACTGCCAATTTTTCTGTTGTATCTGTCACGCGTATAGGAAGAAAGTGTGCAGATTTCGTCAGTCGATCCACGATCACCCAAATGGCATTGTATCCTTGCTTCGATCTAGCAAACCAGTCACAAAATCCATTGTGACATGCTCCCACTTCGATTCTAGAATCGGAAGTGACTGAAGTAGACTAGCGGGTCTTTGATGTTCGATCTTTACTTGTTGACATACGAGGCATCGGGCAACGAAATCAGCAATGTGACGTTTCATGTTTGGCCACCAATATTGCTCCTTCAAATCTTGGTAAATCTTAATGCTTCCAGGATAAATAGCAAACTTTGAACTATGCGCCTTCGATAGAATAAGGTTACGAATATTAACATTTTGTGGAGCACATACCCGGTTTCTGAAGACTAGTACTTCGTCATCTCGTATTCTGAAATCATGAACTATGGCATCAACACCATCAGTAAGTTGTTTCCGAATTTCAGTAAATTTTGGATCCTCTAATTGTTGATTCCAGATTTTTTCAATTAAGGTAGGTGTGATTTCGATTCGTGCCAATAATGAACCAGAAAAATCTGTGCCAAGATGCACACGGTTAACTTTCAATTCCAACATCATCGGCAAGTAATGGGTGCGCATGTAGGCCAAAGCTGATGGGGAAGGAGGATGAAACTTTCGACTCAGGGCATCAGCAACAACATTTTCCTTTCCAGGATGATATTCGATGATTAAATCATAGTCTTTAATCAGCTCCATCCATCTTCGTTGTCTCATATTCAATTCTTTTTGCGTGAGGAGGTACTTCAGGCTTTTGTGGTCAGTGAAGATTCGGCTCGTCTCACCGTATAAGTAATGTCGCCAAATTTTTAAGGCTAACACCACGGCTGCAAGTTCTAAGTCATGCGTAGGGTAGTTGCTCTCGTGTGGTCGCAATTGCTGGGAAACGTAGGCGATGACTTTTCCATTTTGCATCAATACGCATCTAAGTCCAGATTTTGACGCGTTGTTGTAAACCACATACTCCTTTCCACAAATAGGTAGGGTAAGGATAGGTGCGGAAACTAACCGATTCTTTAAAGCTTCAAAACTTTTTTTGCATTTCACGTTCCATACGAAAGGCTCACCCTTGCGTGTCAGTTTTGTCAATGGTCCAGCAAGCGATGAAAAATTCTCAACAAAGCGACGGTAGTATCCTGGTAGGCCAAGGAAACTACAAACTTCGAACACACTTTGCGGAGGTTCCCAAGCAATCACGGCTTCAATCTTCTTTGGATCAACTAACACACCTTGGGCGGAAACAATATGGCCAAGGAAACCAACTTCACGTAACCAGAATTCACATTTGGAGTACTTTGCGAACAACCGTTGATCCTTCAAGATTTTAAGCACAATCCGCAAGTGCATAGCATGATCCTCTTCCGATTTTGAGTTAATCAGAATGTCGTCGAAGAAGACTATCACAAACTTATCCAAGAATTCGCAGAACACACGATTCATCAGGTCCATAAACACAGCTGATGCATTGGTCAAGCCGAATGGCATAACCAGAAACTCGTAGTGGCCGTATCGCGATCTTTGAAATATCAGCATCACGAACTCGCAATTGATGGTATCCAGATCTGAGATCAATCTTGGAGAATACGGCTGCACCCTGTAGTTGGTCTAACAAATCGTTGATATGGCAAAGAGTATTTGTTCTTCATGGTTACACGATTCAGTTGCCGCTAATCGATGCACAATCGCAGCGAACCGTCTTTCTTTTTCACGAACAGAACAGGTGCTCCCCAAGGTGACACACTAGGTCGGATAAAACCACGATCTAGCAAATCATCCAACTGAGTTTTTAGTTCCTTTATTTCCGCAGGAGCCATACAATACAGAGGAATGGAAATCGGATTCGTACCAGGCACTAGCTCAATTCTGAATTCCACTTCCCGTGCTGGTGGTAGACTGGCTATATCCTTTGGAAATACTTTTGGAAATTCGTGAACCACTGGAACAGAATCCGGATTCGAGGATTCTTTAGAAATATCATGTACGTGCGCGAGGTACGCCATACATCCTTTGTTGATTAATTGCTTCGCCTTCAACCAAGAAATCATGCAAGTTGGAACAACTTGCCTATCACCTTTAAAACAGTATTCGGCACCATCAGGAAAAATGAACCACACATGCTTGGTGAAATACTCCATACGGGCTTGATATTTTGCCAGGCAGTCCATGCCTAAGATCATATCCAGCTCTTGAATGTCTATTGGAAGCAGATCCACTTCAAGTAAATTTGAACCCATACGTACAACACAGCTGATGTAGACTAGATTACAAATCAGTTGCTCTCCAAAAGGAGTTAAAACCACAATAGGAGGAGTCAAGGGAGACAGAGGCTGATCCGCGATAAGTGCTATCCTTGGACTTACAAATGATCTATTTGCTCCGGGATCTAATAATACTTTAGCATTTTGAGAAAAGACTGAAATAGTACCTGTCACCACATCAGGACTAGCCTCGGCATCAGTTAGAGTGAAGAGCCTTGTTGGTCTTGGTGGCGCCTCGCTTGTGGATCCATTAGGTGGTCCTCCTGGTGCGCGTGTTGGTGGTCTGGCGGGGCTGGCATTCCCAACTCGGCCTGCGTTTGGTACACCTGTGATTCGCTTTGGTTTTGGGCATTCCCTATGAACATGTCCCATCTCGCCACAATTGTAATATTACCGTTGCTGAGAATTCCACGAAAATCCATTGGAATTTGAACCAAAAAAAGTTCTTCCTGTTGGTATTTCCATTGCTATTAGTTTTCGAAGGATAGGACCTTAAAGGATAGGGTCCTATTTGTCAATTGAACTTCAAATCTCGCCTATAGGATCCGCCACTAGTGGCTGCGGATGACTTCTTGGTTTGCACGACCTTTTCAGCATTAGTTGCGGCAACAATTAGTTCTTGCAAATTCTGCACCGGTGTCGTACCAACAATTTTTTTAAGTTCAATACTCAAACCATTCTGAAATCTTCTCGCAAGCTGGTACGGTGTACGATCTTCTTCTGGTGCAAATCGGGACAACTCCCTTAACACCTTCTCATATTCCAACACCGAACCATTTCCTTGTTCAAGTTTGTAAAAAACTTGTCGCTGCTCATTTTTATTGAACCTCGTATAAAATCTTTCGTCGAATTCGTATTGGAATTCTTCCCAAGTTGGAAAACGATCGCCGAATTGCAAGCTAATAGATGTCCACCATGCGAGGGCTTCTCCCTCAAGTAGGAATGTAGCAATGGCAACCTTGTCATCATCTGAGATATGCAAGAATAAGGATACTCGGGATAAGGTGTCTATCCACTCATGAGAGGCTGCAGCTCAAGCTGAACCACAAAAATCTTTACATCCAAGTTGTCGAGCTTCCTTCAGCCATTTTGTAATCACGACAGGAAATCTCTCGCCTTCTTATGATGTGCCATCTGTACAGGTTCAAGTGGAGGAATAGGTTCTTCCACTGGTGTAGGTGCAGGAGCATTCTGAAATTGCGCCTCCATACGTTGCTGATTTGCAGCAATTCCTTGTAATACGTTTAAGATCTGTACCATGACAGGATCAATCACTGGTGCGGCTGATACCTCAGATTGGTTTTCGGGCTCAACTTGCCCTTCCTGCTCATTTTGTGCATCCGGCTCCTCTTGCTCAATAGGTTGCTGTTCAGCCTGAACCTTAAACTTACCCCGTTGGTCCCTTTGTAGCCTTGAACGTGCCATACTACACGAATACACCTTTATTACTCAACACAAAACGAAATATGATTAATAGAAGTGGTACCTGATGGAGAGGTATGCACCGGACGATACGCATAGACTAGAAAGCATCATACAATTTTTCGGTAATCACATGCACACATGTAAAGATATTCTCGGCAATTACATAAATACTCATATATACTCTTATAAATCATTATCAAACATCAAGCAAGCATAGATTCACACAACATCCATATTCGGCAATACACACCAGCAATCATATACATATACATTTAGCAATATAGGAGTAAAATAGGGACACTCAGCAGCATGCATAAATCATCACACAAATTCTCAGCAATGATAAGAAACACAACAAACACTCAACGAAACATATCATGGCATACCAGGCATAAAAACAAACACGAACAAACATCACATAAGATTATTATTCTCATTATTTAATTCTTACAAATCAATCCCATTTTAGCATTAGTTCACTTTCAGTATTAGCCCCTAAGTGAGTGAGTGTGTGCGCATGCCCTTACCTATAAACACCAAAATCAACAAATAAGTTAGCATAGAAAAAATTATACATCCTAAACCATGCTTCTCTACCAAACCTGTGACGACCCCAATTCCTAACTATTACTATTTGCTCCGATTAAGGTCATCACTGCCGTGAAACCTAAATAGCCCAAATGACATCGAAGAACTATCTGAATCTCACCAGGCTTACCATTAACTTTCGATTTTTAGCATGTTTATTTCTAATTTTTTTAACAACGATTGGAGCATGATATTGGACAATTATTCTAGTAATATACGGAGTGAATAAAACATCAGCGGAAGTCTTTAGATTAAATCATTGGGTTCATAACATACAAGTCCCATAGGGATCCAAATAACCAGCAAGAAATCCTCCAAATATATATTTCGGAAATAGCAAGAAAAGGAAAGATCTGAAAATAAAATAGAAAGTAGTCCAATCATTCATGTTATATGCGCAAGTAAACAATGATCTAGTATGCAAATGTGATGCGATATCGCCCCGCCAAGCAGTCTTGATCTCACAGACTGGTATTACGGGCAGTGGATGTACCTAAGCCTGAAAAATAGTAAATATAATGGTATGAGAATACAAGAATCTCAGTAGGGTCGCAGCATCATAAGATCTGCAGAAATCCTAAACACAAATCTCCCAATTCACATTAGATCATTCCTAGACATCTAAAGGGGATCACGCAATTCAAGAATCAATCAGAAAGGGGCTAGGGCCGAATCTATGGTTGAGGGAGGACTATAAACACTTCCGAAAGTATCAGAAGTACACAGGTAGGTGGAACTCATCAGATTGCTCTCGGCAATGAAGAAGAAAGGTCATCCCCTTCCACCTGTGTTGTCCAAGACTTACTGCACAAAGGATAAACGGTTAACACTCAAGTTATTCAGTAAGCCTAGTAAGTCATCTTGTCACGCACGGACAAGTCTTCCCAAGCCACACACGGACTTGGGCATCCCAAAAAACACAAGGATAAGGGCTTCCTGCCACACAAGGACAGGGTTCCGGCCACACAAGGACCAGACATCCAGCGAGCTCTTGCTGGGGGTTCGCCACCCATACGACTCCTATACCAATAAGAACCTTTGTTCTCCCTAGGAGTATCAGCGCTTACCTTGAATAGCCACGGGAAAAGGATCCTGACACACAAACACATACAAGCACACATAGGCAAGTACAAAGTATAATACCACAACAGGGTATCCTGAAACATGTCAGAACACAATTAGCATATTCAATTCATATAACATATGCAACCCAAGAACTCAATACCTAACTCAGGGATTCGTTATAGCCTATGAGATCCATATGTCACTCTGAATTTCATACTCTCACCCTATAATCCAATCGCATGCAATACAACTAGAGCAGGTAACAAAAACATCAAGAAAATAACAAGGGTATCTGGAGAAACCGATGAGGCGTAGGTCCTACCTCTCTTGTCTTTGAACAAGAAGCTACTCCTTTGCCTTTATTAGGTAATTCTGAACCACCTATATTATTACCAGGCAAAGACGAAAACAAACTAAGCATGCATATTCAATAATCAATTGAATACCCTATTTCCTTACCAAATCCACTCACCAAACCTATCAGAAACCAGTGATCAGATGCTGCAGGTGCCTCCCCTTTGGATGTATGATGTGATAGCCAGGAACTTAACAAGATTCAACCTGAATTTCCATTCCAATTAACTATGTAAATTTCGTCGCTCAAAGTAAGGCATAGGACAATTTCGACTTTAAGCATAGAGAAGTTTAAAAGAAGGAAATTCATGATCATACATCATGAATAGGAGCTAAGCAATCATAAGAACACTCGAAACGACAACAGAAATCAACCGAAGACAAAAACTGTAGAAATCTGAAAACCTAATTCCGTCGCTGATTTTCAACTTAACCTTAGACAAGGAAATATTTATGTCCAAACAACTAAACATATATTGTTGAAAAGAGGATGAAAATATCTTTCCATCAAGCTATTATTTTTAGGGATCTAACAAACTACGAGAGAGTTATGCTACATTGAAGTTCAAGAAGATTTGGTGAAAACCTAATTCCGCTGCCGATTTTCAACTTATCTTTAGAGAAAGAAATACTAACCTCCTGACAAAAAATAAATGGTTGGAAAGAGGATGAAGAGAGCTTTCCAACAAGCTATTATTTTCAGGGATCCGATGAACGATAAGAGAGTTATGTTGGTTTAAAGTTTCATCGAATTTTGACGGCTATAGGGAGGTGTAGGTTTTAGGCTTATACGAATTTTGTATGTTTTCTCTGAATGATTTTTGTGAGGTTGGTTTCCTATTTATAATGAATGAGTATAGAATTATGATTACTACTTTTAAGATAATTAAAAATAAAATAATTACCAAATAATTAAATTCTTTAATTATCTTCCCCTATTCTTAAGGATTTTAATCTCTAAGGTAATTATCTATCTATAAGGACTTAGATTAAAGAGAATTTATAACAGAATTAACTACCATACCACTCTTACCAATTTTGGCCATCATACATCCTTTCCTTCAGGGGAAAAATCATCTTTTCACCTACACTGTCTTCTAGACTTCTAGGACTCAAAATTCGGGGTCTCACAGGTTAGTTTTTCTTCGTCAAAAGTTAAATCGTATTTCGACAAAATTGCCAAAATTTGTTTGAACTTCAAAATAGCATAACTCTCTCGTCATTTGTCGAATTCTTGAAAATAATAGCTTGTTGGAAAGATCTATTCATCCTCTTTCTAACTATATATTTTTAATTGTCTGGAGATTAGTTTTTCTTTATCGAAAGTTAAATCGTATTTCGACGGAATTACCAAAATCTTCTTCAATTTCAAAATAGTATAACTCTCTCATCCTTTGTCGGATTCTTGTGAATAATAGCTTGTTGGAAAGATCTTTCCATTCTACGTCCATAAATATTTTGTTTTTCTTCTGGAGGTTAGCTTTTCATTGCTGTAATTTAGGTCAAAATTTGGCGTGATTAGGTTTCAAAATTGTAAGATTCTGCCTTCAATTAATTTTTGCTATTGTTCCTTTTGTTCGTATGATTGTTTAGCATCCATTCATGATGTAAAATTATGAATTCATCCTTTAAATCTTTCCTATTCATGAAACCAGCATGCCCTACCTATGCCCTATTGATGCCTATCTTGATCAATTGATTAACCTATTGGATTCTGATCTTGTTTCTTTTGATTGTACATGTTATAAACACTTATTCCTTTCTTAATTTCATGAAATCACAACCCCTAACCTCTCTAATGTTGAAATCACAAGTTTCCCTATAAACCTTAAGGTGTTGTCAAAATTTGTATATTGAATTAGGGTAAATAATCAAGTTGATTCTTACTGAGTTATTCGCGGTCACATCACGCATTCAGGAAAAAAATATTGTTGCATCCGGATCTCTGGATTTGGGTAGGTTAATTGGTAAGGATTCCCAATGCCTTTGGTTTTTAATTAAGTAGTCTTGTGACTTAGTATTGTGTGGTCTTTGCCTTGTAATTGTTTAGGAGACTCTGATCTTATTGGAAAGAAAAATGATTGCATCTGATTCAAACATGTGAGAGGTAGGATCTTTATCTCATCGGTACCTTTGGTTATCTTATTATTTGATTGTTTGAATATGATTAAATTTGATTGCCTATTTTGGTTATATACTTGCGGAATGTATGATTATGATGATAGGGAATCTTGGAAGTTAATAGGAAAATAGGTTTCCTTATTCGATTATGACTTTGAGATTGATTTTTGATTTGTATTGTGATTTGATTGAGGATCCTATGTTGTGATTTGATTGAGGATCCTTTGTTGTGATTTGATTGAAGATCCTTTGTTGTGATTTGTGTATACGTGTACTATGTGTGTATGCATGTATGTGCCTTGTTTGTGCTTTGTTTGAAGGATTCTTTTGTTGCTAGCCATGCGAGGTAAGTATTGTTGCTCCTAGGGAGAGGAGAGATGCTTACCAAATTATTCCCAGCAAGAGCTCGCTGGATGCCTTGTAGGCTAGTTCAAGTCCGGACGTCAGGAAGCTTTGTAGGCCAGTTCGAGTCTGGACGTCAGGATTCCCTATAGGCCAGTTCGAGTCTGGACATTAAATTTCCCTGTTTGAGAGTGACAGGATGACTTGTATGTGCTGCTGCAAGAGTGTTCCTAGGCCAGTTAAAGTTTGGATGTCAGAGACAACTAAAATGCTTGCTGCAATATTGATTGTCTAACCATTTAACCTTTTTGTAGTAAAGCCTTGGACAACATAGGTGGAAGGGGATGGCCTTTTCTTTTCCTACTGTCGAGAGTAACCTGATGATTTCTCCTGCCTATGTACTTCTGATTTTCAGAAGTGTTTGTAGTCCACCTTCAGCCTTAGTTTTGACCCTAACCCTTTTGATTGATTCTTGAATTGCGTGATACCCTTAGATGAGTAGGGATGATCTGATGCTGTTTAGGAGATGTTTGATTGCGAATCCCTAGGACTTATGATGATGTGACCCTACTGAGAATCTTATAATCACATCCCTTCTTTTTTCCCCCTTTACAGGCTTAGGTGTGTATTTTGTTTCTGGTACCAAAGGTGTGAGATCAAGGCTGAACGGCTGGACGAATTTGCACCCTTTTTCTATTGAATGCGCATGCCATGTCTTTGAACTTGTGTGGATTTTCATTCTGGCTTTCCAATCCCTCTTTCTCTTTTTGTTGCTTCCGAAATATACATGATACTATTGGTTGATGTTTAGAGATTCCTACGGAACTTGTGTGTTATGTTTCCACTTGTTTTGAGTATTATACAAGTCTTCTGCTGATATTTTCTTTCACTCCGTAAAAGCCAGAAATTCATTAATATATGAATATGCTCCAACCTATAAATAGACTATAAATCAACCAATAAAATTGATAATTAGGTGACTTGAGCCTTGTGGAATTCAAATAGGACCTTGCGAGGGCTTCTTTGGGTTTCACGATGGTAAAGGTCCTAATAGGTTGGGTTTGGGTCCTTACACACAAGACAAGGCATCTAGCCAGCACACAGGACTAGGCATCCTATCCAAGACATAGGATTAGGGCATCTTGCTAGCATAAAGGACTAGGCATCTAGCCAGCACACAGGATTAGGCATCCAGTGCGCGCAAGCTGGGGATTGCCACCCATACAACTTCTATAACAGTAAGAGCCTCTCCTCTCCCAAAGAGCATTAACACTTACCTCGAATGGCCATCAGAACAGGATCCTGACACACAAACAAGCACACACAGGCAAGTACAAAGCACAATACCACAACAAGGTATTCTCAATCATGTCAGAACGTAATCAACATGTTTAATACACGCAAGATATGCAAAATTAGGCACACATAACCTAACTCAAGGGTTCAGTATAGCCTAAGTAATCAGATCTTAATCCGCAATTCATGCATATACCATATAATCAATTTGCATGCAATATTATCAAGGGTATGCATCGAAAATAACAAATAAGCAACAAAGATCTCTGAAGAAAACGATGAGGTATAGATCCTTCCTCTCTTGTCTTTGAACAAGAAGTTATTCATTTGTCTTTATTTAATGGTTCTGAACCACCTATAGCATCACAAGGCAAAGACAAAACCAAAATAAGCATGCATACTCAATAACCATTTGAATATTCTATTTCCTTACCAATTCCACTCACCAAACCTATCAAAAATCAGTGATCAGATGTCGCAGGTCCTCCCCCTTAGATGTGTGATGTAAAAGCCAAGAAATTAACAAGATTTAACCTGAATTATCATCCCAATTAACTATGAAAATTTTGGCACTAAGAGTAGGGCACAAGACAAATTGTGATTTCATGCATACAAAGTGTAAGGGTTGCGCTTTCATGTTAACAAAGAAGGATTAGGTGTTTATAACTTGTACAATCAAAAGAAACAAGATTAGAATCCAATATGTTAATCAATTGATCAAGATAGTCAACAATAGGGGAAGGGTAAGGCATACTGATTTGATGTATAGAAAAGATTCAAAGGATGAATTCATGATTTTACAACTTGAATGGATGCTAAACAATCATACAAACAAGAGGACCAACAACAGAAATCAATCGAAGGCAGAATCACACAATTCTGAAACCTAGTCCCGCCGAAATACGACTTAACTTACGACAAAGAAAAGCTAACCTCCAGATAAAAACCTCAATAATTTTTGAAATATAATGAAGAGAACTTTCCAACAAGCTATTATTCGCAAGAATCCGACAAAGGATGAGAGAGTTATGCCTATTTGAAATTCAAGCAGATTTTGGCAATTCCGCCGAATTACGATTTAAATTTTAACAAATAAAAACTAACCTCTAGATAAAAGATTCAATATTTTTGGAAACAGGGAAGAAAGATCTTTCCAACAAGCTATTATTTGCAAAAATCGGTCAAAGTATGAGAGAGTTATGCCTGTTTAAAGTTCAAGCAGATTTTGACAATTCTGTCAAAATTTGATTTATTTTTTAGCAAAGAAAAACTAACCTACAAATGAAAAATCAACATGTTTGGAAAGAGGACAGAAATATCTTTCCAATAAGCTATTATTTTCAAGAATCTGCCAAAGTATGAGAGAGTTATGCATATTTGAAGTTTAAGCAGATTTCGGCAAAAATAAGGAGGTGTAGGGTTTTTGGATGGACGAATTTTGTATATAGGGTTTAAGTGTGGCCGGCTTCCTATTTATATAAGGTGGTTATGTGATTAATTTATCTAATTTAAAGATTAGATTAGAGTAAGATAATTATCAGAATTAAATTCTGTAATTATCCTCCCGTAATTTTAGGAATTTTATTTTTTAAGGTAATTATCAACCAATAAAGATTCAAATTAAAGAGAATAAAAACCAGAATTAACTACTGGACATTCCTTATCAATTTTGGCCATCACACATCCTTCTCTTTAGGGGAAAAATAGTCTTTTTATTTTCACTAGCTTCTGAACTTCTAGAACTCAAAATTCGGAGTCTAACACAGAAGTGTCACAGCATCATAAGTCCTAGGGATTTCCTGTCAAACATCTCCCAAAAACTAAAAGATCAACACCTAAAAGCAACTTAGATACCCAATTGAAATCGTAAGCATCAATCACACACAATAGGGGTTGAAATCATCATAAGCACACACAATATGAGGCTAGGCAGAATTTGGTAGAAAACAAGGGGAAAGAATTTGGCAAAAAATCGGAAATTGAGAGGAAGAAGAGAAGGGAGAGAATAATTCAAGAATAATTTAGAGTTTTTAGGTATAATTTATTAGGGTAGGTCAACCTCTCCTTTTATAAGTATCTAAGGAGGTTTAGTTAAGAGATAATTCTCTATTTTTAAGCTTAAAAGAATAATTAAAAGATAATTCTATTAAAAGAGATATTCTATTTAAAAGGAAGAATTATCTAATACCTTGAATAATAACGGATAAAACTAAGGATAATTAATATAAAAATATCATAATTAATATAAAAAATATCTAGCAGCAACCATTTTAGATCATCACACATCTATTTCTTCAAGGGCAAAATAGTTATTTCAATTGCATCATGTGACGACCCCAATTCCTAACTATTACTATTTGCTCCGATTAAGGTCATCACCGCCGTGAAACCCAAATAAGCCCAAATGACACCTAGGACCTATCTGAATCTCACCCGAGTTACCATTAACTTCCGACTTTTAGCATGTTTATTTTAATGTTTAACAACAAATGGAGCATGATATTGGATAAATATTCTGGTAACATACGGAGTGCATAAAACATCAGCGGAAGTCTTTAGAATAAATCATTAGGTTCATAACACACAAGTCCCATAGGGATCCAAATAACCAACAAGAAATCCTCCAAAATATTTCGGAAATAGCAAGCAAAGGAGGGTTCTTAAAATAAACTAAAAAGTAGTCCAATCATTCATGTTATATGCGCAAGTAAACAAGGAACAAGTATCCAAATGTGATGCAATATCGCCCCGCAATGCAGCCTTGATCTCCCACACTAGTACCACGGACAGTGGATGTACCTATGCCTGAATCCAAAATATTTCGGAAATAGCAAGCAAAGGAGGGTTCTTAAAATAAACTAAAAAGTAGTCCAATCATTCATGTTATATGCGCAAGTAAACAAGGAACAGGTATCCAAATGTGATGCAATATCGCCCCGCAATGCAGCCTTGATCTCCCACACTAGTACCACGGACAGTGGATGTACCTATGCCTAAACAACTAAAGGGGATCACGCAATTCAATAACCAATCAAAAAGGGTTGGGGCCGAATCTATGGTTGAGGGAGGACTACAATCACTTCCGAAAATTCAGAAGTACACAGGCAGGTAGAACTCATCAGATTGCTCTCGAAAATGAAGAAGAAAGGTCATCCCCTTCCACCTGTGTTGTCCAAGGCTTACTGCACAAAGGGTAAACGATTAACACACAAGCTAATCAGTAAGCCTATTCATCTTGCCACACAAGGACAAGTCGTCTTGCCACACAAGGACAAGTCTTCCCAAGCCACACACGGACTAGGGCATCCCAAACCACACAAGGATAAGGGCTTCCTGCCACACACGGAATAGGGCATCCCAAACCAAACTAAGCATGCATACCCAATAACAAATTAAATACCCTATTTTTTTACCAATTCCACTCACCAAACCTATAAGAAACCAGTGATCAGATGCCGCAGGTGCCTCCCCCTTGGATGTATGATGTGATAGCTAAGAATTTAACAAGAAATAACCTGAATTACCATCCCTAATTATCATATAATTTTCGGTAATAAGAATAGAGCAATGGAGTAAGTTACGATTTTATGTTAACAAGCTATAGGAGTTGCGATCTCATGTTAACAAGGAAGGATTAACCATGTATAATAAAAAGAAACAAGATCAAAATCTAATAGTTTAATCAATTGATCAAGATAGGCAACAATAGGGCAGTAGGGCAAAGGTAGAGCATACCAATTTCATGTATAGGGAAGATTCAAAGGATGAATTCATGATCTTACACCGTGAATGGATGTTAAAAAATCATACGAACAAGAGGAACAATAATAGAAATTAATTGAAGACAGAATCACACAAAGTTTGAAACCTGATCCCGCCGAATACAGCCTAACTTACGACAAAGAAAAACTAACCTCCAGATGAAAACCCCAAGATGGTTGGTCAAGCTTGTAGAAACCTTGTCGCTGTTCGCTTTTATGGAATTTCGTATAGAATCTTTCATCGAATTCATACCGAAATACCTCCCAAGTTGGCAAACGATCGCCGAATAACAAGCTAACAGATGTCCACCATGCGAGGGCCTCTCCCTCAAGTAGGAAAGTAGCGATGGCAACCTTATCATCATCAAGATTGATGGCTGGTGCCTCAGGTTGGTTTTTGAACTCAGCTTGCCCTCCCTGCTCAATTTGTGCATTAAGTTCATTCTGCTCGACGGGTTGCTGTTCGGCTTAAACCCCATGCCTACCCCGTCGATCCCTTTGTACACTCGGCCTTGCCATAATATACAAGCACACGATTGTTACTCATCACACAACCAAATAAGATACAAGGAAAAGAAGTGGTACCTGGTGGAGAGGCGTGCACGGACGATATGCCTATGCTAGAAATCAAAATAATCATGCACACGAGTATGGAAATTTTGGAAATCACATGCACACATGCAATACACACTCGGCAATTACATCAACACACACATAAGCAATCAACAATAGTACAAACCATACTCTGAAATCATGCAAAACCACATCTCATGCATTCGGCAACAAACATATCTCACACATATTCATATTCGGCAAGCATAGGTTCACATAAAACATACTTGACATGTAAACAAATCAATCACCTAATCTATTCTTAAGTGTTCCTATTAGGACCCTTACCTCTGTGAAACCCAAACAAGCCCAAAACCAGGACCTATTTGAATCCCACAAGGCTTTCCCATATAAATTTCCAATTTTAGTTTATTCATTCTTTGTTTTTATAACAATTGGAGTATGATATTGGACAAGCACTCTAGTATCATATGGAGTGAATAAAACTTCATCGAAAATTTTTAAATTGAATCATTGGAACCACAATACACAAGTCCCATAGGGATCTAAAAATCCAACAAGTAAACCTCCAATATAATCCGAAAATAGACAAGCAAAGGAGGGACTTGAAAAACCAGAAAATAGTCCAATCTATGATCATATTGTATGCGCAAGCAACCAAGGAAGTAGGAATGCAAAGGTAATGCAATATTGCCCCGCCGTGCAGCCTTGATCTTACACACTGGTACCACGAGCAACGGATGTACCTAAGCCTGAAAATTGGTGAAAACAATAGGATGAGATTACAAGAATCTCAGTATGGTCACAGTATCATAAGATCTACAGAAATCTTGAACAAACGTCTCCCAAGAAACATCAGATCAGCCTATAAAACTAAAGTGGATCATGCAATCATGATTCAATCATAAAGGGATAGGGCCAAAAGCTATGGCTGAGGGTGGACTGCAAACATTTTCGAAAATCAGAAGTACACAGGCAGGTAAAACGTCAATCTTATCAATAGGAAAGGCCATTCCCTTCCACCTGTGTTGTCCAAGGCTTTGCTGCATAAAGGGTAAAAAGGGTTAGCACATAAGCTAATCAGCAACTCTATTCATCCTGCCACACAAGGATAGGGCACCCAAGCCACACAAGGACAATGGCACCCAAGCCACATAAGGACAAGGGCATCCAAACCACACAAGGATAAGGACTTCTTGCCACACAAGGACTAGATATCCAGCGAGCTATTGCTGGGGATTGCCACCCATACGACTCCCACACCAGTAAGAAGACTCCCCTCTCACAAGGAGCATTAGTGCTTACCTCGAATAGCCACCGAAAAAAGATCCTGACACACAACACATACAAGCACACACAAGCAAGTACAAAACACAATACGACAATAGGTGTGAGACCCAGCCCATAGGGGGGGTCAGGTTACCCAATCCAATATTGGAAAGGAGAGGGGGAGGTTTTGGGCTTATATGTGTTGTGTGAGTGGATCATTTGTAACAACAAGATGCATCTTTTGGGCCATATAGTTAAAATCCCAACTAAGCATTACAGTTGTGATCCATGACACGCATATACACGTCCGGGCCCGTTGGGCCTAGAGTCCGGAAGCCGGATCATGACAAATGGTAGCGAAGCCGATCTCGTTCCCTCTTTCGGCTGGGCTTGGGCCGTGTTTTGTCTTCATGTTTGGGCTTGTGAGTTTTGGCCCACGTCAGTTACGTTTGGCTCCCCTCATGAGGACACGGGGTCTATAAGGAGGGGGAGATTGTGAGACCCCCCGTAGGGCGGTCAGGTTACCCAATCCAACATTGGAAATAAACGGGTGGGCTTGGGCCGTGTTGTGTGTTCATGTTTGGGCTCATAAGTTTGGGCTCACGTCAGTTACATTTGGTTCTCCTCGTGAGGACACGAGGTCTATAAGGAGGGGAGATTGTCAGACCCAGCCCGTAGTGAGGGGGGTCAGGTTACCCAATCCCACATCGGAAAGGAACAGGGGAGGTCTTGGGCTTATATGTGTTGTGTGATGGTATTATTTGTAACAAGATGCATCTTTTGGGCCCTGTGGTTAAAAGCCCAACTGAGTATTGCAGTTGTGATTCATCACGCACACATACACGTTCAGGCCCGCTGGGCCAAGATTCCGGGGGCCGGGTCGTGATAGATAGTAGCGGAGCCAATCTCGCTCCCTCTTCTGGGTGGGCTTGGGCTGTGTTGTGTGTTACGTTTGGGCCCAAGTCAGTTACATTTGGGCTCCCCTCGTGAGGACACGAGGTCTATAAGGAGGGGAGATTGTGAGACCCAGCCCATAGGGGGGGTCAGGTTACCCAATTCGACATTGGAAATGAGCGGGGGAGGTCTTGGGCTTATATGTGTTGTGTGAGTGAATCATTTGTAACAACAAGATGCATCTTTTGGGCCATTTTGTTAAAAGCCCAACTAAGCGTTGCAGTTGTGATCCATCACACGCACATACACGTCCGGGCACGCTGGGTCGAGAGTCTGGGTCGTGACAAATGGTAGCGGAGCAGATCTCGTTCCCTCTTCCTGGTGGGCTTGGGCCGTGTTATGTGTTCACATTTGGGCCCATTTGTTTGGGCCCAAGGCAGTTACGTTTGAGCTCCCCTCGTGAGGACACGAGATCTAAAAGGAGGGAAGATTGTGAGACCCAGCCCCTAGGGGGAGCCAGGTGTTACCCAATCCCACATCGGAAAGGAACGAGGGAGGTCTTGCGCTTATATGTGTTGTGTGAGTGGATCATTTGCAACAAGATACATCTTTTGGGCCATGTGGTTATAAGCCCAACTGAGCATTGTAGTTGTGATCCATCACGCTCACATACATGTCCGGGCCCGCTGGGCCAAGGGTCCGGGGGCTAGGTAGTGATAATAGGGTATCCTTAATCATGTCAAAATATAATCAACATGTTAAATACACACAACACATGCAAACTAGGCACTCATATCCTATCTTAAGTGATTCAGTATAGCCTAGAGGATCACATCTTGATCCTCAATTCAAGAATTTTCACTACAACTTATGCACATACAACATTACATGTATAGGTACCGAAATTAACAAGCAAACAACAAGGATCTCTAGAAAAAATGATGAGGCATAAATCCTACCCCTCTTGTCTCTGAACAAGAAGATATTCCCTTTCCTTTATTTAATAATTTCGAACCACCTATAGCATCACAAGGCAAAGCCAAAACCAAACTAAGTATGCATACCCAATAATAAATTAAATACCATATTTCCTGACCAATTCCACTTACCAAACCTATCAGAAATCGGTGATCAAAAGCCGCAGGTGCCTCCCCCTTGGATGTGTGATGTGATAGACAAGAACTTAACAAGAAACAACCTGAATTACCATCCCTAATTATCATACAATTTTCGGCACTAAGAATAGGGAAATAGAGCAAGTTGCGATTTCATGTTAACAAGTTATAGGAGTTGCGATCTCATGTTAACAAGGAAAGATTAAGTGTTTATAATATGTATAATCAAAAGTAACAAGATCAGAATCCAATAGATTAATCAATTGATCAAGATAGGTAATAATAGGACAATAGGGCAAAGGTAGAGCATGCCAATTTCATGTATAGGAAAGATTCAAAGGATGAATTTATGATCTTACACCATGAATGTATGTTAAACAATCATACGAACAATAGGAACAATAATAGAAATCAATTGAAGGCAGAATCACACAAATTTTGAAACCTAATCCCGCCGAATATGACCTAACTTACGACAAAGAAAAATTAACTTTCAGATAAAAAAAACCCAAGAAGTTTGTAAAGAGGATGAAGAGATCTTTCTAACAAGCTATTATTTGCAAGAATCCGGCAAAGTTTGAGAGAGTTATGCTATTTTGAAGTTCAAGTAGATTTTGGTAATTCCGTCGAAATATGATTTAACTTTCGATAAAGAAAAACTAACCTAAAGACAATAAACCAAATATGGTTGGAAAGAGGATAAAGAGAGATTTACAAAAAACTATTATTTGCAAGAATCCAACAAAGGACGAGAGAGTTATGCTATTTTGAAGTTCAAGTAGATTTTAGAAGAAATTGGGAGGTGTAAGGTTTTACGGTTTTACGAAATTTGTGTGTTTTCTGTATAAGATTTTTGTGTGGCTGGCTTACTATTTATAAAAATTGATTATGGGATTAAAATCCCTATTTTAAAGGCTTGATTAAAGTAAGATAATTATCGGAATTAAATTCTGTAATTATTCCTCCTTAATTTTAGGGATTTTAATTTCTAAGGTAATTATGAACCTATAAAGAACTAGATTAAAAGGAATTAAAACCAAAATTAACTATTGGACATTTCTTACCAATTTCGGCCATCACACATTCTTTTCTTCAGGGGAAAAATGGTCTTTTTACCTACACTGACTTCTGGACTTCTAGGACTCAAAATTCGGGATCACACATTGGATGTGTTTATATGGAGTTGCATTGTATGAATCGAGATATGGTGGAGATGAAATTTAGGGTTTCACATGTGGCTAGGTCAGCTGGAGGTTGAAAATGACTCAGTTGAACGATGGGTCATCTTCCCAAGTCAACGTGTGACAAGTCGATCAAGTTTTTTATGAACGACAGGTTGCCTGTGAGAGCAGCCGACTTGTCGTTAGAAGATAAGGGCAGGTATGGCATCGAGCCTTAGGCTCGGACAAAGTGGCGCACCCTGATTGGGTTGTGTTTCACAAGTCTGGAGGCTTAGGAGATTTCTTGCCAGTGTCTGGTGCTACTAGGTAGCGTGTTTTGCCTGGCCAAAAATAAATAAATTCTAGAAAATAAGAAAACAACATAAATAAATAAAAAATCAAAAAAATTATAAAAAAATTATAAAATTTTCCAAAAATTACAAAAAATATGATAATTAATAAGGAGTCTAGTGATATCAAAATAATATTTAAATTTAAAGTTGGTTTGGTTAGTCAAATAATTAGAAAAAGATTTGGAAAAATAAAAAAAATAAGAAAAATATCTGAATCGATTCCAAGTTGGTTATCAATAGAAATGTATCGAATTAAGGTGATAGATACATGATTTTATGTGTGATTATGTAATCTAGTTTATGATATTGAAGAATTGGCTATGATTGCATGTGTAGGTGCATACTTACTGATGCAGGACCTCGAGGAATTGGTCCAATAAACAAGTGTGGTCTCTTTGAACTTCAAAAACCCATGAGTGGATAGATTTATTTAAATATTTTATTCTTAGCATCATTAATTTATGGTGATTAACAAATAATTAGATAATTAATTGATAACTTAAAATGATGTGCATGCGGTGTGATCGATTGTAATAAAGTATGCTTATGTTTAGTCTGATGTACCACGTTATGAGATATGCGATGCTCTTAGCATGACATGATAATTGTTAAGAAGGCAATGCATCAAATGCATCGGATATACGAGATGATAAATGCACAAGCATAGATAGCATAGGGTAACCTATGTGACTCTTGAAAACTCTCCGAGTGTTGTAGCATGGTGTGGATAAGCCAATAAAACTAAGGCTATAAGGTGGGACAAAGACTACACGAGCAAGCCGATTAATGCAAGGCCGATACCTACAGAGTGGGTATCGCTTAGGTTGAGCTACCATCACCTAACACCCCAGAAGTATTAGTGGAATAGGCAATAAGGTAAATAAGGAAATGGTAAGTTAGTTGTACTACTGATTCATCTCAGCCCCAAATCTAGGGACCTCAACGAACTGAGAAACTGTCAGCATGGTCATGGTCTTGATTGCTTGGAATATCTCACAAATATGCCATATTTTGACTATGACTATACTGCATACCTTTGACTCATTGAGGCTATTTATATATGCCATCGTGTGTGTTTAATCAGTGCATGATTGTTTGTGTACTTGAAATATATTTTCTCATCCGCTCACCTGGCAAGTTTCTACTAGGCTTTTGGCTTGATTGCAAGAGTAAATGAATAGAAGCTCACTCCTAGGCTTGACATGAAAACTTAAGTGGATTGCGAGAATTTAAGGTACTGTATAAGGATATAAATTCATAGTTGGTTCCCCTGAGTTGTTTGATTATATTGAGTTATTGATATTCCATTGATACCGAATTTAAGCATGTAAACATTATGTTATGCTCATCTTGATATATGTATTCTTGGGGTTGTCCAATGTCACCCGGGGACATCATTATTTCCGTTATATTCGCTGTGCAATTTAATTAGACTCATATTCTGGTGTCAACTCCATTATTTTCTATCATACCACTAGTCTTGTAGGTTTATTATATGCATTATCGTGTGTTATGGCAGTATATATAGTTGGCCTATGACTCACGCAAAATTCTTGGGTTCCAGGGCATGACAACTGGCCTGTGCAGTTCTCCACAAACTTTTTTCGTCTCCTTCTATCAATCAAGATGCTACACGTAGGCTATCAACTTCAGCCAAGCCAATATCTCTTAAAGTCTCAGAAACTTGATCAATCCATCTTTTCGCTTGTACTGTGTCCACTGATCTTCCTGAGATACAAGTGCAACCCAATTGTCTCATTTGCTTAATCATTCTATATAGATCTTGAGTAATCACTAGTTCAGGATGATCCAGTTGAGCTATCAGTGGCACTTTAGTTTGATCTCCTCTATGTAAATCAGCCCAGACTCTAGCAACAACTTCTACTACCTTAGGTGGTACACCTACATCAAAATGCTCAGGATGTAACCTAACTTCTTCTGGGTCAAGATTTTCAAGATGAGGTACATTTTCTCGTTCTAACTGAGAGGTGACCGAAGAGGCATCCCCTCTATCACCTCTACCACCTCTTAAAGGAGGTATACCAAGACATGTCAGTATATCTTTTGCAAGAACACATAGACCTTAATACTTAACTCTACCCTCTTTCTCCTAGAATCCCTTCCTAGTCTCATAATCTAGTTCAAGATAGGCTTGACATCATATGATCATGTATATCAATGACTTTTGAAAAGTATGAAAATTGTATTACCATGCCCTTTTTAAAAAATAATGATGATTTTAAAATAGAGTTAGCAATTTAAAATAGTAATGCTTTGGAAACAATGATGAAACTTTGAAAATAGAATGCAAGTTTTAAAAATATGCTCTGGTACCACCCAAGGGAGATTGTAACGCCTCCTACCCCATGGTGACATAATGTTCCTCCCCAGCCGTATAGCATTCATACTTGCCACTAGTGCCCTCTTAATGATAGATATGAATACTATACAAGGTTGTAAGTTAGCAATTTTTTTTCTATTGTGCCATTGTCAAATACAATGAAAGCATTTTATACCATATACGGAATTAATACAAGAAGCCAAGTTGTAAAACACACTACTCTTATTTATTTCACAATCCATGATCCCATAGGCCTCAAAATCTTTAGTTCACAACACACACATAATATGCTCATGAAGCAAGCCACATATACAAAGTAAGGTTCCTTAATGATTTATATACCTAGAGCTGTAGGATGCTTGTAGCTCTTCTCATAGTGCCCTCGCTCTCTAGCCCCCACTTCTGATACCTTGACTAAACCTAGCATGGAAAACAAGGTAAGTGGATCCTGAGTTCGTTCTTATAATTTTAGCTGAGTCAGTAAGACTGCTTTGACTGTATTTAATCCTTTTGAATTCTTTCATGTCAAATCAAATATTTCACAATAGAAGTAGTAAAATAACAAGAAATATCATAGTGCGTAGACAAATAGAATCTCATTTACTCAATCAATAGCAACAAAGCTTTCATGATCTATCATGTACAATGTTTATTTGTTGCTTTTATGATCAATGAGATTCAAATAGTATAGTAGTTGTGGATTATATTGTTGGCAATGATTTGCTTCCATTGAACCCATTATCGTGGTATCGAGGAAGACCGTCAATGGTTTTCTTTTAAAAGGAATGGTTGTATAACATATTGGCATTGTCGGGGAAGCGGCAGTGGTGCTCCACAAGCTCGATCCCAAACTTACACTGGCAAATTCTCTCATCCTCACATTCAGGCCAATGCTACCAATAATGAATATCATGTTAGAAATTAATTCATAACAATTATAAACATGTGCACCGAAATCATCACCATACTAGAGCGTCAAAACTCTCTAGAATTTGCATATAACAAGGACCTTATGACCGTCTCCACCATATAATTGATCACACAATACGTAGATTAAAACAAAGAATCAAAACAAAGAAGACATTGGTTTCAAAGAAATACAATGATAAAGTGTTTTCATCAAATGAAGACATGTTTATGATAAATAACACGTTTGGCACGAAAATATAAATACGAAGCATAAATGATAGACGAAAATGTTTAGGGATAGTCTACTCACCTTATTCTAATGGCACTAGACTAGGTTCTACTCCAGGGTCTAGTACACACATTTCAATACCTATATAGTTCAAGATCGATAAATTCACTTAATCTCTTTGTTTATAAGGTATAAAATTTAAAATTAAAATGATACGACCTCTCACTTAGTCCTAAGGAACTCAATTTGCTTATAAGAAATTTATGAGTTTTTTCTCAATATTTTATGAATTTTTAACTACTTCTCCTAATTTTGATGCCCCTCAAATAAGATTTAGATGAAGCAAACTATATACCATTGGATTGTTCATATATTTCTCAATTTTTCAGAATTTTTTTGTAATTTTAATCATTTTCTATATATTTTCTCCTAAAAGTTTCATTTTTTTCGGGTTTTCTGGAAAATCGGTCAAAATTGGAAAAGTCAACAGGACACATGTCATCACCAGACATGGTCACGTGTCACAGCCTTATTTGGTTTGACTTAAACCTGGTTCACCCTCCTTGAACCGACGACATGTTGGTAGCTTCTACCTTGGACGACTTATCGTCTGGACTAACTATGGCCAACTTTTCATCCAGACAACTCGTTGTCCACTGAGTCGTCTTCAACCTCTGGCTACCAAGCCAGAGGTTGACTTCTTGAATGGCGATTTGCTGTTCCAATTGATGAAACCCTCTAGTTTACACACCAAAACACTCTTTATTTCATCCACAATCAAACCAAACAAGAATCCAAACAAATCACGAGTTCTAACTAGAGAAGGATTTTGGCTTGCCGACGGAAAGTCACCGGAAATCGGCATGAAAACGGCCAGATTTATACTCCAAAAGCTCACGAATCAACTCGGATGATCAAATCACACAAGATACTCCCCTTAGATCATATTTTTATCTATTGAATGTGAAATACCCAATTTTCAACCCTAATTCGGTTTTGTACACCAGTCTCAGGCAAGCGGTGGATGGGGAAAACAGAGCCCCCATCTTGATGTTAAACGACGTCGTTTCACTCCCTGTGAAACGGCCACCCCCTTCTTTACTCAAAAAGATGTCATTTAGGAACTTACTAATACGACATCGTATCAGGTTTATTCCTGATTTAAATAAATCTAACATAAAATATTTAATAAAATAATAATATAATATAATAACAATAATTATTTATTAAAAAATCATAATAAATTTATAAACAGTCATTAAAAATACTGAAAAAATAAGAAAAATATTTATAATGTTTTACATGCTTCTTATGAATAGTAGAATCCATCTAGACGAGGATTTCCTTATTTTGATAAATATATAATTTTAATAATTTTTATAAACTATAAAAAAATAGATTATAGCATTTAGTCGATAAAAATCCTAAAATAAATAATACCTTAAATTACACCAAATTTAGACTTATCGAAGGTCTTAAATCACCCTTCACTATCTAGAAATCATCAACTCTAATTTATGATCATTTATACTCATATAAAAGATATATTAAAATAACTATAAGGTATTATACGATATTATAAAATACCTTCAAAACCGACTATACAACACGCATAGGTCGACTTGACACTGGGTTGGAGGATAGTAAATCAATTTAATACTCCCTATCATACTTCAGTCATCGTAATTAAAATCCCCTAAAATTCAAATTCTCATAATTAATATTCTTAGCTAATTCGTTATCAGATTTCGGCTTTAATTCTGGTTAGCGCTTAAAAACTAAATCAAAGGAGAGAAAGGAATATAAGCAAAACAAAATCAATTGTTATACTTAAAATCCAAATAACATACCATGATTTGATCTCTGACGGATTCAGTTTACCTTAGAAATAAAAGAAATAAGTTTCTATGCTCTAAAAACTAGGAACTTGAAAGCCCGTAATGCATCCGAGCATCAATTTTTATAGTTGAAAACTAGTCCGATCAGCTTGTGTAGTTGCACTGAACAGTCGATGTCTTTTCCTCGTGTTACCAACTTGTCGGTCAATTTTGTCTTAACTCATTTCCACCATTCTCCGTCATGTGGAACCGATCAGTTGGTTTAGTCTTGCATTCTTGGTATTGTGCAACCAACTAGTCGATGACAAGGGTCCAACCGATCGGTTTAGTCTTACAATGTAGGTTCTACAAAATTGACTGGTTGGTTTAGCCTCGGCTTCAATTCCTCCTTGAACCAACTGGTCAGTTGATTGACACCAACCAGTTGGTGGGATTCCGTAGGGCACATACGACTCGATACTCATTTGGGGGTTGTTTTTTTAAATGAAATGGCTTCTTTTCGTCGATAAACCTATAATAAAGCCTGCCCAACCACAACACTAAATAATCATAAAAAATATTTAATTTGTCGACTCAATTGTTCACTAAGAACACAAAATGAATCACAAATATACACAGATGACCAATGCGAAATATAGGTCATCAGTACCCTCGGAAGACCTGTTGTCCGAGGTCATCTTCTTCCTTTAGTCCAATGAAGAAGGTCCTACGAACCCATTGGAAAATCTTCTATTTTCTTACCCGTTCTACCCATTTACGCATTCAATATTCCCAATAACCTCATCGCCACAGAGCGAGTCTACTCTATCTAAACCAGTAACACAATCAAGCTTTAATTGATCTAAAGCCATAGAATTATAGATCTAGGTGCTTGAGTTTTTGGGAATGAAACTTACCCACAAATCATCGGAAAATATCACAAAAATCTCATACAAATGGCCCGACTAAAGTCGGAAGAAGGAAATGGGTCTCTCAACTCACAAATCTGGGGTTTTGAGGGTGAATAGTTCAACATCCACGTGTGACATCTTCACCGAACCTTTTTCGGCAACGTGGGTGGTGGGCTGGATATGTCGAGTGTTGATTCTACCCACATGTGGAATGGTTAGGGATTCAGGTGATGACTAACCCTTCATGAGTGAAATGTCTTTGTTTCTGCTCTTGCTGAAACGACTCTGTTTTAAGTTCTAACTAGGGTTTCTCCTCCCTCAATTAGCTTTGCCAAAATGACGGAACCTTTCGCGTTTTGATCAAACTTTCTTTTTTATATTTTATTTAATTTCATAATATATAATAATAATATAATATTTATATATCTAAAAATTTCAGAAATTTGATATAATTCATAATAAATAGCATACTATTCTGAAAAATTCATAAAAAATATAAATATATATAATATTTCAATAATTATTATAAATCATTAAAAATAGAATTATTCTTAAATAAAAATATACAAATCCACTAATGCCTTTACAAGGCAAGAGATATAGAATCAAGGATCACAAATTTCAAATGGCTCAAGAGTCAAAGCACAATAGGTATTGGGTGTGAAAGGATAGAAACATCACAGGTAATAAATTCCAAGGAAACGCGATCCAATACTCATTTTAGGAATCAAAACCAATTAAGGATTCAAAGCCAAGGAATGTTGTCTACGAGTCCAAATGACTCAACAACATGTTATAAAGATGTCGAAAATGAGATCAAATACTTACGGACTCTAAAACCACAATGGAGGCCCAAATCCCAAAAACTGACTTACTAATCTGAATCGTCCCTTCTAAAACATCCAAACTGTACTACAAACTCATTATTGATTCTGGAACTCATATCCTACCTGCCTTATGGGAAGTTTCATCTTTGGAATTTGCTTATAACTAGTGTACACTACTAGATTAACTATATAATAATGCAATCATTACTTTGAATTTAGTATCCATTAATACTTATCTTATCCTCTGAATCAAACAATGTTACATTTACCATAATATTTCATGGCATCACGAATAACTCATACAAACACCAAACACACAAGGTTGTTAACTTTAGGCTATAACCTTAATCATCATATCTGGGTGATAATTTCACCATGAGTTTGTATTGGAATTTATTCTAAGTTCTTCCTAATAGTATGATCACCGATTGATATTCGCAAAGTCAAAAACTAAAATGAAGGCTAAAGAACCAATAATGCAGTATATCAAGATAATATCATGAGCTTCATAGCTCTATCCATCTGTTAAGCTAACTTAAAATCAACATAGAATTTACACCTATAAGTTTTGCTTATAAGGTCAACATAACCAACACAATCCAAACCACAAGTTGTAACTTGTTTCAATATTGAACACACTAGGCTATAAGCTTAATGTTACACCCACAAGAATCATATATAGTCGACACCTATATCAATATTTTATATAAAACCCATCTTAAGTAAGAGTAAAAGTTGAAGAATCAATATTCTAATATATTAAAGTAATATCATGCATCTCGTGGTTTTGTCTATTTGACAACCTAGTTTAAACTCAATACAGGCTTTACCTGTAAGTTCAACATAACCATAATGTGTGAATGGATTAACTTATCTTCTAAATAATCAAAGATTATCAGATTCTTTATTCTTGGTTTTCACTATAAACAATTCTCAATCATTAAGGTTTTGCGTATGACCAAATCAATTGGGTGATCTAAGTCCTAGAATTAATAGTTTAGGTTTAATCGCAACATGATAAGGTATATTTGCAAGTGACTCAACAATAGCAAGGTAGATCTATAATCAAATATCACAAAACAATATCAAAAGATACTATATGGGATTCCTGCATAACACAATTAGAATATACACTCTGTGCACTAACAAACACAATATGGACTAACCATATAAATTAATAGTATACAAAGACTCTCAACCAATATCTAAACAGCTAGGATTCAAAGGGAACTTAGTACTTACATTTCATTAGGATATAAATCAACATCAGATACTATCTTAGTGGAGGATCCTCATCCTTCAACTATATTAAAATCTACCTGCAAACATCATAAAATCTCCAAACAAGTTATACAACAAATACTCTTGCTCCTCGTAGGATTTTTAACTTTAAATCAAAGTAAGTATAACATATATTTTTATAGTTTCCTGACTCAAAATAACTCACAAACAACACAAGTTTCCAAAGCAATATAGCATAAGCAGACTCTTTATGAATAAACAATGTCAATGTATTGACCAACTTCTTTTGCAATAACCAAATTATCACCCTCATGGATGATACTTGTGCGATGGCATGGCTGACAAGATGCAATGCTCTTATATAGAGAGCGGAAATATGCTCATAATAATAGGGCATTTTCAAAATGGTTTATTCTTGAATGATGGTTGTTTCCTAAATGGATAACATTAAAGTAGTATTGGGTTTATAAGAATCAATACAATTACCACATCCAAAGAAACAACAAAACTTAAGGGAACTTTTGTCGCAATAAACACTCCCTTTAAAGTAACAAACTAGCTCTACTACCATAGAAAACTGTCACATCCTATAACCTACAAATCACATGCAATTGCTATAGTCCTGCTATATACACCACTAGAATACTTAGCATCACATATAGTAAACCTACAAGATTAGTAGTACAAAAGCTAAAGTTGGAGACACAAATAAAAATAATTATTTGAAATCAAGCGTAACAGAAATAATAGAAAGATACAATGTCATCTAAGTGACATCACAACACAATTAGACATGGTGCAACAACCCACAAATGAACTTAGTGTAAGAACTTAATTATAGTCAAACAAACATAGAGGAAACATTATGAATATAATACTTTTACGAATTACCTTGAATGTTACCAACAATCATCCTCCTATCACAATGCTTAGGTATAAGGACCCGTTCCTGGAAATTGGGGTCTTTACCATTGTGAAACACATACTAGCCCAACAAGTGGACCAATCGGGACCACACAAGGCTTATTTAACTTTTCAAACTCATTTCCCAAAACATAGGATATTTAATTTAAATAGTAGGAGAATGGCTAATTAGTAATAAACACCTGGCATGAAAAGTGGAGTAAAATAGTACTAGCAAAGTCTTTATTGTTAAAAACAAAACTAAAACAGGAATAGGTCCATAACTCATAAGCCCCAAAACAGAAATAGACCAATGGCCCAAAACTCAAACATAATATCCAACATGAAACCAAAATATAGTATAGATCCAAAATCAATGTGTCACAAATATGGAAGTAAAATGTCAGTAAAACTGTGTAGTGTCAATGCAGATACGATAGTCCAACCCTACAACATTCGGGAACTCACTCCTCAAATAGAAATGCTACTACTCACGTGTTATCCTTGAAAGGTGAAACAACAACAAGATGAGATCACAAGGGCCTCAGTGAAAGTCACATCATCATAAACTTTATGGGGAACAAAGGCATATACAAAAAATTTATAAATCAGTTAACTTAACAACTTTTGTTATTCAATTCAACTAAAGTGCATACAAAACTCAGAACAGATGATGCAACACATATCGTATAAAACATAGTATAGAATCCAGCTCAATAAGTTTATAACTCCTATGTAAAAAATTTAATATACGAGCTACTCATGCCCAAAAACCTATCAGGGTGGATATGAAAATACTTCACAAGTAACCCCCTCTAAAAAAAAACTAGAAGTCCACTAGCAATGTTAGTTTTATTTTGAAAATACATATATATGTACCCCTAGTGCCAATGTTATCCAATACCAGGTTGAGAAACACAAAACATAGTCATACTTGTCTCAATACTCATAACTGATATACCTGCAAGTGTCAGACAATGCTTAACATCATCCATGCAACTCTCTAACAGGCAAGTAACTCTCTCCTAACAATAGGATTCCATATACTTACCTCGCACTAGCCAAGAGAACTCAAATATATGAAAAATACCAACTCAAATACATATATAACTTAAGTATACTTTTATAAAATGGGTAACGTTTTTAAAATAGGTTATTAAATAGTAGTACATGCAATGCAACACAAGCATCCTCAAAATACCCAAATAATATCTTAGCTTACCAGAATTAATCTCACATTGAAGCATACTTACCAGATTGATTTCACTTACCAGACACATAATTCGATTTTTGGTAAATTATTGGAAAACGATCAGGTACATTCGGAGGAAAAAAGAAGAAAAAATAAACGAAGGTAACCAATTAAATTATCTAATTGGCTAGACTAACCAACCTAACTGATTAGATAAACTTCGATCAGTCGATCTTCCTATTCAGACCAGTCAGACTACCTATTCTGTCCAGACGGACTACCTAGTCACTTGGCAAGTTTCAGTTAAGACTGTTTGAAATGGATTATTTTACTAAACTCATTCCAAGATAACTGTACTAAGACTAAGTATATTGGGATGCTACTTGAGATGGCATCATACCTTCTTCTTAATTCTACTGCATATTAACTCGAATAATTCCTTCCATTGTCATCTCCTCTTTACTTTTTGTGTTATCGGCCTAGCAGGTTTACCATCTATACTTCTTGAATTCTAGCACTATATATAGTGAGCCTAAGGAAACTACCATGCAATTTATGGATTTCGAGGCATGATAGTCATAATGATAGTAGAGCATAGTTTTGTCTTTTTAGTTTTATATTTTTAATTTGTTGTCATGCCACCATTAAACTATCACCTGTGTGGGTGACAGTTATTTTGATAGCAGAGTATATTTCTTTGTACTTAAAAAATCTATGCTATTGAGTAAAGCATGTTTCTGTTTGTAATGAAATAGTCTTCATTATTATTTGTCCCGGTGACGTCAAATTCAAAAATATCTTGACTCCACGAGTATGTTGTTATATAGAGTACCTTCAATTTTATGTACCAATTGTTATTGTGGTTATTTTACCTTTAATAAATGTCTGTATTTATAGCGACTCTTTTCTAAATTTGTTGAAATTTGTCAATTGACTTGTCTGCTGGTTTCTAATCTTATTTCTTTTAATCATATGGGTAATTGACACCTAATCCTTCCTTGTTATCATAAAATCACAACGTCAAAACTATTTATGTATAAAATCGCAATTTTCCCTATTTCCCTAACTTAGTGTCAAAATTTGCATGGTGAATTGGGTTGAAAAATCTGGTTGATTCTTGTTGTGTTCTTGGCTATCACATCACACATCCAAGAGGGAGGTTCTAGCATATTCAAATCACTGGTTTCTGATAGGTTTAGTCAGTGGAATAGGCAAGGAACTAGGATATTTATTTGGTTTCTGAATGTGTATGCTTAGTATGGTATTGTCTTTTCCTTATGTGTGTTTAGGTGGTTCAGATCCTTTTGATAAGGCAAAAGATTAGCTAGTTGTTCAAAGACAAAAGAGGTAGGATCTATACCTCATCGGTTTCTCTAGAGATCCTTTCTATTTGATTGATATTTCGGTTCATGTCCTTGTGTATACGCATGCTTGAATTTGTTGTGCACGATTTTGGATTGGTTTGAGAATCTCCTAGGAAATTTCAAATCCTTAAGATAGGATGTGTGTGCCTATTTTGATTGTGTTATGTACATTGGGCATGCTGACTGTGTTATGATATGATTGAGGATGCCTTGTTATGGTGTTATGTCTTGTACTTGCTTGTGTGCTGGGATCCTTCTCTAGTGGCCATTCAGGGTAAGCACTAATACTCCTAGGGAGAGGAGAGGTACTTACTAGTATGGGAGTCGCATGGGTGGCAATCTCCAACAAGAGCTCACTGGATGCCTAGTCCTTATGTGGCAAGATACCCTTATCCTTGTGTGGCTAGATGCCCTTATCCTTGTGTTGTTTGGATGCCTTTATTCTTTTGTGGCTTGGATGCTCTTATCCTTGTGTGGTTTAGATGCCTTTATTCTTCTGTGGCTTGGATGCCCTTATCCTTGTGTGGTTTGGATGCCTTTATTCTTCTGTGGCTTAGATGTCCTTGTCCTTGTGTGGCTTGGATGCCTTGTCCTTATGTGAAAAGATGGATAGGCTTGCTGATTAGATTTTTTTCTATCCATTTACCCTTTATGTAGCTAAGCTTTGGACAACACAGGTGGAAGGGGATAGCTTTTGTATTAATGAGATTGAATGATGAGTTACCTGCCTGTGTACTTTTGTTTTTCAAAAGTGTTCTTAATCTACCCACAGTTTGGTACTTTGGACCTATACCTACTATGATTGTTTGATACCCCTTTCATAGAATAGGCAAATCTGATGTTGATTGGGAAATGTTTGTTTAGATTTCTGCAGATCTTATAATATTGTGACCCTACTGAGATTCATCTCATTGTGAGACCCCGATTTTTGAGTCCTAGAAGTCCAGAAGCCAATGTAGGTGAAATGACCATTTTACACCTGAAGAAATGGTTGTATGATGGCTGAAAATGGTATTGAAGGTTTAATGTTTATTTCTGATTTCATTTCCTTAATAGTTCAATCTTACCCTAGATGATAATTTCCTAAAATTAAGAAGACAATTCCATAATTTAATTCTAATAATTATCTCTCCATATCTAGCCCTTAAAATAGGAAAAATTAATCCTATTACACCCTATATAAAGAGTAGACTGGCTACACTTAGTTCTTACACCAAAAATATACAAAATTATCAAGCGATCAAACCCTACACCTTACCTTTTGCTGCCGAAATTTCCAAGCCCTCACCATAGCCAAATTCTTTCATCCTTTGTCATATTTCTACAAATAATAACTTGTTGGAAACCTATGTTCATCCTCTATCTAACTATGTTAGTTTGATCATAAGAAGGTCAATTCTTCTCTGTCAAACCCTTACTGAAATTTGATGGGTATTTAAGCCAAAATTGAGTGATTCTTCCATCAATTGGTTTCTATTGTTGCTCTTTTTTTTTTCGTATGCTTGTTTGGCATCTATTCATGTTGTAATATCATGAATTTATTGTTTGAATCTTCCCTATACATGAAATCGGTATACCCTACACATTGACTTATTGTAGCTGATTTTGACCAATTGACTTACCTATTGGTTTCTGATCTTGTTCTTTTTAATTATATGAGTTATTAATACCTAATCCTTCCTTGTTAACATAAAATCGCAACCCCTAAAGCTTGTATGCATAAAATCGCAACTGCTCTATCTCCCTATCTTAAGTGCCGAAATTTGTATGGTTGATTAGGATGATAATTCAGGTTGATTCTTGTTAAGTCTTTTGCTATAAAATCACACATCAAAGGAGGAGGCACCTGCAGCATCTCATCACTGGTTTCTAATAGGTTTGGTGAGTGGAATTGGTAAGGAAATAGGATGTTTACTTGATTATTGAGTATGCATGCTTAGTACGGTCTTGTCTTTGCCTTATGATGATATTGGTGGTTCAAATCTCTTGAATAAAGGGAAAGGAATAGCGTCTTGAGACAAGAAAGGTAGGATCTATACCTCATTGGTTTCTCCAGAGATATTTTTTGTTTGCTTGCTATTTTCGGTGCATGTTCTTGTTGATGTTGCATGCGCATATCTTGTATGGTGTATGCATGAATTGCAAATTGAGATATGATCCTTTAGACATTGTCGAACCCTTGAGATAGGTTATGCGTGCCTAATTTGCATGTGTTGTGTGCATTGAACATGCTGATTGTGTTCTGACATGATTGAGGATGCCTTATGGTGGCATTGTTCCTTGTACTCCATTCTGTGCTTGTATGTGTTTGTGTGTCAGGATTTTTTTCTGATGCCCATTCGGGGTAAGTGTTGATGCTCTTGAGGAGAGGAAAGGTTCTTACTGGTATAGGAGTCGTATCGGTGGCAATCCTTAGCCTGTGCATGCTGGATGCCTAGTCCTTGTGTGGCTAGAAGTCTTGCCCTTGTGTGGCTAGAAGTCTTGTCCTTGTGTGGCAAAATGTTCTTATCCTTGTGTGGTTTGGATGCTCTTATCCTTGTGTGGTTTGGATGCCCTTGTACTTGTGTGGCTTGGATGCCTTGTCCTTGTGTGGCAAGATGAATAGGCTTGCTGATTAGCTTGTGTGCTAACCCTTGACCTTTTGTGCAGCGAAGCCTTGGACAACACAAGTTGAAGGGGATGGCTTTTCCTATTGTCGAGATTGAGTGATGATTTTTTCTGCCTATGTACTTCTGATTTTCAGAAGTGTTTGTAGTCCACCCTCAGCCTTACCATTTGGCCTTATCCCTTTTTGGTTGATTAATGAATGTGTGATACCCTCTAGTTGTATAGACTGATCTGATGTTGTTTGGGAGATGTTTGTTTAAGATTTTTTTAGATCTTATAAAGTTGTGACCCTACTGAGATTCTTATAATCTCACCCTATTATTTTCACCATTTTTCAGGCTTAGGTACATTCTCTATTCGGGGAACCAGTGTGTGAGATCAATGCTGTAAGGTGGGGCGATATTGCATCACATTTACATACATGTTTCCTTGATTGATTGCACATATAATATGAAGATTGAATGGATCATTTTCTGATTTTTGAATGTCTCCTTTGTGTGATTAATTTGAAAACTTAATGGGGATTTACTTGTTGGATTTTGAGATCCCTATGGGACTTGTTAGTTGTGCTCCTTTCATTTATCATAAAGTCTTCTGTTGATGTTTTATTCACTCCGTATGAATCCAGGTTGTTTGTCCAATATTAACATGCTCTAATCTTTAAAAGCATAATGAATGAACATGATAAAATCGGAAATTAGATGGATAAGCCTTGTGGGATTCAGATAGGTCCTGGTTTTGGGCTTGTTTAGGTTTCACGGCGGTAAGGGTCCTAATAGGAGCAAATAGTAGATTCGGGTCCTTACAGGTTTGATAGTGGAGCATGGTTTAGGAAATATGGTTTGTTATATACTAACTTGTTTGTTAGTTTTGTGTTTGTAGGAAGGTACATGTGCACACACCCACACACTTAGAGGGCTAATACCGAAAACAATCAAATGATGAGAACCTAGTTTGAAATGTTTAGAGTTGTGTTTGATTGATTAACTTGCTGTGTGTTTATGTGTGTTTTTATGCATTGTATGATTTGGTATGTTTTGATGTGTTGTGGAAAATGTTTGCTATGTTTTCTTTGCTATTACTGAATGCATATGTGTGCTTTTGCATGATAAATGTAATCCTTAGGATTGTTGCTGAGGGTTCCTCTATTGCTTCCAAATGCATATGAATGAATTGTATGCATGCCAAGCATGTTTCTATATGATTAGTGCCATGATTTCCGAGTATGATTTGAGTGAACATATGTTTGCCAAATGCTCTTGAATGTTGATATGATTGCCGAATCTATAAGTGATTTGATGATTGTGATCCTATGGTTGCTATGTGCTTGTGTGTGTTAATGTAATTGCCAAGTGTGCATTTGCATGTATGCATATGATTGCTGAGACTTGTATATTTGTGTGTATGTGTGATTTGTTTTCCAGTATATACATATCGTCCGGTGAATGCCTTTCCACCAAGTACCACTTTCTTTCTCTTAGTTTCGTATTCTGGTTATGTGTTGAGTGACATTGTGTGCTACTATAGTATGGCAAAGCTAAGCGCTACAAGGGATCGTCGAGTAAGTATGGGATCAGGCCGAAAAACAACCTGTTGAGCAAGAGGAGCTGAATGCATAAAATGAGCAAGGAGGGCAACCCGAGCCCATAAACCAACCTGAGGCACCAGCCGCACCAACCATTAACCCTGTAATGGCATAAATCCTAAATGTGTTGCAAGGGATTGCTGCGAATCAGCAGCGTATAGAAGCGCAATTTCAGAATGCTCCTGAACCCACACTCGTGGAAAATCCTATTCCTCCACTAGAACCTGTACAGCTGGCTCACCCTAAGGAAGCCGAGAGACTTCCAGTCATTATTATGAAGTTGCTGAAGGAACCTCATCAACTAGGATGTAAAGATTTCAGTGGTTTAGAAGGTGCCACTACGGCTTGTGAATGGATAAACACCTTGTGTCAAGTGTCTTTGTTCTTACGTATCTCTGACGATCACAAGGTTTCCATTGCTACTTTCCTACTTGAGGGAGAAGCCCTTGCATGGTGGATAGCCGTGAGTTTGCAGTTCAGAGATCGTTTGACTATGTGGGAGGAGTTACGGTATGAGTTTGACAAGAGGTTTTATATAAGATTCCACAAAAGCGAGTAGCAACAAGTTTTCTACCAGCTTGAGCAACAAAACATAGTTGAGGAAGTTGTCCCGATTTGCATCAAAGGAGGATCGTTCTCCGTACCATCTTGCGAGACGATTTCAAGATGGGATGAGTATTGAGCTCAAAACTATTGTTGGTACAACACCTGTGCAAAATTTGCAAGAATTGATCGTTGCTGCGACCAAAGCCAAGAAAATTATGCAGAGCAAGAAGCCGTTTGCAGCAAATGGTGGCCGATTCTTCAGGTAAGATTCAAAGTTCAATTAGTGTATAGGACCCTATCCTTTGAGGTCCTACCCCTCGAAAAACAATGGTAATGGAGATAACAACAGAAAGAACTTTTCCGGTCCTATTCCCAATAGATTTAGATGGAGTTCTCAGAAATGTCGATGTTACAACTATTACGAGATGGGTCATATTCAAAAGGAATGTCTAAAACCAAGGAGTATCACAGGCGCACCAAATGCAGGCCGAGGCGGGTATACTAACTCCACTAAACCATGATTAAGCCCACCTAGAGGGCCACCCAGCGGATCCACAAGTGAGGTGTAACCTAAACCAACGAGGTTGTGCACATTGACTAATGCCGAGTCCAGCCCTGATGTGGTGACAAGTACTATTTCTGTCTTTTCTCAAAATACTAAAGTGTTATTAGATCCCGGAGTGAATAAATCTTTTGTAAGTCCAAGGATAGCACTTAGTTTGGATCGGTCTCTATCTCCCCTATCTCCTCCTATTGTGGTTCTGACCCTTTTGGGAGAGCAACTGACCTGTAATCTAGTCTACATCGGTTGTGCTGTACATATGGGTCCGAATGTACTTGAAGAGAATTTGATTCCATTGGACATCCGGAAGTTGGATGTGATCTTAGGCATGTATTGTTTGGCGAAATACCAAGCCTGAATGGAGTATTTCACCAAGCATGTGTGCTTCACCTTCCTTGATGGTTCAAAGTATTGCTTTGAGGGTGATAAGCGAGTTGTTCCAACTTGCATGATTTCCTTGCTCAATGTGAAACGATTGATCAGCAAAGGATGTACAGCATACCATGCGCATGTACATGATGTTTCTAAAGAATCCTCGGATCTGGATTCTGTTCTAGTGGTTAATGAATTTTCGGATATATTTCTAGAAGACATAGTCAATTAGCCACCAGCAAGAGAAGAGGAATTCGGCATTGAGCTAGTGCCAGGTATGAATCTAATTTCCATTCCTCCGTATCGTATGGCTTTCACGAAATTGAAGGAATCGAAGATGCAATTGGAATATTTTCCGGATCGTGGTTTCATCAACCTATTGTGTCACCATGGGGAGCACTTGTCTGGTTCATAAAGAAGAAAGATGGTTCGCTGTGATTATGCATCGACTATCGATAGCTGAATTGGCTGACCATAAGGAACAAGTATCCACTACTGCGGATCGACGACTTTTTTGACCAGCTCCAAGGTGCAGCCATGTTCTCCAAGATTTTTCTTAGATCAGGATACCATCAGTTGCGTGTTTGTGAAGCTGATATTCCAAAGACCACGTTCAGATCACGATATGGGCACTACGAATTTCTGGTTGTTTGACCAATACACCAGCAGTTTTCATGGACCTGATGAATTGAGTATTCCGAAAGTTCCTGGACAGATTTGAGATAGTCTTCATCGACGACATTCTGATTTACTCAAAATCGGAAGAAGAACATGCTGAGCATTTGCAGATTATGCTGAAAATTCTGAGGGATCGACACCTATTTGCAAAATACTCCAAATGAAAATTCTGGTTATGTGAAGTTGGTTTCCTTGGCCATGTTGTTTCTGCCCAAGGTGTGCTGGTTGATTCGAAGAAGATTGAAGCCGTAGTTACTTGGGAACCCTCGCGAACTGTGTTTGAAGTTCGTAGTTTCCTTGGCTTAGCCGGATACTACCGTCGCTTCATAGAGAATTTTTCATCGCTTACTGGACTATTGACAAAATTAACACGCAAAGAAGAGCCGTTCATATGGAACAAAAAATTCCAATGAAGTTTTGAAGAATTGAAGAATCGGTTAGTTTCTGCACCTATTCTTACTTTACCAGTCGGTGAAAAAGAATATGTGGTACGGCGATGCATCAAAATCAAGACTTGGATGCGTATTAATGCAAGAGGGGACAGTCATCACCTATGCTTCCCGAAAGCTGTGTCTACATGGAAGCAACTATCCTAGGCATTATTTGAAGCTTGCAGCCATGGTATTTGCGCTGAAAATATGGCATCACTAACTATATGGCAAGAGTGTCGACTGTTCACCGACCACAAAAGCTTGAAATATCTCCTTACGTAGAAGAAGTTGAATATATGACAATAAAGATGAGTGGAGCTGATTAAAGACTACGATTTGATCATCGAATATCATCCTGGAAAAGTGAATGTTGTCGCTGATGCCATAAGCCAAAAGATTCATCCTCCTACCCCATCGATTTTGGTCTACATGCGCACCCAACACATGCCAATGTTGCTGGATTTGAAAGCTACACGTGTGCATATTGTCACTGATTTTTCTGGTTCATTGTTGGCACAAATCAAAGTCACGTCTACCTCGATTGAGCAAAACTAGAATCAGAAAACAGAAGATCCAACGTTGGCTGAAATTCTGAAGCAACTATCTGATGGTGTTGATGCCATAACTCGCGATTTCAGATACGAGATGATGGAGTTCATGTCATCAGAAATCGGGTATGTGCACCACAAGATGTTGATATTCGTAATCTGATTCTATCTGAGGCACATAGTTCGAAGTTTGCTATCCATCCTGGTAGCACTAAGATGTATCGAGATTTAAAGAAGCAATATTGGTGGCTGAACATAAAGTGCCATTGCTGAGTTCATTGCCTGTTGCCTCGTATCTCAACAAGTGAAGATCGAGCATCAAAGACCCGCTGGTTTACTTGAATCACTTCAAAATCCAGAATGGAAGTGGGAGCATGTCATGATGGATTTTGTGACCGGTTTGCCTAAATCTCAGGGAGGATTCGATGTCATTTGGGTTATTGTGGATTGACTGATGAAATCTGCACACTTCCTTCCTGTTCGTGTGATAAACACACCAGAGAAATTGGCTGCTCATTATTTGGACCAGATTGTTCATCTACATGGACTGCTAGTTTCCATTGTTTTAGATCGTGACCCTATTTTCACTTCACGATTTTGGGAGATATTCCAAAATGCACTGGGTTCAAGATTAAATTTCAGTATAGAGTTTCATCCCCAGACCGATGGTCAATCTAGAAGAACAATTCAGACACTTGAGGACATACTCTTTGTTAGTGTACTAGGCCAACATACCAATTGGGATTGATGTCTACCTTTGGCGGAGTTCGCTTACGACAACAGTTTTCATGTAAGCATCAATATGGCTGCTTATGAAGCATTATATCGGAGATGATGCAGAACTCCCATTTGCTAGAATGAAGTAGGCAAGAGATGCCTAGATAATTTGGAGTTGATTAATCAAGCAACGGAACAGCTGAATTTTATTCGACAAAGGCTGAAGACAGCGCAAGATCGGTAGAAAAATTATGTCAATAATCGATGAAGGCAGCTGGAATTTACAGTAAAGGACAAAGTGTTTATGAAAGTTTCCCTGTGGAAAGGTGTCCTTGGTTTTCAGCAGCAAGGAAAACTAGCAACTCGTTACATTGGTTTGTATGACATTATCGAGAGGATCGGCCCTATTGCATATCGACTTGCATTGCCTCCGAATATTGAAAGAATGCACAACGTGTTTCACGTTTCGATATTGAGAAAGTATGTGCGAGACCCTAATCATATGCTCGAAGAACCACTAGTTAAGGTTGCTGAAGACCCATCCTATCCCGTACAGCCAGTTGCCATACAAGATCGGTCAGTTCATTAGCTTCGCAATCGAAGAGTGCCTATGGTACAAAGTTGTTTGGTGTAATGGCCAAATTGAGGAACAGTCTTGTAAGACTACGGAATCTATGCATGCAAAATTTCCTTACCTGTTTGCTTAGGTACTTGTACTCAAATTTTGAGGACGAAATTTTTGTAAAGAGGGGAGAATGTGATACCCTGATTTTTTAGTCCTCGAAGCCAAGAAGCCAGTACAGGTGAAATAACCATTTTACCCTGAAGAAATGGATGTGTGATGGCCAAAAATTGTATTGAAGGTTTAGTGTTCATTTTTTATTTCATTTCTCCCTTATTTAATTTCCTTATTGGTTCAATCTTACTTTAGATGATAATTTCCTAAAATTAAGGAGATAATTGTAACGACCCCAATTCCTACCTATTAATATTTGCTCCGATTAAGGTCATTACCGCCGTGAAACCCAAACAAGTCCAAAGACACCTAGGACCTATCTGAATCCCACCAGGCTTACTCTCTAAGTTTTCGACTTTTAGCATGTTCATTCTACATTTTTAAGAACAGTTGGAGCATGATATTGGACAATCATTCTGGTATCATACGGAGTAAATAAAAACATCAGCGAAAGTCTTTAAATTAAATCACTGGACTCATAACACACAAGTCCCGTAAGGATCCAAATAACCAGCAAGAATTCCTCCAACATAGTCGAAAATAACAAGCAAAGGAGGAATCTTAAAATAAACCAGAAAGTAGTCCAACTTTTTTTTATTCAAGTTATATGCGCAATTAATCAAGGAACAGGTATGTAAAAGTGATGCGATAGCACCCCGCCGTACAGCTTTGATCTCACACACTGGTACCACGAGTAGTGAATATACCTAAGCCTGAAAAAAATGGTGAAAACAACGGAATGAGATTACAAGAATCTCAGTAGAGTCACAACATCATAAGATCTGCAGAAACCATAAACATAAATCTCCCGAACAACATCTAATCATTCCTACACAACTAAAGGGATTAATGCAATTCAAAGATTCAATCAAAAAGGGTAGGCCAAATCTAAGGCTGAGGGGGACTATAAACACTTCCAAAAAATATCAAAAATACACAGGCAGGCAGAACTCATCAGATTGTTCTCGGCAATAAAGAAGAAAAGGCCATCCCTTTCCACCTGTGTTATCCAAGGCTTACTGCACGAAAGGTAATTGGTTAACACACAAGCTAATCAGCAAGCCTATTCATCTTGCTACACAAGAAAAAAATATCCCAAGCCACACAAGGACAAGGACATCCCAAACAACACAAGGATAAGGGCTTCCTAAACCACACAAGGATAAGGGGTTCCTGCCACTCAAGGACCAGACATCCAGCGAGCTTTTGTTGGGATTTGCCACCCATACGACTCCCATACCAGTAAGAACCTCCCCTCTCACTAGGAACATCAGCACATACCCCGAATGTCCACCGAAAAAGGATCCTGACACACAAACACGTACAAGCACACACAGGCAAGCACAAATCACAAAACCACAACAGGGTATTCTCAATTCTGTCAAATCACATTCAGCATGTTCAATACACATCACACATGCAAGCTAGGCACTCCTAACCTACCTTAAGGGATTCAGTATAGCCTAGAAATTCTTCAATTCAATTCGTAACTCAAGCGTGCATTATTTAATATGAATGCGCATACAGTTTCACAATCATAGGTACCGAAATAAATTAAGCAAACAACGAGGTCTCTGGAGAAATTGATGAATTCATGTATAGAAAACCTACCAATTCCACTCACCAAACCTATCAGAAACCAGTGATCTGATGCCGCAGGTACCTCCCCCTTGGATGTGTGATGTGTTAGCCAAGAACTTAACAAGAATCAACCTGAATTACCATCCCTAATTATCATAGAATTTTCGGCACTAAGAATAGGGCAATAGGGAAAGTTGTGATTTCATGTTAACAAGTTGTAGGAGTTTCTATCTCATGTTAACATGGAAGGATTAAGGTTTTATAACGTGTATAATCAAAAGAAACAAAATCAGAATCCAATAGGTTAATCAATTGATCAAGATAGGCACAATAGGGCAGTAGGGAAACGGTAGGGCATACTGATTTCATATATAGAAAAGATTCAAAGGATAAATTCATGATTTTTCACTATGAATGGATACTAAACAATCATACGAATAAAGGTAACAACATCAGAGATCAATCAAAGGCAAAATTATACAAATCATAGAACCTAATTCCGTCACCAATTTTCAACTTATCTTCTGACAAAGAAATACGAATGTAAAAAAAAAAAAACAAATGGTTTGGAAAGAGGATGAAGAGAGCTTTCAAACAAGCTATTATTTTCAGGAATCCGACAAACGATGAAAGAGTTATGCTACATTAAAGTTCAAGAAGATTTTGGCAGTTCTGCCGAGTTTCGACTTATCTTACGAGAGATAAATACTAACCTACTGAAGAAAAAAAAGGATTTTTGGAAAGAGGATGAAGAGAGCTTTCCAACAAGCTATTATTTGCAGGAATCTTACAAACGATGAGAGAGCTATGCTGGTTTAAAGTTTCAACAAATTTTGGCAGATATAGGGAGGTGTAAGGGTTTTAAGCTATACGAGTTTTGTGTGTTTTCTATGAATGATTTTTTTGGGGTTGGCTTCTTATTTATAATGGATGGGTATGGAATTAAGATTACTACTTTAAAAGCTTTATTAAAGTAAGATAACTACCAGATTTAAATTTTGTAATTATCCCCTTTTAATTTTAGAGATTTTAATTCCTAAAGTGATTATCAACAAATTAAGAACCAAATTAAAGGAAATTAATACCAGAAATAATTACCAAACATTCCTTATCAATTTCGGCCATCACATATCCTTTTATTCAGGGGCAAAATGGCCTTTTCACGTGCACTCGCTTCTGGACTTCTAGTACTCAAAATTTGGGGTCTCACAATAATTCCAAAATTTAATTCTAAAAATTATCTCCCCATATCTAGCCCTTAAAAGTGGGGAAAATTAATCCTATTACATCTTATATAAAGAGTAATCGGCCACATTTAGTTTCTACACCAAAAATTAAACAAAATTATCAAGCGATTAAACCCTACACCCTACCCTTTTGCTGCTGAAATTTCCAAGTCTTCACCATAGCTGAATTCTTTTATCCTTTGTCAGATTTCTAAAAAAATATTTTGTTGAAAAGATCTTTTCATCATCTATCTAGCAATCTTTGTTTGACCATCAGAAGTTTAGTTCTTCCCTATCAAAACCTTTATCGTAATTTGATGGGTATTTGTACCAAAATTGTGTGATTCTTTCTTTAATTGGTTTATACTATTGTTCTTTTTGTTCATATGATTATTTGGCATCTATTCATGTTGTAATATTATGAATTTATCTTTTGAATCTTCTATATGAATGAAATCGGCATGTCTTACACCTTGCTCTATTGTAGCCGATTTTGATCAATTGACTTACCTATTGGTTTCTGATCTTGTTCCTTTTAATTGTGTTAGTTATTAACAAGTAATCCTTCCTTGTTAACATGAAATCACAACCCCTAAAACTTGTATGCATAAAATCGTAGTTGCCCTATCTCCATATCCTAAGTGCCAAAATTTGTATGGTTTATTCGGGTGGTAATTTAGGTTGATTCTTGTTAAGTTCTTGGCTATCACATCCCACATCCAAGGGGGAGGCACCTATGGAATCTGATAAATAGTTTTTGATAGGTTTGGTAAGTGGAATTAGTAAGGAAATAAGATGTTTACTTGATTATTGAGTATGCATGTTTAGTATGGTTTTGTCTTTGCCTTATGATGATATAAATGGTTCGGATCCCTTAAATAAAGGAAAAGAAATAGCTTCTTGAGAAAAGAGAGGTAGGATCTATAGCTCATTGGTTTCTCCAGAGATTTTTATTGTTTGCTTGCTATTTTCGGTGCATATTCTTGTTGATGGTGCATGCGCATATCTTGTATGTGTATGCATGAATTGCGGATTGAGATATGATCTTTTAGACATTGTCAAACCCCCCCCTTGAGATAGGTTATGTGTGCCTAATTTGCATGTGTTGTGAGCATTAAACATGCTGATTATGTTCTGACATAATTGAGGATGCCCTATGGTGGTATTGTGCCTTGTACTTCCATGGGTGCTTGTATATGTTTGTGTGTCAGGATCCTTTTTCGGTGGCCATCCAAGGTAAGCGCTGATGCTCCTCTTAAGAGGAGAGGTTCTTACTAGTATGAGAGTCGTATGGGTGGCAATCCCCAACTTGGGCACGCTGGATACCTAGTCCTTGTGTGATTAAAAACATTGTCCTTGTGTGGCAAGATGCTCTTATCCATATGTAGTTTGGATGGCATTATCCTTGTGAGGTTAAGATGCCCTTGTCCTTGTGTGGCTTGGATGCCTTGTCCTTATATGGTAAGATGAATAGGCTTGCTGATTAGGTTTTGTGCTAACCCTTTACTCTTTGTGCAGCGAAGCCTTGGACAACATAGGTAGAAGGGGATGGCCTTTCCTATTTTTCCTGCCTGTGTACTTTTGTTTTTTAGAGGTGTTTGTAGTCCACCCTCAAATTTAGTTTTTGTCTCTATCTGTTTCTGGTTGATTAATGAATGCGTGATACCCTCTAGTTGTATAGGCATCTGATGTTGTTTTGGAGATGTTTGTTTAAGATTTATGTAGATCTTATGATGTTGTGACCCTATTGAGATTCTTGTAATCTCACCCTATTATTTTCACCATTTTTTCAGGTTTAGGTACATTTTCTGTTTGTGGTACTAGTGTGTGAGATCAAGGCTGTACGACGGGGGATATTGCATCATATTCGCATACTTGTTTCCTTGATTGATTGCGCATATAACATGAAGATTGATTAGACCACTTTCTAGTTTTTAGAATGTCTCTTTTGTTTAATTGTTTTGAAAACTTACTTGGGATTTATTTGCTGGATTTTGTGATCCCTGTGGTACTTGTGTTGTGGTTCCTTTGATTAATCATAAAGTCTTCCGCTGATGTTTTATTCACTCCATATGAATCCAGAATGTTTGTTCGATATTCACATGCTCCAATCTTTAAAAACATAAAGAATGAACATGATAAAATCAGAGATTAGATGGATAAGCCTTGTGGGATTCAAATAGGTCCTAGTTTTGGACTTGTTTGGGTTTCACGGTGGTAAGGGTCCTAATAAGAGCAAAAAGTAGATTTGGGTCCTTACGCTCACCCTGTTCTTATCCCCATTTTTCGAGCTTGGATACATCTTTTGTCAGCGGTACTGGATCTGAAATCAAGGCTGTATAGTGGGACGATATTTCATCACATTCGCATATGTCTTTCCTTGGTTTTTGCTTGCGCATAACCCTGAATATGCCATTTGATTGGATTGCTTTCCGGTTCTTTAGATCCCTCGTATGTTTGTTTATTTTGGGAATGTACTTGAGATTTACTTGCTGGATTTTTAAACTCCTTTGGGACTTGTGTGTTATGGTTCTTTGGTTAATTATAAAGACTTCCGCTCATGTTTTATTAACTCCGCATGTTACCAGAATTTTTGTCCATTATTATCATGCTTCAACCTTTAAAAAAGCATAAGTAATTAATCTAATAAAACGTAAATAGTTTGATTGAGCCTTGTGGGATTCAGATAGGTCTTTGGTTAGGTTTATTTAGGTTTCAAAGCGGTAAAGGTCCATACAGGTTGGGTTTGGGTCCTTACAGGTTTGGTAACGGACCATGGTTTTAGGAATATAATTTGTTATATGCTAACATATTTTCTAGTTTTCTACTGGTAGGAAGTACATGCGCATACTGTCACGACCGAATATCAGACTACATGTCATTCATGATATCAGACTACGAGTCATTCGGCTTCGTGCGGGACCCGACTCCCAAATCAAGGAACACGTTTCCCACCAAAGGAGCTAATCAAGGAGGGAATCAGGGACCATGTTTCCCACTATGTTCCCCACTAAGAGAGGGAATCAAGGAACTCACTTGGGATCCGTGTTTGTGCTTTCTCTAAGAGAGGGAATCAAGGAATGCACTTGGGATCCGTGTTTGTGCTTCCTACTTTTGTATATAACCGTTAGATCATACGGCTTGATCTCCACCATTCATTGGGGAGTTGTAAAGGCTATATAAGGGGTGCCTCCCCTCATTTGTAATCATCCAGAAATACTTGCAATATTGAGAGTTTAGAGCTTTCTCTCCATTATCTTGTGTCTCTCTCCTTTCGGTTCGGTTCTAAGCTTAGCATTCTAGCTAGCTTTGTGAGGAAGGCTTACTTAGTCTATTGCGAGAGCGATAGTCTAAGGCCGCACGGAGAGTTTCTATTCCGCAAAACTCTAGTCCCGTGACAGTTGGTAGCGGAGCCACGGCTCAAATCCTTTGAGAGAGAAATGGAGATGCCTACTACTTCTGATGCCAACATCCATATGGAAGAGGAGGTCGAGGAGGTCCGTGTGGGGAGACTACCACAACGTGCTCCCGAACCCAAGAAAAGAATGAAGACTGTTGATCATCTGTCATCATTGGAGGCAAGGATCACTCGTATGGAGATGAAGGTTGCCGATGACAAAGATATGCTTGAGGAATATGGCCAACGCATAACCGAGCTCGAGTCGGGAGACGTGAATGAGCTTCGTGAGGAGATGCAAGGCGCCCTCATTGCTATCCACTCTTGGAGGGAAGAGTTAGATGACTTCAAGGTAAATCTTCTTGCTGAGATCTCTTCATTTAAGGATGATTTGGTTGGAATAAGGGAAGATTGCAAGAAGGGAAATGCGCAAGGGGTTGCCAAACCCAAGCTGAAGCTGGATGTCCCAAGGCCAAAGTCATTTGGTGGGACGAGGAATGCCAAGGAAGTGGACAACTTCCTTTTCAACCTTGAACAATACTTTCAAGGGGTGGGCATAGAGAGCGATAGAGATCGACTTTCCCAAGCCCCACTATATCTAACCGATAGTGCCACAACCTGGTGGAGGATGAAGCATGCTCAAATTGAGCGTGGCACCTTGAAGTTGGAGACGTGGGCAGATTTCAAAAGGCTCCTGAGAGCACAATTCTCACCGAGAAATGTGGAGCTAGAAGCGAGGGAGAAGCTTCGCAAGTTGTCCCACAAGGGCGACATTCGAGACTATGTGAGGGAGTTCACGGAAGTCTTGTTGGAGATCCCAGACATGCCCGAGACGGAGGCCATGTATGTGTTTCTGGGAGGCCTACAAAGTTGGGCCAAGTTGGAGCTTCATCGACGCAATGTCAAGGAGCTCAACGATGTAATTTCTGAGGCTGAATCCTTGGCAGAATTTGAGAGCAAGCCTGAGGGTTCAAGCCCACCTAAGCCTATGAGTTTCCGTGACTACAAGGCTAAAGGTGGGGGAGCAGCCCATGAAACCAAGGAGTGGAAGGACAAGCCTTTCAAGTCCTTCAAGCCCTACAAGTCCTTTCGTCCAGCCAAACCCACATATGGGGGAGGTGAAAATCGGGGCAAGGGCGAGAGACTGAAGCTCTCATGTTTTCTATGTGAGGGGCCACATAGAGCTGTGGATTGCCCGAAGAGGAACAAGCTGGCAGCCATGGTAAGGGAGGCCGAAGAAATGGAAGCACCAAAGATGTGTTCCATGCAATTGTTGAGTGCTGTTAAAGCATCAACCAAAGATGCCAAGGTGGAGCAAGCTGGGAGAATGTTTGTTAAACCCATCGTGCAAGGGAGAGAGTCCCATGCGTTGATCGATACCGGTGCTACTCACAACTTCATGAAGAAGGAGGAAGCACAACGACTTGGCATCAAGTTCAAAGAGGAGGAAGGCTGGCTGAAGACGGTGAACACTAAAGCCCAGCCAATCTTTGGGGTAGCCCGAGGGGTCGAGCTACAAATGGGAGAATGGAAAGGTAAACTTGACTTCTCCATTGTTCCTATAGATGATTTTCCGATTGTGCTAGGGATGCAATTCCTGGATCAGAAGAGAGCAGTCCCAGTGTCTTGCACAAACACCCTCATACTTTCGGAAGGGAACCAGTGTTGCGTGGTGCCTGTTGCTCGAGAGAAGGAGCTGAAGGCAAAAACACTTGCAGCCATCAGCCAACCGGAGAGTCCTTTGCTGGAAAGGATCCAAGGGGATATGAAACAAAAACCCCAAGTTCAGGCCATGGCAGAACAAGTGAAGCAAGGGCTGAATCCATCCTCCTACCGCGTTGTCAAGGAGTGTGACAAGCAAAAGGACCTTGCAAGAGTGCAACTGTCCAAGGAGGCAAAGAGGAAGGAAAAATGGGTAGACACAAAGAGGCAACCCTTAGAGTTTGATGAAGGGGATCTTGTGTTGGTGAAGCTGAGGCCTCACCAAAATCGAGTTTTTGCCAAGTTACACAAGGGGCTAGTGCGACGATACGAGGGTCCTTTCAAGGTGTTGAAGAGGATCGACAAGGTGTCATACAAGCTGGAATTACCACCGAGATTGGAGTTCCACCCCGTCTTCCATGTGAGTTTTCTGAAACCATTCCAAGAGGACAAGGAAGATCCGGAGAGGGGGAAGTCCAAGAGAGCTCCCACGGCTATGACCAATGCCTATGATAAAAAGCTTGATGAGATCTTATCAAGGCGGGTGGTGCAAAAAAATGGGAAGCTTATGAACCATGTGGAGTACTTGGTTCGATGGAAAGGCGACCCTCCTAGCGAGACAAACTGGGAGAAAGATTTCGATCTTTGGCAGTACCAAAACGAAATCAATGAGTTCTTGAGGCAGCACACAACGAGGACGTTGACGAGTTTGGTGGGGGAGAATGTCACGACCGAATATCAGACTACATGTCATTCATGATATCAGACTACGAGTCATTCGGCTTCGTGCGGGACCCGACTCCCAAATCAAGGAACACGTTTCCCACCAAAGGAGCTAATCAAGGAGGGAATCAGGGACCATGTTTCCCACTATGTTCCCCACTAAGAGAGGGAATCAAGGAACTCACTTGGGATCCGTGTTTGTGCTTTCTCTAAGAGAGGGAATCAAGGAATGCACTTGGGATCCGTGTTTGTGCTTCCTACTTTTGTATATAACCGTTAGATCATACGGCTTGATCTCCACCATTCATTGGGGAGTTGTAAAGGCTATATAAGGGGTGCCTCCCCTCATTTGTAATCATCCAGCAATACTTGCAATATTGAGAGTTTAGAGCTTTCTCTCCATTATCTTGTGTCTCTCTCCTTTCGGTTCGGTTCTAAGCTTAGCATTCTAGCTAGCTTTGTGAGGAAGGCTTACTTAGTCTATTGCGAGAGCGATAGTCTAAGGCCGCACGGAGAGTTTCTATTCCGCAAAACTCTAGTCCCGTGACAATACACACCCACACCTTTAGAGGTCAATGCCGAAAGTGTCTTTAAGTTAGAATGCTTTTTTTGTAGTGTTTAAATACCATGATTAATTATGTGGTTTACTATGTGTTTTTGTGTGCTCTTACATGTGATTATATGTTGTATACTTGAATGTGTTTTGATGTGTTTTAATAAGAGTTTTGTTATGTTTCCTTGTCCTAAGTTATGTGAATGTCGAGTGTATGTATTGTCTTAATTTGTTGCCGCATATACCCTATATGTGTATGTATGCATTCTAAGACTTGTATGTATTTGTATGCATCTCTTGTGATTTGTTTCAGCAATGCATATCATCTGGTTTATACCTCTCCACTAGGTACCATTTCTTTCCTTAGTTTTGTATTTGGGTTACGTATATTGAGTGACCTTGTGTGTGTGTTTAGTATGGCAAGGTAGAACGTACATAGGGATCGTCAGGGTAGGCACGAAGCCCAAGCCGAGTAGCAACCAAATGAGTAGAATGAGCCAATTTCACAAGATGAGCGGGAAGGGCAAGCAGAGCCAGAAAAAAAATCTGAACCTGAAGCACCAGACTCACCAGCCACTGATCCCGTAATGGCATAGATACTGAACATGTTGCAAGGAATTGCTGAGAACCAGCAACGAATGAAAGCCCAATTACAGAATGCCCCTGCACCTGCACCACCTGTGGAAGATCCTATGCCTCCACTTGAACTTGTCCAGCTGGTTTATCCTAAAGACACCAAGAGACTTTTTCCTGTCATTACCTGTAACGACCCCAATTCCTCAACTATTAATCATTGCTCCGATTAAGGTCATTACCGCCGTGAAACCCAAATAAGCCTCAACGAAACCTAAGACCTATTAGAATTTCACAAGGCTACTCATATGATACCGATTTTAATCTTGTTTATTTTGTTGCTTATCAATCAATTGGAGCATGATACTGGACACATATTCTGGTAACATACGGAGTAAATAAAATCATCAGCGGAAGTCTTAAATCAATCCATTGGGTTCATAACACACAAGTCCCATAGGGATCCAAATAACCAGAAAGAATTTCATCAACCAAGTTCGGAAATAGAAAGCCAAACAAATGCTTAAAAATAAACCAGAACAATGTCCAATCTTTCAAGTTATTTACGCAAGTAACAAGTAGTATTTGTGATGCGATATCGCCCCGCCGTGCAGCCTTGATCTCACAGACTGGTACCACGAATAGAGGATGTACCTAAGCCTGAAAAATGGTAAAAACAACGGTTTGAGATTACAAGAATCTCAGTAGGGTCGCAGCATCATAAGATCTACAGAATCCCTAAACACAAATCTCCCAATTCACATAAGATCATTCCCTAAACAACTAAAGGGATCACGCAATTCAACAATAAACCAAAAGAGGTTAAGGCCGAGATTATGGCTGAGGGAGGACCACACTTCCGAAAGTTCAGAAGTACACAGGCAGGTGAAATACAACAAAATCACACTCAATGATGAAGAAAGGCAATCCCCTTCCACCTGTGTTGTCCAAGACTTACTGCACAAAGGGTAGATGGTTAACACACAAACTAATCAGTAAGCCTTTCACCTTATCCTCGCAAGGATAAGTCGACTAGCCCCTCATGGAACAAGTCTTCCCTTAGTCGCAACCAGGGCATCCCCAAATCTCGCAAGATAAGGGCTTCCTGTTTCGCAAGACAGGGATCTGGCCTCGCAAGGACAGATATCCAGCGCTAGCTTGCTGGTTCAACACCCATACACCTCCCATAAATCGATAAGAACCTCTCCTCTCCCTAGGAGCATCAGTTCTTACCCTGCGTGGCCACCGGAACAGGATCCTGACACATAAACACGTACAAGCACACACAGGCAAGTACAAAGCATAATACCACAACAGGGTATCCTCAATCATGTCAGGAAACAATCAACACATCCAATTCATATAACAATAGCATCCCAGGCACTCAATTCCTAACTCAGGGGTTCGATATAGCCTAGGAGATTCATATCTCATTCCGGATTTCATAATCACACCCTACAATCCAATCACAAATAAATACAACAAGGGCAGGTAACAAAAACCTCAGATAAGAGAAGGGTTTCTGGAGAAACCGATGAGGCATAGATCCTACCTCTATTGTCTCTGAACAAGAAGCTACTCCTTTTCCTTTATTAAGTAAATCTGAACCAACTAAATCATCACCAGAAAAAGACAAAACAAACTAAGCATGCATATCCCAAAAATCAATTGTATACCCTATTCCTTACCAGTACCACTCACCAAACCTATCAGAAAACCAGTGATCAGATGTCCCAGGTGTCTCCCCCTTGGATGTGTGATGTGATAGCCAGGAACTTATCAAGATTCAACCTGAATTTACCATCCCAATTAACTATGCAAAACCTTTTGCTAAAAGTAGGGCATAAGACGATTTCGTCTCGACCTAAAACAACGAAATATTTACATCCAAGCTGCTATTTATATACTTTTGTAAAGATAATGAAAAGAGCTTTCCAACGACATATTATTCGCAAGATTCCAACAAACGAGTAGAAAGTTATGCTATTTTGAAGTTCAAGAAGATTTGGCGAAAACCTAATTCCGTCGACGATTTTCAAAGTAACTTTAGTCAAAGAAATAATAATCTCCCGAAGAAAATCCAAAGATAGTTGTAAAGAGGATGAAGAGAGCTTTCCAACAAGCTATTATGCGCAGAGATCCAATGAACGATGAGGGAGTTATGCTGGTTTAAAGTTTCAGCAAATTCTGACGGCTTATGGGAGGTATAGGGTTTTAAGCCTATACGAATTTTGTAAGGTTTTAGGGGAAAAATTTGTGGGGTTGGCTTCCTATTTATATTCAATGAGTGTAGAATTATGTCTATAGTTTTAATCAATCTATCAATCCAATATAATTTACTAAGTAACCAAAACTCTTAAATTACCTTCCCTATTTTTAGGGACTTAATCTCTAAGGCAACTATCTACCTTAAAGGATGGTTCCTAAAGCAATTACCCATCTACAAGAACCTAAATCAAAAGAAATTAGAAACAAAGTAATATACTATACAATCTTACCAATTTCGGCCATCACACATCCTTCTCTTCAGGGGCAAAATTATCTTTTCACCTGTACTGGCTTCTGGACTTCTAGGACTCAAAATTCGGGGTCTTACATTACCAAGTTGCTGAAGGCAGCTCGTCAACTGGGATGCAAAGATTTCAGCAGTTCTGTTGGTGCCGCTATAGCTTGTGAGTGGACTGATAACTTATGTCGTGTCTCCTTGTTTCTGCGTATTTCTAATGACAATAAAGTTGCCATCGCTACTTTCCTACTGGAGGGAGAAGCCCTCGCATAGTGGACAGCTGTGAGTTTGCGGTTCGAAGATCGTTTGCCTTCGTGAGAGGAATTCCAACATGAATTTAACGACAGGTTCTAGACCCGGTTCCACAAGAGTGAGCATCGACAAGCTTTCTACAAGTTTGAACAAGGCATCCATTCCGTGTTAGAATACAAGAAGGAATTGAAGGAATTGTCCCGATTTGCACCTAAGAAGAATCGTACACCTTGTCAGCTCGCAAGGTGATTCCAAGATGGGAAGGATACCAAGCTCAAAACTATTATGGGTATGACACCTGTGCAGAATTTGCAACAGTTGATTATTACTGCCACCTAAACTGAAAAGATAGTACAAAGTAAGAAACCTCCTGTATCAAGCAATGGTGGTTCATTTCGACATGGTTCCAAATTCAGTTGACGTACGAGACCCTGTCCTTTGAGGTCTTACCCTCTGAAGAACAATGGCAATGGAGGTAACTTTAGGAAGAACTATTTCTAGTCCTAATTCTAACGGATCCACCTGAAGTTCACAGCCACGAAGATGCTACAACTGTGGAGAAACAGGCCATATTTAGAGTGTCCTAAACCAAGGCGTATTAGAGGTGCACTAAATGCAAGCCAAAGTGGGTATGTAAATCCCACTAAACTGCTATTACGTGCACTTGGAGGACCACCTAGTGGATCTACAAGTGAGGCGCAGCCTAGACTCATGAGATTGTTCACATTAATTAATGTTGAAGCAAGCCCAGATGTGGTGACAGGTAATATTTCAGTCTTTTCTCAAAATGTTAAAATGTTGTTAGATCTCGGAGTGAATAGATCATTTGTGAGTCCAAGGATAACACTTAGCTCAGATTGGCCTTTGTCTCCCCTGTCTCCTCCTATTGCGGTTCTGATTTCTTTGGGAGAGTAACTAATTTGTGATCTAGACTACATCGGTTGTGCTATATGTATGGGTTCTATTGTGCTTAAAGTGGATCTGATTCCATTGGACACCCGAGAGCTGGATGTGATCTTAGGCATGGATGGTTTGGTGAAGTATCAAGCCTGAATGGAGTATTTCACCAAGCATGTGTGGTTTAGCCTTCCAGATGGTTATGAATTCTATTTTGAAGGTGATAGGCAAGTTGTTTCAACTTGCATGATTTCCTGACTCGATGTGAAGTGATTGATCAGCAAAGGATGTACTGCGTACCTGTGTATGTACATAACATCTCCAAAGAGTCATCAGATCTAAATTCTATTCTGGTGGTTCGCAAGTTCCCGAATATATTCCCAGAAAATGTAGCCAGTTTGCCATCAGCAAGAGAAGTAGAATTCGACATTGAGTTAGTGTCGGGTACGAATCCAATTTCCATTCCTCTATATTGTTGGCTCCTATGGAAATGAAGGAATTGAAGATGCAATTGGAAGATTTGCTGGATTGTGGTTTCATCCAACCCAATGTGTCACCTTGAGGAGCACCTGTCTTGCTCGTAAAGAAGAAAGATGGTTCACTGCGATTGTATATTGACTACTGGCAGCTGAATCGTGTGATCGTGAAGAACAAGTATCCTCTACAGTAAATTGATGACTTGTCCGATCAGCTCCAAGGTGCAGCTGTATTTTCCAAGATCGATCTCAAATCGAGATACCATCAGTTGCATGTTTGTGAAGCTGATGTTCTGAGAGGCTGCATTCCTATCGCAATACAGCCACTATGAATTTATGGTTATGCCATTTGGTTTGACCAATGCACCACCAGTGTTCATGGACTTGATGAATAGAGTGTTCTGAGAGTTCCTGGATAGATTTGTGATAGTGTTCATCGACGATATTCTGATCTTCTCAAAATTAGAAGAGGAGCATGCTGAGCACTTGCAGATTGTGCTGAAAATTTTGAGGGATCGATACCTATTCGCAAAGTACTCCAAATGAAAATTCTGGTTATGCGAAGTCAGTTTCCTTGTTCACGTTGTTTCTGCCTATGGCTTTCTTGTTGATCCAAAAAAGATTGAAGCCATTGTTGCTTAGGAGCCTCTGCGAACTGTATTTGAAGTTCGCAATTTCCTTAGTAGAGTAAGAAATGCCAGCAGAGTTTCGAAGAACTGAAAACCAGATTGGTGACCGCACCTATCCTTACATTACCAGTCTGTGGAAAAGATTATGTGTTTTACAGCGATGCGTTGAAATCCAGACTTGGATGGATGTTGATGCAAGATGGGAAAGTCATTGCCTTTGCTTCCCAATAGTTGTGTCCGATGAGAGCAACTATCCTATGCATAATTTGGAACTTGCGGCTGTGGTGTTTGAATTAAAGATATGGCACCACTACCTATATGGCGAGATGTGTAGAATCTTCACCGATCACAAAAGCTTGAAACATCTCCTTATGCAGAAAGAGTTGGACATGGGACAACAAAGATGGGTGTAGCTGATTAAAGATTATGATTTGATTATCGAGTATCATCCCGGAAAGGCAAATGTTGCTTCTGATGCCTTAATCTAGAAAATCCATTCTTCTTCGTCATCTATTCTAGCCTATAGGCATGATCACTATATGTTTATGTTGCTGGATTTTAGAGCTACACATATGCTTTTTGGCAGTGACTTTTCTGGTTCATTGTTGGCCTGAATTGAAGTCAAGCCTATTTTGCTGGAAGAGATCCGAAATCAGCAATCCAAAGACTCAAGATTGGCTAAAATTTGGCAGCAACTACCTGATGGTGTTGATGTCGCGATTTGAGATTTCAGAATCTGAAATGATGGAGTTCTTGTCTTTAGAAACCGAGTATGTGTGCCACAAGATGTTGATGTTTGCAATCTGATTTTGTCCGAAAAAAATAGTTCGAAGTTTTCTATTCATCCTGGTAGTACCAAGATATATCGAGATTTGAAAGAGCAATACTGGTGGCCAAACATGAAAAGTCACATTGTTGAGTTCATTGTTCGATGCCTTGTATGTCAACAAGTGAAGATTTAGCATCAAAGACCCATTGGTTTACTTCAGTCACTTCCGATTCCAAAATGGAAGTGGGAGCATGTCACGATGGACTTTGTGATCGGTTTGCCCAGATCTCAGCAAGGATTCGATGTAATTTGGGTGATTGTGGATCAATTGACGAAATCTGCACACTTCCTCTCTGTTCGTGTTACAAACACTCCCGAGAGATTGGTTGTTCGTTATTTGGATGAGATTGTTTGATTGCATGGAGTGTCAGTTTTTATTGTTTCTGATCATGGTCCACATTTCACTTCGCGATTTTGGGAAACTTTTCAGTATACATTATGTTCGAGACTGAATTTCAATGTAGCATTTCATCCGCAAACCAATGGTCAATCTGAAAGAATGATTCAGACCCTTGAAGACATGTTGCATGCATGTATGATGGATTGAAATACCAGTTGGGATTGATGTCTAACTTTGGCAGAATTTGCTTATAATAACAATTTTTACGTAAGCATTGGAATGGCTCCTTATGAAGTATTGTATGGGAGAAATTGCAGAACTCCAATTTGCTAGAATAAAGTAGGCGAGAGATGCTTAGATAATCCAGAGTTGATTGATCAAGCAATGAATCTGATTCAACAAAAGCTGAGGATGACACAAGATTTATAGAAAAACTATGCTGATAATTGACGGAGAGAGCTGGAATTTACGTTAGGTGACAAAATGTTTCTGAAGATCGCCCCGGGAAAAGGTGTCCTTCATTTTTAGCAGTGAAGTAAGCTAACACCTCATTACATTGGTCCATATGATATTGTTGAAAGGATAGGCCCTGTTGCATACTAATTTGCATTGCCCCCGAATATGGAGAGAATTCACAGCGTGTTTCTTGTTTCGATGCTAAGAAAGTATGTTCGAGATCCTACTCACGTGTTTGAAGAACCACTGGTTAAGGTTGCTGAAGACCTATCCTACCCCGTACAGCTAATTGCCATACTAGATTGGTCAGTTTGTCATCTTCGCAGTTAAACATACCTATGGTTTAAGTTGTTTGGCGTAATGCCCAAGTTGAGGAGCAGTCTTTGGAGATTGAGGTAACAATGCATGCAAGATTTCCTTACCTGTTTTCTTACGTACTTGTGCTGAAATTTCGAGGATGAAATTTTTATAAGGAGGGGATGATGTGAGACCCCAATCCTTTGTCCTAGAAGTCTAGGTACCAGTGAAACAGAAAAGACCGTTTTACCCCTGAAGAAATGGATGTGTGGTAGCTGAAAATGGTATTGAAGGTTCAGTCCTCATTTTGATTTCATTTATTCCTTGTTTCATTTCTGTCATAAATAGTTCATTATCTATTCTTAAAAGATAATTCCAGAATTAAATCCTAGGCATTATCTCATATTATCTAGTTTTCAAAGTAGGAAAAATTAACCCTTTAATCCTATAAACTTCCCAGCCAGCCACAAACATGTCCTCACACCAAAAACACTTAAAATCATCACGTGATACTCCCCTTTTCCTTATCCTTGCTACAGAAAATTATCCTACACCTACCATAGCTGAATTCTTTCATCCTTCATCCGATTTTTTTAAATATTAGCTTGTTGGAAACCTCTTTTCATCCTTCATCTTGCTGTCTTGGTTTTATCATCAAAAGGTTAATTCTCCCCCATATCAATTGTTGTCGTAATTTTCTAGGTATTGATGCCGAAATTCCTTGATTAATCCTTCAATTGATTTTAGTTTTTGTTCCTCTTTTTTCGTATGATTATTTGGCACCTATTCTTGTTATAATATCATGAATTCATCCTTTGTATCCTCTTAGTATATGAAATCGGTATACCCTACTCTTTTTCCCTATTATTGCCAAACTTTGTCAATTGACTTGTTTCTTGGTTTCTGATCTTGTTTCTTTTAATTGCATAGGTAATTGACTCCTAATCCTTTCTTGTTATCATGAAATCGCAACTTCAAACCTACTATGTATAAACGCAATTTGCTCTATTTCCCTAACTTAGTACTAAAATTTTCATAGTGAATTGCATTGAAAAATCAGATTGATTCTTGTTGTATTCTTGGCTCTCACATCACACATCAAGCAGGGAGGTTCCAGCAGCTTTTGATCACTGGTTTCTGATAGGTATGGTGAGTGGAATTGGTAAGGAAGTAGGATGTTTATTTGGTTTATGAATGTGTGTGCTTAGTATAGTATTGTCTTTGCATTATGTGTGTTTAGGTGGCTCAGATCCTCTTGACAAAGGCAAAGGATTAGCTACTTGTTCAGAGACAAGAGAGTTAGGATCTATACCTCATCAGTTTCTCCAGAGATCTTTTTTGTCTGATAGATGTTTCGGTTCATACCCTTATGTATGTGCATGCTTGAATTTACTGTGCATGATTGTGGATTGGTTTGAGAATCTTCTAGGCAATTTTGAATCCTTAGATAGGATGTGTGTGCCTATTTTGGCTGTGTTATATACATTGGACATGTTAATTGTGTTGTGATATGATTGAGGATGATCGGGGTGTTATGAATTGTACTTACATATGTGTGCTTGTATATGATTGTGTGTCAGGATCCTTTTCCGGTGGCTATTTGGGGTAAGCACTGATGCTTCTAGGGAGAGGAGAGGTACTTACTAGTATGGGAGTTGCATGGGTGGAAATCCTAAGCAAGAGCTCGTCGGATAGCTAGTCTTTGTGTGGCAAGATGCCCTTAATATTGTATGGTTTGGATGTTGTTATCCTTCTGTGGTTTAGATGCCCTTCTCCTTGTGTGGCTTGAATGCCTTGCCCTTGTGTGGCAAGATGGATAGGTTTGCTGATTAGATTGTTTGCTCACCATTTACCTTTTGTTCAGGTAAGCCTTGGACAACACAGGTGAAAGGGGATAGTCTTTCTATTGATGAGATCGAATGATGAATTACCTACCTATGTACTTCTGTTTTTCAGAAGTGTTCTTAGTCCACACACAGCTTGTTACTTTCGGCCCTATACCTATTGTGATTGTTTGATGACTTTTTGATACCCCTTTAGTGGAATAGAAGAATCTAATGTTGATTAGGAGATGTTTGTTCAGATTTCTACAGATCTTATGATATTGTGACCCTACTGAGATTCTTGTAATCTCACCATGTTGTTTTCCCCATTTTTAAGGCTTGGGTACATCTTCTGTCAGTGGTACTAGGGTGTGAGATCAAGGCTGCATGATGGTACGATATTGTATCATATTCTCATACTTTCTTCCTTGCTGATTGCTTCCACATAACCCTAAATATGCCATTTGATTGGATTGCTTTGTGGTTCTTTGGATACCTCTTATGTTTGTTTATTTCCAAAATTTACTTGAGGGTTACTTGCTGGATATTTAGACTCCTTTGGGACTTGTGTGTCATGGTTCTTTTGGTTAATTATAAAGACTTCTGCTACTGTTTTATTCACTCAGTATGCTACCAAAATAGTTATTCATTATTATCATGCTCCAATCTTTAAAAAGGCATAAGTAATAAATCTAATAAAATATAAATAGTTTGACTGAGCCTTGTGGGATTCAGATAGGTTCTTGGTTGGGCTTATTTGGGTTTCACGATGGTAAGGGTCCATATAGGTTGGGTTTGAGTCTTTACAAAAATTTACCCAGGAAGATTTTTTTTTTCTCTTGAGCATTCCCTTACCAGTTTCATGTTATTCCCTGCCTTTTCATGATTGGAATCAGGTGAGATTTTAACCCAGATATCTGAGTATTCACTTGATTAGTTTCGTTGTGTTAGAATGTCAACATTGCCGGTTTTGGTGGAGTTAAGTTTGTATTGGTTGGAAATTTGATTTGGTATAGGTTTTGTGAAGTTTAGAGGAATGTATAAAGGTTTTGGTTTTCTTTCTTTTTTTTTGGCAAATCGATGGGCGGGAGGTTGGAGAAGACCTCAAATGACATGTCATCCGAGATCACTCTGAGTGACCGGTTGTCTGAACAAAAGTTTGAGCAACATGTTTCCTATATAGGTAGGCGGCATGTTGTTTGTTACTACAAACAGAATCGCACTGAGGCTTGAGCTCAAATGAGGTGTGGCATGCCAAGGTTGGGATGAGTGTCACCACTCTAGTGCTTCAGGTGTTTGGCATGGACAAATGGGTAAGTGACAAATGGTTGTGTCTAGTGGTGCCATATGTCATGTTGACTTTTTATTTGACCAGATTTTAGAAAAATAATTAAATAGTTTAAAATTTGGGAAAAGTAGTAGGAAACTGAGAAAAATTCTGAAAATATCATAAAAATACTATATTTAATTTAAAGTCTAATGATACCAGATTTTGGAAATTTGAAGTCAATTTGATTGGTCTTATGAATTAAACAAGAATCAGAAAAATATAAAAAAATAATAAAACTACTTGGTTTGGTCTCGAGTTTGTTCGTAGGTAAAAACATATCAGAGTAAAGGGCATAGACACATGATTTTACTTGATATTATGAATTGAGAATGGTTTTCTTACGTCCCGGACCCAAAAATTTCGTACGACAATCGCCATAGTCCCACTACATACACTGCCACATCACCCAGCAATACATATAGTAAACCTACAAGGCTAAATGAGAGAAAATAATAATGGAGATACCAATAAGAGAAACATTTTAAATTGTACAGCAGAATTAAACTAATAACACGATGTCATCTGGATAATATCGTAGAATTAATAATTTTAGCAAAGACTACCTATGAATCGATTTAATATGTTGGCTCTAACATACTCAAATATTCTAATGAAAATGCTATGAATATGATGCTCATAAAATTACCTCGATCGCACTTATTCCACCCTTATTTTCTCATAATCCCTGAGAGTGAGCTCCTAATCATGATTCTTGCATTTCATGCCAATATTCCGGCAAAAGCCTGCCAGGTGATCGGACAAGAAAAATATACGAAGCAATTCACATGCAACAAACATTATAATCAAATAAATAAGCTTGCATAACTTAAATTCTCAATTTACACATATCAATTCATTAATACATACAGTTATTCTCATGCGTTAATACACATAAGTAACAGTCAATTCAAATGCAGCATGCATGACTCATCAGAGCACAGATATGACTATGATTTGGGCTTGACAATATCTTTCAATTTATCTAGGCCAAAATAGAACTGGAGTTCGTCAGTGGCACTCTAATCTCGTTATCTTTCCATTTATCTTATTATTTCATGCAACTGAGAAATCCATGTCAAATTCATACCCAGCCTAATCCATTGATGATGTCAAGACGTTAGCAGATGGTAGCTCCACCTAGTTGATCCCAACACTGCAGGATCCTGATTTATAATTTAATTAATAATAAATAAATAAATAAAACTCATTCCACCCTTATTACCTCGTGATTGATGTTTCCACGTTATGCTACTAAACCCAGAGAGCTCTTAAAGATTGCATAGGTTACCCTATACGGACTCGATGCATTCCACATGCCGATGTAGATTCACAAATGCGCTCAGTGTGTTTCATGCATTTCAATAGTCCAAGCATAGCAAGAGAAGCACATTCATACAATGTGCAACATAACATGATAATTGTGGTATACTTGATGCACGATGCATTAGTTATCGTGCTTACCATAGTATCTCTTATGCACACACATGCACAATTCCAATTACTTTTTTCATGATAATCATATTCATTAACTCATGCTAGTAATTATACAAATAAATAAGAATCACATCCACTCACAGGTTTAAGAGTCCAAATAGCCATCGATGTCGTTCTAGACCGATTTCTTAAGATCCTTCCTTTGTAGGTATCCACCAACATACAAGCATATTCAAATTCTTAGTAACTCATTTCAATCACAAAATATCACATAAAATCATGTGTCTAAATCTTTAAAAGACATATTTCTACCCAAGAATCAACCCAGGACCAAACCAGGTGATTTTTTTATTTTTTTAAATTTTTTGAATATTGTTTGATTTAATTGATCCATCATATCAAGTTCAATTCATACAAATCTGATATCACTAGATTCAAATTCAAATCTATTATTTTCTCTAAATTTTTTAGAATTGTTTTCAATTTTCTACTATTTTTCCATAATTTTCCATAATTTCTACCTATTTTTACCAATTTTCAAATTTTATTTAATTCCAACCAATCACATCACAACTTATGGCTGCTCCTAGTGCTGCCAGATCTACACTCAAACCTCACTCTGAATCAACACGTGGCCCAACCTTCGATTGCCATGATGCATCTGAACCTCAAGATTCAAATACCTGTCTGTCCGACCTAATGAATAACACATCACATGTGCATGTAGGTGACACATCGTTCCCTACCAAGGTCGAATGACATGTCACTCAAGGATACCTCGGATGTGAGGATCTGCTCCTAGTAAATGGGGCCCTCACCACCATATAGTCCCGATCGACCCAACACATAGATCAATCGAAACCACATAACACATGCATTAACTTATCAAATCCAAATTCCCCAAAATAGATACCAATTTGAATTTTTCCTTTCAAAATGAGCATAGCACATCACAAAACATTCAATAGAGTATGCACACACATACAGTGAAAGTCTTTAAATCACATACAATAGGCCACACGGCCCCAAACATGCTACACAAGAGACCATACTCACAAGCCCATAAGGATACACACAAAAAATGCTCAAGGCACACACATATCTGATAACATAATAGGAAATCCGAGTCATATATACATATAAAAGAATAAATCAGAAAACAAACCCACAGCAATCCACAATGACCAATAAAATCCAAAACAAGCATCTGCATCGATAGAGTATGAAAATGTTAAAAACATAAATCATGTCGAACTTCCAAGACGTGCAAGTGCAATATTTCACCTCTAAGACCAACATCGGGAAAACACAACCTCAAAGACGCATGACTACAATAAATGAACTAGCCCTGTAAAGATCAACAAGAGGGGGTGAGATCAAAGACTTAAGTAGAAGTTATAGCATTATAAGCATATCTGGTATAATAAAGACATACGAAAAATCAATTATAAAATAGTTGTTTTAAACACCGTATTCATCCATACATACTAAACATGCACTCAAAGTGTTTCACAAGCAAGAATGCATAATGCATGAATTGTAAAATACTATGCAATAAATACCAGTCCAATAGGTTTTATAAAGTCACAACATACCACTTTGTCACATGGGCTACTATGCCATAAAAACCTATCGGGGTGGATTATAAAGCACTTTCAAGATCCCCTGCACTAAGGGGTAACCAAAAGCCCATTAGCAGTCAATTTTTCGTTTACAAAATACATATAAATCCCTTAAAGCCAATGTTATCCGAAATTGAGTGGAGAAATCACGCTATCGAACTTAATCACAATCCATACATATATAAAGATATAGTCTACTAAGTCATAGCAAACATCAGGCACACACTTGTAATCCATCCATACAACAACCATAGGCAAACAATATTCCCCTCTACTAGGATTCCAAGTACTTACCATGTTTGGCCAAACATCACCCGTCAATTCCAAGTTGTTCTTAAGAACACATATATAGCCTTTACATTGAAATCAATAACGCATGAAATGCAAGACACATTAAAGGGGCATTCATAAAGGGTCGATTAGGGTGTGATTTGATGTTCATTTGGTGTTGGATAGGTTTAGGGTCCCAAAATAAGGTACATGGGTTGCGGGAAGGGTATATGGGTTACTGGAATAAGTATGTGAGCATGTGGAATCTAAATAGGGGAAAACAGGGCAGTACACGACCGTGTACTTTTTGGGACAAGTCATGTACAAATACACAGCCTGAGTATACTTTCCTGTGTAGGCTATGTACATGTACACGGCCTGAGTACACGGTCATGTACTCTTCTACACAGGCCGTGTACTATTATGTCCATAACGTACATAGGCTCTAGGGAAAGTACATGGGTATGTACTCGTCTTAGATGAGTTACGATCCCCGAAAATGACTCGAAACATTCCCAAAACTTATTCAAACCCTTCCAAGGTTTCTCGGCAAAGAAAAACACCTCACAAGCCACAAAACACTCAAATAAAAAAAGGCTCAACACAACCAACACGTTTAAGAGTTTGAACATATAGTTTATGCACCCAAATCATGGCAAGGAATATTGTGAAGCTAAAATGAACATCATACACCATGCATGCATAGCCTCCATTCAAAACCAAAGATATTCTGCATTTTAATTCAAAAACACAAAACATTTTTGTGTAAGCAAATGTAGCGTAAACTCCCACCTTTTGTCAGGCAGAAAAGCCAACGGCAAAAGCCTTGCTCTTATCGACCGCTCTAGCACCACCTAAACACACAAACCGAACAAAAGCATGTATAAGCTTAAAAACTAACAAAATTGACAAAAGGACTCGAAACTGAAAACAAACTTTAAGAGACCCATCAACACTCACACTAACACAAATCTAACTCTAACAGCATAGTCTCAACTTAAAATATCGAGAATCCAACCAACGGACGGAATGTTAAAAACTCACACAAGCCGCTCATGCTACAAATTAACACCCAAGCCCACCCGATCATATGATTGGGTTTCTCAACCCACTAACACACTCCATAACTCATAATGAAACTAACCTAAACAACAGAAACCACTAATTTCATCAAATCAACCAAAATTGCAAAACTCACAAAATTATTAAAATTGCAATCGAAACCCAAAATGCTCACCCACGGATCAAGGGGCATTTTTGAAAGATAATTGGGCTCGAAAAATATCTAACAGGTCCAAAATAGGTTTGTCGGCCCAAAGCTCTAGTCACTCAAAACAGACCTGGAACCGACCAATATAGATTTCCACTAACTCAAACCTCGACAGTCGACCTAAAACACTCGTTAAGACACCTAAACACACACCTAGGCTTTCTATGACTGTGTTATCCCTAAAGATCAACTATTGAGTCAATGGTCAACTCTCAGGTCAAATGGTAAAAATTGAACACTCTCGCTGATCTGCATTACTGACTAGGCACTCAGAGGGACAAGGTCTCACATCCTCCTCTCCTCATAAGAATTTCATCCTCGAAATTCACTTACCTTGTGCCTCAAACAACCGCAGGTACTACTCTATTAAGTCATCTCCTCATATCTGTCACTGTACTAAACCACCTTGACCATCAAAACACTACGATGCTGGACTGTTTCATTGCTCTATCCACAATCACAACTGGCTGAGTCTTGTAGGACAAGTCATTGGCTATCTCCACCAATGGCATCTCCAAAACGTGAGAAGGATCCCTAATGCATTTCCTCAACACCGAAACATGGAATACATTATGGATCCTCTGTAAAGACGGTGTCAAATCGAGTCTATTTGCCACATGTTCAATCCTCTCGATGATGGCAAATAGATCGATGTACCTCGGTGCTAACTTGCCATATTTTTGAAATCGATTCACACCTTTCCAAGGTACAACCTTCAGAAACACCATATCCCAAACCTCAAACTCAAGATCTCATCGGCAGTTATCTGCATAATTCTTCTGTCTCTCCTGAGCTATCCTCAACCTCTATCTGATCAAAGTCAACTATTCTGTTGCCTACTCAATCATCTCAGAATTGTCAAGTTTCCTCTCTCGTACCTCATCCCAACACAAAGGTATATGAAACTGTCTGCCATACAAAGCCTCATATGGTGCCAAACCGATGGAAACCTAAAAACTGTTGTTGTACGCTAACTCAGATAACAGTAGGCATCAATCTTAAGTAGTCTGCCGGTCCAATGCACAAGCACATATCATATCCTCTAAAATCTGAATTGTCCTCTCTAACTGTCCATCTGTTTGACGGTGGAAAGCTATGTTGAAATTCAATCTGGTACCCAAAGCACTATGAATGGCCAAACATTATCTGTCAATTCCAAGTTGTTCCTAAAAACACACGTATATAGCCTTTACATTGAAATCCATAATGCATGAATGCAAGACACATTAAAGAGGCAATCATAAAGGGTTGAATTAGGGTGTGATTTGATGTTCATTTGGTGTTGGATAAGGTACACGGGTTGCGGGATGGGTACAAGGGTCGTTGGAATAGGTATGTAGGCATGTAGAATCAAAATGGGGAAAACAGGTCAATATATAGCCGTGTACTTTTGGGGATAGATCATGTATAAGTACACACCCTGAGTACACGGGCGTGTACTCACCTATGTAGACCATATATATGTACATGGCCCGAGTACACAGCCGTGTACTCTTCTACACAAGTCGTGAACTATTCTGTCCATAATAGTACACGGGGTCCAGGCAAAGTACACGAGCATGTACTCATTTCGGATGAGTTACGGGCCCTGAAAATGACCCGGATCGCTCCCGGAACTTGCTGAAACTCTTGGGAACTCTTACCTAGGTTTCTCAGCAGTGAAAAACACCTCACAAGACTCAAAACACTCATATCAAAAAGAACCCAACACAAACAATCGAACAATTTCAAACATCAGATAACATGCCCACTCAAAATGCATAAACACATAACCAACATGCTTAAGAGTTCAAACACATAGTTTATGCACCCAAATCAAGCCAAGAAATATCGTGAAGCTAAAATTAATGCCATATACCATGCATGCATAGCCTCCATTCAAAACCAAGGGCATTCCACATTTTAATTCAAAAACATAAAATATTTCCATGTAAGCGAATGAAAAGTAAACTCCCACCTCTTGTTACGCAGAAAACCCAATGGAAAAATCCTTGCTCTTATAGACCGCTCTAGCACAGGCTAAACACACAAACCGCACAAAAGCACGCATAAGCTTAAAACCTGACAAAATTGACATAAGGACTCAAAACTGAAAAAAAAACTTTAAGAGACCCATCAACACTCACACTAACACAAATTTCACTCTAACAACACACTCTCAGCTCAAAATTCTGGAAATCTAACCGACGAGTAGAATGACCAAAACTCACACAAGCCACTCACAGCTCCAAATCGATACCCAAGCCCACCTAATCACACGATTGGGTTTCTCATCCAAGAAACACACTCTACAACTCATAAAGCAACTAACCCAAGCAATTGAAACCACAAATTTCATAAAATCAGCCAAAATCACAAAACTCACAAAACTACTAAAATTGCTATCGAAACCCAAAATGCTCATCCACAGATCAGGGGGAGTTTTCAAAAGATCCAAACTACCGAACTAGTTTAGAAACATCGACAACAATTTTAAAAAAAACTAAAAATCAGCAACGAAAATGAAGATTTAGAGCATTTACCACGAAATCCCCAAAAATGTCCAAAAACAAAGAACGATCCGATTCCAGCCTCTCGATCCAAAACTAACCCTGAAAATCTATCGCAGGAGGTTAGAAAAATGTTTAGGGATGAAACCTAGTGGTTTTTATCGAAAGAAAATTAATAGTGTTCGAACAGGTGCTTTAGGGAGGGAGAACGGGAGAGAGGAGGAGGGAGAGAAGGATGAAATGGGCTGCTGCTGTTCCGACACTTAGAAAAATTGTTAGGGTCGGGTAAGGTTGGGTATTTATACCCCAGGCCCAAAATCTCGGAAAAAAAAACAAATAAAACATTTTAAAAGTCTGATATGCCCCGAGTGAGCCAAAATGGGTTTTTAAATCAATAAACATCAAAAACATGTTAAAATAATTAATTAGGCTAAAAAATTGGTATTTGGGGTCGAAAAATATCAAATAGGCCCAAAATGGGTTTTTCGGCCGAAAGGCCTCAACCACTCAAAACGGACCCAAAATGACCAATATTGATTTCCAATTACTCAAAACCCAACACTTGATCTAGAACACTTGCTAAGATACCTAGACGTACATCTAGGCTTTCTATGACTGCCTCCTCCCTAAAGGTCAACTGTCAAGTTAACAGTCAACTCTCGGGTCAATGGTCAACTCTCGTTCAAGCGATCAACTCTCGAGTCAAATGGTCAAACTCAAACACTCTCGCTAATCCACTACACTAACTAGGCACTCGGAGGGACGGCGTCTCACATTGAACGACTTGTCGTCTGAGGTCGCCTTCTACCTTTGGTCTTCGGATTCTTGAAATCTAAACCAAAAGTTATACCATAGTTCCAATTTTCCCACGTACACCACAAAATCTCTTAAAATTCATACTAACACGAATATCAAACTTATACTAACGTAACCCAACTAAAATCGATGGATGATAACGACTAAAACAAACAAATTGAAAGAGAGAAGGTCCTGATTTTTGAGATAAAATCTCCCTTGATTCCGACCAAGAGATGGCCAGAAATACCTGATTTCTGTAGAGATGAAAATGCGAGAACAAAATGAAGCTCCTTGGGTTTTTTTTCGTGCTATAAGACCGAATAAAAATCCAACATCAAAATTCTGATTTAACCCCCCCTTCTCGCACCGGTCAAATGGTGGAGTTGATTGACGGCAGTCCCGATATGACATCATTTCAAGTCGTTTCATTTGAAACAACACCTTTTAGTCTCCACGTTTCAATACGGCACGAGCAATTGTCGTTTTGACCAACCTTAATAAAAATACCATAGGAACCTACTATTTTGTTTAATCAAGTTATTATAATATGATTTATATAATATAATATAATATAAGTTATATTAAATTTTTTTTATACCTAAATTAGTACAAAATTCACAATAAATCATATAACCTTCTGAAAAATACTCCAAAATTTCTATAAACTCCTTATGAATAGAAGATTTCATCAAACCTAAGAAAATATTTTCATCACAATTACATTATTTACTAAAAATTAAATATCATTATTTTCTTCTTAGAAAAATCACTACAATTATAAATACACTTTCGAAAATTTTTCAAAAATTTATACAACCTTTTTGATCATCAACAAACCAATCTATGGTCTTATAATTCCAAAATAATCATTATAACTTCCTTTATGATTTTGCAATCACAAAATTGATAGTTACAATAATTCTCAAAATCGGTATTTGTGAGGTTTCACATCTTAGCGGGTTGGGACTTAAGTCCAATAACTCGATAAATCATAAATTGGTGAGCCCATAACCCATAAGCCAGCGATATGAGAAGATAGAGAAGCTTTTAAAATGATTAAGTATGGGAAATTAATCGTTGAAGACCAAAACTAGTCGTGGTCAAGTATTGATGTAAGTGTACAGCTCGAAAGAGGTCGATTTAGGTATCTTGTTCATACTCCAAACTATCGAGTCATTTGGACTCGCCGGTGTGTTTCTTAACTCCTGACACCGTCGAAAGAGTCTTAGACGGTGTATTTCTTGGAATTTGGTATCTGAGCTTAATATCATCTTTTCACACCCCGATACCTGTCAATCTTGTAATCTAAGTCATTTGATGATTAAGGCCTTTGAGTCTATCTGTCATGTCCTGGACCCTAAAATTTTGCGTGTCAGTCACCTTAGGCCCACTATATACACTATTATATTAACCAATGATACAGATAATAAACCTACAAGGCTCGTGGTATAGAAATAATGTAGAGATGATGATAGAAAAGGTAATCAAATTACTATACAGCTAATATTCAAATAGAAACATGATGCTATTCTGGTGGCATCGTAAAACAATTAAGATATAATAATCCAGGAATTGACTCAATAAAATGGCTCTAATATACTCAAATATTTTACGGGGAAACACTATGAATATGGCATTCATAAAATTACCTCGACTTCACTTGTTCTATCTTCATTTCCTTTTCATTTCCCCTTATTGCCTAGGAGCAAGCTCCAATTTATCTTTCCTACATTACACACCAATAATCTGACAGAATCCTGCCAGGTGAGTGGATGGGAAAACATAGGAGACAATTCACATGCATCATAATCAAATAAAACATGCTAGCATACCTCAATTCTATCAATTCATGCACACCAGTTCATTAACACATACGATAATACATGTAGTCACAGTTAATTCAAATACAGCACACATAACTCATCAGAGCACACATATGACCTTGATTTGGGCTTGACAATATCTTCTAGCTTATCTGGACTTGGGACAGGATTGGAATTCATCAGTGGCACTCTATTTTTGTTATCATCTATTTTATCTTATCAAATCATGCAGTAGAAAAATTCATGTCCAATTTAAAGCCTAACCTGATCCATTGATGATGTTGGGGCATTAGGTAATGGTAGCTCCACCTAATCGATCCCCACACTACAGGATCCTGATTAATAATTTAATTAATAAAAATTATAAATGAAACCCCTTTCTTTCTTATTACCTCGTGTATTGACATCTCCATGCCACGCTACCAGACATGGAGAGGTCTTAAGAGTTACATAGGTTACCTTAAACAGACTCGGTGCATCCCACATGCCAATGCCGATTCCCGAATGTACCTAGTGCATTTTATGCATTTCAATCATAATATGGCCCATTCATGCATTTCATATCAAATCATGATGATCATGGCATATTTGATGCACATTTCACCCTTTATCATGCTTAATATGACATTTCTTAGACACACATACACACAATCAATTTCAATTATTCATAACATACTAATATATCTTGATACTCATGTAGAAATTTAATGAATTAGAATAAACCATGCACTCATGGGTTTCGAATCCCATTTAGCCATCGATGACGCTCCAGACCGATTCCTCAAGGTCCTGCCATTATAGGAGTCCACCTATGCACAACAATCTCACATTCTCAATAAACCAATCAAACATCATAATAACACATCAAATAATGCACCTAACTCCTTAACTCGACTCGTTTCTACCTAATAATCAACCCATGACTCAATCGGACGATTTTTCTATTTTTCTTTAATTTTCTAAATCTTGTTCAATTTAATTGACCTATCAAATCAAGTATAATTTTTGAAAATTTGATACCACAAGACTCCAAAATAAATCTAGCATTTTCTGTATGTTTTTCAGAATTTTACTATTTTTTCAGAATTTTATTCATTATCTTGACATTTTTTCTAATTTTTTGGAATTTATTAAAATTAGACCAATCAGAATCTGCCATGTGGCAGAGTCAAGTGCTGCCAGACCTCCACCTGACCCTATCTCTGAACCTAGCCCCAGACAAGCATGTGGACGAATCATAACTGAGCACATTGTCTGAACCTCAAGTTTGGACTAAATCTGTCTGCCCTACTCGGATGACATGTCACCTCCAGATGCTGGTAACATGTCATCTAATCCTACACCGGTTTACTTATCATACAAGACAGCCTCGGATGGCAAGAAAGCCTTGGATGACGAGTCATCCGAGGGAGGTCGTCTTCAACCTTTGTTCGTCGGTTTCTGCAAATCATGCCGGAATACAGCCAAATAGCGTAATCCTTAGATACTTGCTCAAATCCCATAAAAACTATACTAAAATAAAATCTAAGATACACCGAATCTAATTACACACAATATTAATAAATCTAAACAACTAAAACAGCCAGATTGAAGGGGAGAAGAATCGAATTACAAAAGTTGATTTCTTACCTCGTTCCAAAAATTAAATCAGTGATAATAGCATGAAAATTAGTCGAAGGAACTCAGGGAAGGGAGAGGGAATGTTTTCTACCATTTTCACGTATAGGGTATGAGTGAGAATCAAACTCACAAAAAATAGATTATACCTCGAAAGTCACTGGTTAAAAATGGTGGGAGGAAAGTTCCAGATTCTGGCAAAAGACCTGAACCCTAAATGACGTTGTTTGGGTCATAACTGAAACGACACCTTTTTTACTAAAACAACACTTAGGGGACATAGGTGGTCAAAATGACGGCCATCGCTGTGTTTTAACCAACCTTGGTTAAAACAACGCTAGAGAGAATTCCCTTAAGCATGGTTGGCTAGAAATTTATAATCTAGCCATTACTTTACATTAGGTTATCATCCAAATCCTTCAATAGGTTTTATAATAAAAGATTAAAGTCTTTATTTATTGCTTCTTCTAGTAATCATTGAAGTAGATTCCATTATTATGATCATGATTAGATCATAGTGAGCGAATTTTTCAATTAAATTTTACTACCATGACCTTTGAATAGATTGTTATAAGTGAATTTATATCGTCACAAGAAGGATCGTCATACAACCCTCTGAAATTCAGTGGCAAATCATGAAGTAAGAAGAATTGACTTGAGTATCTACATTTCTACTCAAGGAGATAGGAGGATCATTGATAGGAGAAGGAAAGGAGCCTTCAGTTGTACTAAGCCTCCCAAGTCTCACGACCGTGTCTGGTTCCTACCAATGAGGTTCTCTAAGTAAAAAGGTTAAGACCATCCCACTATCAAATCTAAGAACAAAGGAAGATAATAACTGAGTGTAAGTTAGGGCTAGATACTCTCTCCTTATATCGTTTAAGACCTTACATACTCTTTTTATTTTTTATTCATCGCTTGCTAATGGATTTCCATCCAATATTTGTACCACTATGCCCAAGCCTCTCAATCATGTTCCCATAAGCAGCCCTGCATAGCATCCCATGCCTTACTTGTGACTTGATCTCGATTCCTTTTGGATTTGACCCTACTATCTATATTGTAGTATAACCATCATAGTAGGATACTATTTTTGAGTGTTTTGATAGCACATCACCAGATCGTTACACGCGGCTCCCTAGGGATGCATCATATTTTTCAAGCCTAAGGCTCAGGGCCTAAACCTTTCCAACCTATCGAACAACACTTTTCCTGCACATGCAGGTGACACGTTATCGAATCCTGAATTCAAATGACCTATAATATGAAGTCTGCCTCGGACGACATGTCATCTAGATCATCTTCAACATCCAAAAATCTCAATTTGTAGAAACAACCCAAAAGCCACGATCTCAACAACACTCCAAACTTTACAATATTTATATCAAATTGAAGCTAACCCTATAACGAGTATAAACATGTGTAAAGGTAAGAGATTTACCACCGAAAACCATCCAATTAATTGAAAAAAGAAGCCAATTTTCAAGGTTTGAAAATCAACCTAACTTGCACCCCAAAACACCAAAATACATGATTTCCTTGAGGTATTAACTTGCAGATCTGAAACTCATCATGTAGAGGAATTTTCAGAGGACGAAGAGCTCTCTATATGAAAAGAGTAATCTTGACTAGTATAGGATTAATAATGGGTCAAAGGCGGTGGGAGAAACCCTCCTGAGCATCAAAATGACAGGGTTGGTTGTCATTTTGACCAACCTTAGATAAAACGACAAGTCTGCTTGTTGTTTTGACTTATGTCTTATTATATTAATATAATTTAATAATATTAAATATAAATTTTTTTATTAGTTATATAAAATCTTTAACAATTTATAATCAATACTATATTACTTTAAAAATACCCAAAACATTTGTATACACATAGAAGATTTCATCATGTCTAATTTTTTTTCTTATAAATACTTAATTTACTAAAAATCAAATATCCTCTTATTCATCTTAGAAAAATCACAATAATTTCAAATACACTTTTAAAAATTCTCCAAAAATTTATACAACCTTAAAAAATCGTCAATAGATCAATCTATGGTCTTAAAACTCTAAAACCACCAATACAACTTTCTATAAGATTTTCCAACCATTAAATACAAAAATAGGAATAAAATTTCTATTAATTACAATAACCTTAATTAAAAAAAAATCCTAAAATACTTCAATTCTCTCCTTTATCCCATCAACAATCCTGATTAGTGGGACAAAGTCCACTAATGTCAATGATCCTTAAATGGGTTTCCTAGTCTAGGCATCTCGGATTTTCAGGATCTTACATACACATTAAACGAGATACTATATACATAAGATTATGTATATATATATGAAATAAAAATAAAAAAATGAGATAAAGAAGTGATCTTGGTGATATAAGACAATGAGTAGGTCCTTAATGAAGTAATAGTGTGTTTAAATTTTATGAAAATTTTTATAAAGGTATTCATAATTAGTGTTATTTTTCTAAGTATTGATAGAAGATGTTATATTTCTAATAAATTATATATATATATATATATATATCAGAAAGATAATTTTTCAATATGAATAGACACTACTATTCATAAGATGTCTATGATATTTTTAAAATTATTTCTCTAATAAATACATAATTTATCTAAATTGTGAATCATTTAATATATTTATTATTATATAAAAAAGATAAATAAATAAATCAAGAAAGACAGAAGGGGAATGTCAGAACATGGACATTCTTGTCGTTTAAACTAGCATGGTCAAAATGGTAGAATGCCTTGCCTTTTTTATAAGCTCATCTTTTAAACCGAGCTCCATTGTTACAACCATTATGATGTCGTTTCACTTTTGGAAGGTCGCAAGTTCATCTTGTCGAGTGATCCATTGCTTGGGGGAGTTTATCCCAATTTCAAATCGAGATTTGGGCATTTCGGCTACTTAGCTCCATAAATTGATTCCCTTTTGTCCATCTTGTTCATTGTTCTTGTTTATGTTTGAGTTTGTTCCCATTTAAATTGTGTCATCTTATGATATTATGGTTGAGTATCTCAATCTCTCTCATCCAAAAAGCTAGTATGTGGTTCCTTTGATTCGTTAGATTGTGTTGAGTAGTATAACATGAGTTTTATAGGGTCATGATCAGAGTAAGTAGGGCTTTTTCTTGGTATGACTTTTGTCCAAGGTAGAAGTGAATTTCATGGGATTGGTTTTTGGGGAAAGCCCTGATTTACTCCTCGATTTACAGGTTCAGCGAGAGATTGAAGACAAGTGTATTGAATTGTGTGACATGTCATTAAAGGTTAAGCCCTGGTATTTAGATGAAATTATAATCTTATAATCATATTTGTGCTAAAGTTAACTATATGATATGGGAAACAACAGTATTACACTACCAGTAGGGATTATAAGAGTAATACTAAGAATACTGGCTTCAAGGTCAAATTAAAAGAGTACTAAATTTAATGTTAAAAAAGCACAATACTTGAAATAACGAAACCAAGAGTACTAAAGAGATATTGGTCTTGCTAATTACTAAGAAAAAAAAATACTTGGAGCACTATATATGATTCACGAGTCATATAAAAAGATACTGACTATGCTAATAACAAATCTCTACTATATAAGAAACAAAAACTACAATACCAAAGAGATACTGACAATTAGATGGTCGACCCAATGTAGGAGAATTCATATTCTTTAGACTAACAAGTAACACTCAAGAAGACATATTAAGGAAATTACAAGATTAAGAACAGATGACATACGTAAGGAAATAAAGAATAATTCAAAGTTAGGTAAATAGGTTAGACGGAAAAGGGAAATAAAGGGTTTAAGGTTGATTCATTAATGGCGTACTAGCTTGTGGAGAACATGAGAGCATGAGTCTATCGTGGGGTTAGATAGCTCAATAAACCAGATTATTATGTGTTTAAAAGATTCCTATGTATTATCAAATTACTGGGCATTCCTAAATTACTACATGTCAATAGATCACTATATGTCAATCGCATGCCCTAATGTTTGAAAGAGTGGATGTAGTACTAATATAAGATAATGGATTGGTAACACTAGTCATCTATCATAATGGCAATTTGATATATATTTGAGATCAGAGTAATCTCTGACTTTATGCAATATGTGTGAATGAGTTGTCGAATATATAAAATTAAATTGTTTTGCTTGAGTGTAACCTTCATGATAGGGTTATGTGTTGCAGTTGTGTTTTACATTGTTTTTATCTTGATCCTATCATGATATATTATTTTGATGTGAACAGATTGACCTGCAGAATTTGCCTTAGCTTAGCTTTTAGTTATACTTGTGTGGTTGAAATAATGTATGAATTTTATTGAAACTTAAAAGATTTCATTAAGAAAAAAACACCCACTCACCTGGCTGCTATACCAATTTTTGATGGGTCACTTGAGACCTGAGAAGTGAGATCAGTATCTGCTTAACATTTTATTTCTAACAAGGATTTTTAAATGAAAACAGTAAAAACTCAAAAACATATTTCAAAGAGAATACTTCATTTAGATTTTTTAAGGTGCTTACAACTGAGACCAATAGCCTCTTTTATAGCCAAAAGACTATGTTACATTACATTTTTATCCTTATTTTTGAATAATAATTCATACCCTTATTAGGAAATTTCTTCCTTTTATTTTAATCCATAATTTTAAACATTCTCATTATCTCCTCTTATTATATCATCTATCATATGTCATTTTTATCCTGTCTCCTTTTGCAGTCTTCTTGTCTTGTCATTTCTTCTTCTTTTTTTATCTTGGATTCAATGGTAGCAGAACCAAGTTGTTATATGGCAATTGCCATGTCTTGGAAGATTTAGAGACATGATATTATTTATTAATTTTAAAAAATCATTAGAAATTCATAATTAATACTATACTCTTTTGAAAAATATCAAAATTATTTTAACAGAATTCTTATAAAGTGTTCAATAATATTTAAAAAGTATTCTTTTAAGGATATATAATTTATTAAAAAATTAAATACTCATTTATAATTCTCAGAAAAATTATTATAATTTAAAATAATCTTTCAAAACTTCTTAGAAAATTTATAATAGCTTGTAGACTCTCAATGGATCCACTCATCATCCCTAAATATCATAATATATTATAAGACTTTCCTAATAATTTTTTAATTATTAAATAAATAGATAGATATGTATAATATTTCAGTAATTATAATAAATTTTTAAAAATAGAATTAATTCTTAATAACACTTATATACAAATCAAGAATATGTTGACAAGGCCAAGGATGATAAAACCAAAGGTTATCACCACAAAAGGGCTTACGAAAAGGTATCGTATGTGGAATGACAAGAATGCCCTCAATGATGAAATTCCAAAAAAACAGATTCCCTTGTTCTGCTGCTTAAGGAGTCAAACCAAAAAACAGTGTATGTGAGTTTAAGTGACCCATCAGAAGAAGTACAGGTGTCAGAAATACACTGTATTGACAAGCGCTAAGAATACATATCAGGCTCGAACCTTGTAAAATTGACTTACTAGCTCTAGCATCCTTCTACAATGTCCAAACCATACTATAACCCATTAGCAATCCTAGCATGTGGGTTATGGCCCACCACACATCAACAATGCTCTAATGGGCTTCTAGGTCCAATTAGCTAAAAATTAATGGATCTCACATAATTAGCTTAATTAAATCCCATTCAATTTAAGAAATCGAATCAATCTCTAAATCTAACTATCCATAACTAATTCTAACTAATTGAGTGAATAAAAACTTAATTCCTATGAAATTCCATAAAATCAATAATTTTCTACACAATAGAGTATTTTCATAATTTTTCACTAAAATTCACATCAACCTATTTCCATGGAAATTTCAACCTTAAACTACATGTAATGTAACCATATGATATGAACTCTGAAAAATTAAATGCACATGTAAATCGAAAATCAAAAATAAAAATAAACGAAAGAACAGGTTCACGCACACACTACAAACCGATCGCCACTACTGAGTCCAACCTGTCAAACAGTTATAGGTTTATTTGCTCAATTCACAATCCTTTTATTCTAGACACTCACATCCCTCATAAACACCCCTAAAACGCTCAATCATTCAACCACAACCTATAGGAGATCCTACCAATAGTTTCTAGCATTAACAACCAATTCAACTCTATTGAAATCAACATATCATGATTGATAGAAGAAGATGCAGAAAATTGGTGGAGGACTGCATAGGCCAGATTCATCCTATAGCCTTCTTGGGATGATTTCATTAGAGACTTCCATGAAAGGTATTACTCTCGATTTCATCAAGAACAAAAAAGGATCGAATTCTACATGCTAAGGCAAGGAATAAGATCATTGTCCGATTTTGAAGTTGAACTAAGGGAATTATCAAGTTTTGTACCTGAAGTGGTTATGATGTCGGAGATTATGAGCTAAAGATTTGAGTATGGCTTCTCTATATCGGTTCAAGCTTGTATGGGTGCTATAACTAGAGTGGACTATCAATCTGTGGTATAACTAGCACTAAGAGAGAAGTAGATAGTACAAGCCTAAGAAGATGAGTTTAAGAGGAGAGTACCCTTATTATCAACACTTCCCTTCAGAAGAGTTCAACCTAACCGAGTACCTAGTTGATTCATGCCACCTCAACCAGTAACATCTACATCTGGTAATTGATTTCAACAAAGTCCTAGTGGTGGGTCTATGACTGGACCTTCTACAAGTAGGTTTTCAGACTTTCTCAAGACTTGTTTCCATTGTGGACAAGCGAGACACATAGCAGTACACTATTCGAGTCACCCTAAGACTCCAAGAGATGGTTCTCATTCCCGTATAATGAGTGTTGATCGGGGAAAAATGCTGACAGCTTCTTCACAAAGATCTATTTCACAACCGCCTAGGAGATCCATAGGACGTCCATCAAGCATTCAAAGGAGAGAGCAAGACAACAATTAACCAGGACGAGCTAGGTTGTTTACCTGAGCAGATACAGAGACAGTTGCAAATCCTGCGGTGGTGACAGGTGCAACTTTTGATTTTACTTATCATGCACGAGTGTTATTTGACCTTGGAGCATGTAGATCTTTTATAGGACCTAGAGTACCTATACCTGATGAGAATAAACGATAGCCTTTGATACCACCTTTGATTGTAGTCACACCTTTGGGGGAAACTAGAATATGTGAGATAGTATAAAGGAATTCCCCAGTTATCTTAGATGGAATAGGATTCTTAGCGAACTTGATACCCTTAAAACTCCAAGACTTTGATCTTATTTTGGGTATGAACTGGTTAGCCAATTATCTAGCAGACATGAAATGTTTCGAAAAGAGGGTGCGGTTATATGTTATGGATGGAACTATCATTATGTTTCAAGGAGATCAGAGAGTGATTCCTTCCTACATAATCTCAGTCCTCAAGGCTAGATGCTTGATACAAAAGGGATACCCAGCTTATCTAGCTCATGTCAAGGATATGACAGTGTTGTCAGAGATGATGGTACAAGATATACTAGTTGTTGGAGATTTTTTCTGTTGTTTTTCATAAGGATTTATCTGGCATGCCACCAGACCAAAAGGTTGAGTTTTACATCGAGCTACTACATGGAACAACTCCCATTTCTATACCACCATCCATAATGTCACTTGCAAAGCTTAAGGAACTCAATACTCAGTTACATTTCAGACTTTCTCAAGACTTGTTTCCATTGTGAACAAACGAGACACATAGCAGTACACTATTTGAGTCACCCTAAGACTCCAAGAGATGGTGCTTATTCCCATATAATGAGTGTTGATCGGGGAAAAATGCTGACAGCTTCTTCACAAAGATCTATTACACAACCGCCTAGGAGATCCATAGGACTTCCATCAAGCATTTAAAGGAGAGAACAAGACAACAATTAACCAGGACAAGCTAGGTTGTTTACCTTAGCAGATACGGAGGCAGTTGCAAATCCTGCAGTGGTGACAGGTGCAACTTTTGATTTTACTTATCATGCATGAGTGTTAATTGACCTTGGAGCATGTAGATCTTTTATAGGACCTAGAGTACCTATACCTGATGAGAATAAACGATAGCCTTTGATACCACCTTTGATTGTAGTCACACCTTTGGGGGAAACTAGAATATGTGAGACAGTATAAAGGAATTCCTCAGTTATCTTAGATGGAATAGGATTCTTAGCGAACTTAATACCCTTAAAACTCCAAGACTTTGATCTTATTTTGGGTATGAACTGGTTAGCCAATTATCGAGCAGACATGAAATGTTTCGAAAAGAGGGTGCGGTTATATGTTATGGATGGAACTATCATTATGTTTCAAGGAGATCAGAGAGTGATTCCTTCCTACATAATCTCAGTCCTCAAGGCTAGACGCTTGATACAAAAGGGATACCTAGCTTATCTAGCTCATGTCAAGGATATGACAATGTCGTCAGAGATGATGGTACAAGATATACTAGTTGTTAGAGACTTTTTATGATGTTTTTCATAAGGATTTTCCTGGCATGCCACCAGACCAAGAGGTTGAGTATTGCATCGAGCTACTACTTGGAACAACTCCCATTTCTATACCACCATACATAACGACACTTGCAAAGCTTAAGGAACTCAATATTCAGTTGCAAGTATTGGTCGATAAAGGATTCATCATACCTAGTGCCTCCCTGTGGGGAGCACCAATCCTATTTGTCAAAAAGAAGGATGGTACATTGTGATTGTGTATTAACTATAGCTAATTAAATCGTGTTACAGTGAGGAATTGGTACCCATTGCATAGAATTGGCGATCCTTTTAACCAACTCAGGGAGCAGCAGTATTTTCTAAGATTAACTTAAGGCTGGGCTATCACTAGTTAAAGATTCGGGATTCTGACCTACGCATGACATCATTTAGGACTAGGTATGACCATTATAAAATTTTGGTTATGCTTTTTGGATTGACCAATGCATCTACTTTCTTTATGGACTTGATGAATCGATTATTTAGAGATTACCTAGATTAGTTTGTGATTGTTTTTAATATACTGATATATTCTAAGATTCATGAAGAGCATGCTATAAAACTTGGGAAGGTGTTGTAGATCTTAAGAATCCATCGCTTATATGCTAAGTTTAGTAAATGTTATTTTTGGCTTTTAGAGGTCATATTCTTAGGTTATGTTGTATTCGAGAAAAGAATCTCGGTGGATCCGAAGAAAACTTAGATGGTATTAAAGTGGGAAGAACCTAAAAGTGTAACAAAAGTTTGTATTTTCTTGGGATTAGCGGGTTATTGCAAACAATTTATGAAAATTTTTTTGGTATTGGTGAGTTTTATGATGAAGCTAACAAGAAAAGGAGTGAAGTTTGTGTGGAATGAAGCTTGTGAGCAGAGTTTTCAACGGTTGAAGAATGTTTAACTTCAGCATCAGTTTTGGCTATACCTATCGATGGAGTGGAGTTCATTGTATTCAATCATGCATTAAGTCAAGTATTAGGTTGTGTTTTGATGCAAGAAGGTCAAGTTATAGCCTATGCTTCCCGACAATTGAGGCCAAATGAGGTAAATTATCCTACCCATGACTTAGAACTTGTCGCTATAGTATTTTCCTTGAATATCTAGTGTCATTCAAGACTTGTAGGATATTCATTGATAATAAAAGCCTTAAGTACTTGATGACACAAAGAAACTTAACTTAAGACATTAGAGATGGCTTGAATTGATAAAAGATTACGATTTGATTATTGATTATCATTCAGGAAAAGCTATTATTGTGGCTGATGCATTAAGTAGAAAATTGATAACATCCTTAGCTTATGTTAAAGATGTTTACCTTCCTTTACGGGCTAAGATAAGGGTTATGGAACCTAATTTAAGTAGTACTGGTGATGGAGCATTGATAGTGACGTTCATAGTAGAATTGGTATTGGTTGAGGAGATAACAACTCGACAAGGACTTGATCCGGAGGTATAGAAGGCTAAAGAGGATCTAAAGGAGTAAGCAGAATCTCAATATCGATTTAGAGAGGATGGAATCATGTTATATAGAGACCAAATATGGGTTCCGCGAGATGATCAGTTAAGAAGCACTATCATGACAGAAGGTCACATTTCAGCCTCTGCTATGCATCCAGGAGGCATGAAGACGTATCAAAATCTTTGTGAAGTTTATTGGTGGGCAAGCATGAAGAAGGACATCGCACAGTTTGTTTCTCAATGTATGACATGTCAATTGGTGAAGGCAGAAAGACAAAGACCAAGCAGATTGTTACAACCTCTTCCCATACTGGAGTGGAAATGGGGACACGTGACAATGGATTTTGTCAGTGGATTATCACATACCCAGAAAGGATTGGATGCAATATGGGTTATCATCGGTCTGCTGACTAACAGTGCACACTTTCTAGCTATGAAGGTGAGCGATACTTTGGAACGATTAGCTGAGTTATACATACGAGAAGTGGTTCAACTACATGGAGTGTCAGTATTGATATTATCAGATAGAGACCCTCATTTCACTTCCTGATTTTGGGATAAGTTACAAGTAGCCTTGGGTACATAACTTACTTTTAGTACTGCATTTCATCCTTAGAAAGATGGGCAGTTTGAGAGAACTATTCAGGTTTTGGAGGACATGTTGTGGGCTTGTGTACTGGAATTCCAAGTAAATTGGGACCGATACCTACTGTTGGCAGAATTTGTATATAATAACAGTTACCAGGCGAGTATGGGTATGACACCGTATGAAGCTCTTAATGGAAAGGCTTGTAGAACACCCTTATTTTGGTCGAAAGTGGGGGAAAGAAGCTTAGAAGGAGCCAAGTTACTAAATTTTATCTTGGACAAGGTGAAATTGGTTCAAGATCGATATAGAGTGGCTCAAGATTGCCAAAAGAACTACACAAATGTACAATAGAGACCATTGGAGTTTGAGATTGGTGACTTTGTGTTTCTAAAAGTTGTGCCATGGAGAGGAATCATTCGATTTCAAAGGAAATGTAAACTAGCACCTCGATATATTAGTCCTTACGAGATTGTTGAGAGAATAGGACCAGTAGATTATAGATTAAGGCTACCTGACAAATTATAGAGGATACACGATATTTTTCGCGTGTCTATGCTTCGGAAGTACATTGTAGGTCTGGACCATGTAATAGGCATACCGGCGATGGAAGTAACAGAGGATAAGACATTCCCCATACAGCCTGTATGTATTCTGGATCGAACACAACGAATTTTTAGGAACAAAACAATACCGATGATTAGAGTTTTATGGAGAAATTGCCAGTATGAGGAGCAAACATGGGAGCTCGAGGCTCAGATGAGGACCCAATACCCATATCTTTTTGAAAATCAAGGTACGTTCTAGTATCCTACCTTAGTACTTTCTTATCTTAGTCTTAGCAAGTTTCGGAGACGAAAACTTTTATAAGGAGAGTAGGATGTGAGAATTTGAAATTTTATGGATGGTATTTTAGGAAAATAACGTGTGCGGGTGATGGTTAGGTGAATTTAGCGTCCTTCAACCCAATGTCAAGTCAATCCTTATGTGTCATATAATAGTTTTCAGCGTATCGATAATATTGTATAATGCTTTATAATTATTATGTGTATATACATTGTATAGAAGAGTATAGATGATCATAACTACAATTAAGGTGTCTTAGATAGTGAGAGAAGATTTAAATATTTTAGATATGTTTGAATTTGGGTTTATTTGAGGTAGGAATTATTTTGAAATTTTTGGAAATTATATTTTACTATTTTCTTAAAATTTATAAAAATTATTTTAAATTATATATTTATCAAAAATAGAAAATTCAGGACTAGATGGATTTTACTGTAAATAAAGAGAAAGTTGAAATTTTCAGGATATTTTTCAGATTTTTCTACTATTTTTAATAATTTTTACAAGTTTATTATGATTTTTGAATAAATATATATTATTTATTATTATATTTATTATTTTAATTTTGAATTAAATTTTATCGGGGTTTAACCCGATACCATATAGTTTTAAGTTTAAGCAAAACTTTTTGTTTAAGTAAAAATGACGTTGTTTCACATGGTTTGAAACGATGTCGTTTAGCATTGTGATGGGAGCTTCGTTGTTCCCATCTGCCGCTTCACCATCTGGATAGGTAAAAATAAGATTTCAATTCGATTTTGGTTATTTAGCACCCAAGGGAGAAAATTTTGTTTCGAGGGGAGAGTCTAGCATGATTTTCTGATCTGAGTTGATTCATGAGGTTTTGGAAAGTAAATCCGGCAAATATCGTGCTATTTTTCTGGTGATATTCCAGTCAGTAAGCTGAGATTTTTTTCATTTTAAATTCCGTGATGTCTTGTGTTACGCTTTGATTTTGGTTGGCTTTTTTGTGGAAGAATAAACGAGTGTTTTGGTTTGGGTTTTGTGGAGTTTAGCCGGCTAGAACAGTTGACCATTATTTGGGAGATCAACTTTTGGTCGATCCAAAGGTCAAACCAAACTGTGTCATAACAGGTCCAGTCAAACTGGTCAAATTGGACCAGGTTAAACCGAACTGAGTCGGGTTGAATTGAAATGGTAGGACAAATAATGTTGTAATAAATGGTAGTGTCTGGTGATGACACGTGTCTGTTGACTTTTTTAATTTTGACCGATTTTCTAAAAGTTCTGAAAATAAAGAAAAATTCAGAAAAAATAGAAAGAAAATGAGAAAATTTATGAAAAAAATCTGAAAAATAGAGAAAAATAGAGAAAAAATATGAGAAATCCAATAGTGTATAGTTTGTTTGATTTGGATTTAATTTGAAGGGTATAAAAATTAGGAGAAATTGATAGAAATTTAAAAAATGTCAGGAAAAATCCCGGAAAAATTCATATATGTTATTCGATTCCGTTAGAACTAAGTAAGGAATCGTATGTTTTTCGTTTTTTTAGTTTATCATCTTATAGATTTAGAAATTAAGTAAATTTATTGATCATAGCATATAAAGATGTTGAGACACATGCATTGGACCCAGTCGAGTGCCACCAAAATAAGGTGAGTGGACTAACCTTAACGTTTCCATCAATTGTTTATGTTTCATATTGCATTCTTCGTGTTAAACGTGTGATATGCCATAAACATACTTTTTATTAAAGAGAACTTTCCTTCATCATGGTATTTCTTTGAACTGATATCTTCTTTGCTTTGACCTGTATGAACAAGGAATTTCGTTAAATTCTAAATATTGTGTGAATAATCTTATGGTGCATATGGTTTTAAGGACCTTGCTATATGCAAACTTTGGAGGGTTTTGACTCTCTTGAGTATGGTGATTTATTCCGTTTGCATGTTGATAAGAGAGATAAACCAATATCTAGCATGATATGTATTACTGGTAGCACTGGTCAAAGTGTGAGGATGAGAGAAATTGCTAGTGTGAGTTAGGGATTGAGCTGGTGGAGTCACCACTACCACTCCCCCGACAATGTCAGTGTATTGTAAACCCACTCCTTTCCAAAGAAAAACACTGACGGTCTTCCCCGATACCATGACGGTGGATTTGATGGAAGTAAATTTCATTGCCAACAACACAATCCAACACTATCATATTACTTAAATCCCATTAAGCTTGAAAGTGACTAATAAATGCTGTGTGTGGTATGTCGAGAACGTTTGTTGCTATTGATTGAATAAATGGGATTCTGTGCATTGTGCACTGTGATATTCCTGCTCTTTTATTATGTCTGTTGTAAAATGTTTGATTTGTCAAATTCAAGTAAAATGGACTTCCACGAATATAACACGATCATCAAATAAATATCAAAGTAACAAGCCATAGAACTGACAATATAAAAAGAAAACATAACATAAACTCAAAAAAATAATAGGACTAAAAAGACATAAAGAAAATAAAAGAAAAATAACAGAGAAAGAAAAATACTTTGGATTGAAACTCAAACATCTTCAGGGGCTTGGCCATCATTCTCCCACTGTAGCGAAGGAGGACCATCAGGATCCTGACGTCAAAAGTGATCATACATCCATTAAGCAGTCTCCTGCTGGTACTTCATGGACTTGGCCTGCTGGACCTATAATCTCCTGAGCAGTTTGACCGTGCTAGCCTGGGCTACCTACATCACCATGAGTGCATTGACCATCTATCCCTGGTTAGCCCTCAACTTAAGTATGGTCTCGGTCAGTACTTGCTATTGGCCAACTAATGCCTATTGTTGTAATGAAATCGCCTCCAACCAAGCTGTAATAACATCTCCCATACCAGTTGCATGTGAAGATGATCCTATCTCTGGCTGATGAGTCTCCTGAAACTCCGTAGATGGTGGTGCCAAAGGTGGAATGGCAACACCTCCTCTAGTCTATACTCTAGTGTAATATGAATAACAAGCACTCTTCTGCTACTAAACCTCCGAAACTATTACCCAAATCTTCAAAGAGATGTAAGAATGTGTTAAAGGAAACAATGGCTTCAATATTGAAAAATATAACTCTTCCAGAGGCATCACTCCAACCTCTAAACACAGCCTAAAAATCAGATACGGGAATGGATGACGGTTGTTAGTCTTCTACTTCCAAGACAGAACTTTCCTAGCAATAACTTTCCCAACATCAAACCTTATTCCCATAACTATCTTATAAAGGAGCAGTGATGACTCCCTATTTATCTCATGATCTTAGGATGTGGGTATGAGATTGTGCCTTATAAAATTCCTCCAAAACTTGGCTTCCCTATAGAAATTCGTCACAGTAATAGTACCACTCGGTGGCTCCTGCATTTCCCTCCCCATAGTTAATACATCATAAACCAACAACAAATTTGGCTTTTCCTTCTCAACATTCTCCTCCTCAAGATATTCCAATCCATAATAATTATTAACAACAGTAGCAATAATAGGCACAAATTTTTGTCTAACCATCATAATTGTCCCAATGGCATCAGGTAAATTTGTATAAAACTCATAAATCAGTTCACAATATGGATTAGAAAGAGTACATGGAGCAAAGGTTCTCCAACCCAAGTTATTGCAAAATTTCTCATACATTGGCATATGACAAACTGAACCCCTTGCAAATCTGGCCCTATATTTGAATGCACAAGACTTCTCCAATTGAAATTGATAGCTCTTCAATGCTTCGTAGCATTTCCCAGGTGTTGTCATCATAAACTTGAAGTTGTCAAACTTTGAAGCCACCAAAGAAGAGGAGGCTTAAACTGTAAAACCTTGGGTTGGCTTGGATGGCCGTTGAGGAGGGGACAAGTCTTGAGCTTCTCCCTTGGTTCTACCCATGCTTGCAAGGATGAAGGAGGAGAGGGAAAGATAACTATGTTTTAGAAAGTGGTGAGGGAGGATGGGATGATTTGGTGGCTTGATTAAGCTAAGAGGAAGAAGGAGATGTTAGGATTTTTAGAGAGAAGGGAGAGAAAAAGTGTGGAGAGGGAGAGTTTGTACAAGTTATGTGAGAAGAGAATGGGAGAAAAGAGGGGAAAGGGTTTTAAAACCCCTTTCCCATCACACCGACCAGTCAATCTTCTCTTGGACTTCGTGGGGAGACCAATCTTTGGGCCACCGACCAGTTAGTGTTGATGGATTGACCAGTCGATTGTCTCTCGCATTTTGTTCTTTAGTCGACCAACTAGTCAGTATAGGTGGACCGATTGGTTAGTCTGCTTTTGCATTTTGGGAGACCAACTGGTCAGTGTTGTTGGACAGACCAATAGGTTGGCTTCCGCATTCTGTTCTTCAGTGGACCGACTAGTCAGTATAGGTGGACTGACTGGTCGGTCTACTCTCGGTATGTCTCCTTGAAATGGCTGATCAGTCGGTGATGATGAATGGACTGGTTAGTGTTCCAAATTCAGCCCCATAAAGCCCAAACAATGAACTGACGCCCTTCTTCTCAAACTTAACACCTTCAACTATGCATGTAAACATGAAACAAACAAATTAGTGCAAAATATCTCTCTTTTCTTCCCTTATTTCATCCTTTTCTCTTTTTTTTTTAAATAATGAGTTTTGTCCCATTAAATACCTTAGTTATGGTCATGGCATGACTGTACAACAGTTAATCTCTGAATTCTAAAATGATGGTAGAGGTTGGAGAAACCTTCCTACAATAATATGGCTTCTTTCTTTGCCCATTCACTTTAAAAACATCTCCAGATTTGGGGTTTTGTACTTCTACTGAGCCATACAAGTGCACAACTACTATTGTAAATGGTCTAGACCATCTTGATTTCAGCTTCCCTGGGAACAATCTCAACTTGGAATTGAATGGAGGCTACATGACTTAAACTTCTGGCTCTTAATATGCTTGTCATGCTATATTTTTATCTTTCTTTTGTAAATTCTGGCAATCTCATATAACTGCTAGCACAGCTCATCCAGCTTGTTCAATTGCAATATTCGCTTTTCTTCAACTGCTAGCAAGTCAGAATTCAGCTTCTTGACTATCTAGTAGGCCTTGTGTTTCAACTTTAGAAGCAAATGACAAGCCTTACCAAACACCAGCTAGAAAGGTATCATTCATAGTGGTGCCTTGTAAGTTGTCCTATATGCCCACAATACATCTGGTAATTTACTAGACCAATCTTTTCTTGTCAGGCCAATAGTCTTCGTAAGAATTCTCTTAATCTCCCTGTTGGAGACCTCTACCTGACCATTGATGTGAGGACCCACTCCCGGTAAATGGGACCCTCATTGCCATGTAGTCCCGATCGACCCAACACATGGATCAATTGAAACCACACAAGGCTCGCATTAAATTTACTAATCCAAAATCCCAAAAATACGTTTAAATTTGAATTTTTCCTTTAAAAAGGAATATGGCACATCACAAATGATATCTGGCACTAATAAATATTAGAGTATGCACACACATATAGTGGAAGACTTTAAATTGCACACAATAGGCTACATAGTCTCAAACATGCAACACAAGAGTCCATACTCACAAGTCCCACATTGATTTGCACAAAAATTGCCCAAGGCATGCATCTCATAACATAATGAAAATACAAGTCATACATGCGTAAATAGTCAAATTGGAAAACAAACCCACAATGGGTTCATATCAACAACCATAATCTAACACAAGCATGTATATCAATAAGGTGTCAAATGTCCAAAACATAAACATGCTGAGTTTTCAAGACGTGCAAGTGCAGTAGTCCAACCCTAAGACTAACATCGGGAATAACTCGACCTCTAGGACAATCAGCTACACAATGAACTAGCCCTGAAAAAATTAACAAGAGGGGTTGAGATCAAAAGACCTCAATAGGAGTTACCGCATTATAAGCATACCTTGTGGAACAAAGGCATATGAAAAATCACTTATAAAAATAGTTAATAAAAAGATATTTATCATCCATGTATACTAAACATACACTCAAGTGTTTTACAAGCAAGTATGCACAATGCATGACTTGTAAAAGATTATGCAGTAAATACCAGCCAAATAAGTTTCATAAACTCACAGTATGCTATATCATCTCATGGGCTACTATGCCCCAAAACCTATCGGGGTGGCCAAACAAATACAGTCAAATTTATATTGTTCCTAAGAACATACATATATAATTTTTCTTAAAAACTCAATAATGCATCCATGTTGTTTCTAAGATCACACACATATCATTTTTACTTTCAAAACCCACACATGTCATTTCTAAGATCACACGTATAATATCTTTACCTTGAAAACACACACAATGCATGTAATGTAAGTAATCACCAAGAAGGGTAACCATATGGGATTGATTTGGAGTATGATTTGATGTTTGTTTGTGTGGAATAGGTTTAAGGGTCCTAAAATAGTGTGCACAGGTTGTAGAAAGGGTACAGGGGTCGCAGAAATGGGTACGGAGGTCGTCAAAATGGGTACGAGAGTCATCTAAATCAAAACAGGTGGAGATGACAGAGCAGTACACGGTCTGTGTACAAAAGTACACAGTTGTGTACTTCTCTAGAGGAGGCCATGTCGTGTACCTAGTCTGGGGAGGTTGTGTACTGCCACATGGCTTGGGTATACAACCGTGCACCCTTGGAACAGGCTGTGTATTGTTCTATCTAGAACAATACATGGGCTCTATACAAGAGTACACAAGCGTGAACCTCTTCTAGAAGGGGTACGCACCCTAGAACGGACCCAAAATACTCTAGAAACTCGTTCAAACCCTCGGAAAACCTTTGCATGGATTCTCGGCAATGAAAAACACCTCACAACACACCAAGCACTCAAATCAAAAGGCTTAAATAACATCAAACACATGGGCATAAACACAAGTTTCAAGAACGGATTCAGATGTCAGTTAACATACCTATTCACATACATCAACACACAACCAGTATACTTAAGGATTCAAACACCTATTTCATGCATTCAAAAGATGGGAAGCAAGTTCATGTAGCTAACATGCATGTCAAACACATCATATGCATAACCTCCATTCAAAACTATGCAATTACCGTATTTTAAGTCAAAAAGACAAAGCTATTCTGCATATTTTAATGAAACATAAACTCCGGCATCTTGACTCGTGTAAAAGTCAGCGGCAATACCTTTGCTCTTATTGACCGCACCAGTACCTCCTAAACACACAAACCAAACCACAAGCATATAAGCATCAAAACCGACCGAAAATGACCAAAAGACTCAAAATTGAAAAACAAACTCTAGAGACCCCACCGACACTCACACTAACACACATCTCATACTAACAACATGTTCACAACTCAGGATTCTGGATGTCCAACCAATGGGCGAAATGCCTAAACCTCACACAAGCCACACACAGCTCCAAATCAACCCACAAGTGTGATCGGGTTTCTCAATCCACAAGCACACTCCACAACACAAAAATCAACTAACCTAAGCATCAAAATCAACAAAATAGATGATTCACTCGAAATCACAAAACACCCAAAATTACCGAAAATACCACTAAAGTAAAAAAGGTTCAACCACAAATTAGGGGACATTTTCAATAGATCAAAACTACCAAACCAACTTAGCAACAACAATAGGGGACTATCAAAACCAAGAATCGATGAAAGAAAGAGAGATTTAGAGCACTTACCAAAAAGTGCCCTAAATGTGAAGAACAACATATTGCTGCTCCTTGATCGACAGCTAGTAGTGGAAATCAGCCGAGAAACATTGGGAAAGTGGTTAGGGTCGATGCTCGGTGGTTTTTGTTGAATCAAAATCAATGAAAATTTAACGATGTTATCAGGATGAAAACGAGAGAGAGAAAATAGGAGAGAAGGGCGAGAAGAAAAGGGCTACTGGGTTGAGTCCAATACTTATAACATTTAAGTGTCAGGTTAGGCTGGGTATTTATACCCAAGACCCAAAATCTCAGAAAGATTTGATTAAAACATTTTAAAAGCCCGATATGCCCCGAATGTGCCAAAACAGGTTTTTAAACCATAAACATCAAAATTTGGTTTAAATAATAAATTGGGCTAAAAAAAGAGTAATCGGGCCAAGAAAATAACTAATAGGCCCAAAACAGTTTTTTTCGGTTCAGAGGCCTCAATCACTCAAAATGGACCTAAAATCAGCCAATATCGATTTCCACCGACTCAAACCTCGACACTCGACCTAGAACACTCGTTAAGACACCTAGACGCACACCTAGGCTTTTTATGACTATGTCCACCCTAAGAGTCACTCTTAGGACAACGGTCAACTCACTAGTCAAAATGGTCAAAATCGATCAACTAGTCCACTCTAGAATCAAACTAGTCAAGCTTGGTCAAACAGGCCAACTGCTCACGACGAACCAAAATCAGACACTCTCACTGTATGATCTCACTAACTCGGCACTCAGAGGGATGAGGTCTCACAATTGGCCTGGGAGTGATAGGGAAGAGTCACCTTATGTTTAACCCCATACTGTTTCAACAAGATTCTAAATTGATTGTTGCAAAAATGACTTCCCTCATCACTGATAATAGCCTGTAAAGCCCCAAACCGAGTAAAAATATTTTCATTCAAGAATCTCAGCACTACCTTGGCATTATTGCTTTCATAAGCTTCAGTTTCAATCCATTTGGACAAATTATCAACTGCCAGCAAAATGTACTTCTTTTGGTAGGAAGAAGGTAAGGGACCCATAATGTCAGTTCCCCAAACATCAAACAGTTCTACTTCCAACATATAGTTCAAAGGCATTTCATTCCTTCTCCCTATATTTCCAATCCTCTAAAATCTATCACAATGTAGGACAAAATTGTGTGCATCACGAAAAATGAATAGCAAAAAAAACTAAAATAAAGTACCTTAGCTACAACTTTTATCTGAACCATATTGCACACCACATGGAGATGAGTGGCACTACATCAAAATGTCTTCAAACTCTTTCTCAGGTATGCATCACCTAATGATTTGGTCACTACACTGGCAATATAAGAAAAGATCCTCCATGAAATAGAATTTGATAGTGTGAATGAACTTCTTTTGCTATAGTTTGGTAAGCTCAGAAAGAATTGTTTTACAAACCAAATAGTTTGCTAAGTCAGCATACCAAGGATAAAAATTTTGAACTGCTAGCACTCGTTCATCAGGAAAGAATTCCCCAATCTCTGTGGTCCTTGATGTCACGTCCCGGACCTCAAAATTCATGACGTGACAACTGTCGTAGGCCCATTATACACACTACTATCACATCAAGCAATGCATACAGTAAACCTACAAGGCTAGAAAGAAATAACAAATAGTGGAGTAGTAATAATATCAACAACGATGCGGTCCAGAAAACACCGGATTATGTTATAAATTTACATACTCCAAATTCTATAATAACCCTTGGGTTCACAAATCACATGAGTCGTTTATGACGTAGCAATACAACCTAGAGGAATACAATTCCATGTGCATATAATACTAGCATCCATATTAGGAATTCTAACCTGATGATATGCTATCCTCGACTAGCCGACTATCTGACTAGGACGAAGACCACGATTGTATCTACTTTTCCATTCCTTTTCAAATAAGAGATTTGGCAGAAGCCTGCCAGGTGAGCGGACAAGAAAACGAATACAATAATTTACATGAGCATAATAGTATGGTGGCACACATTCAAAGCATTGATGAGTCAAATAAACACAGTCACAATCAATATGCAGCAATACCGAAACACTGCAGACATTCACGACCGTGACTGAGACGACAATAACTCTCAGCCAATATAGTTCCCGAGAATAGGTTAAGATTCGTTAGTATCACTTCATGTGACTCCTCACACCTTTCCTCTTGTTATTTCGTATGATAATTTAGTATGTCCCAATGGGACGTGCATCATACTTGGCCCACCAGACTACTCATGATGCCGGGAGAAATAGGTGATGGTAGCTCCAGCTATACGATCCCCACATTAGGAATTCCTATCATACATTTAGTTAGTGCAATTACATAAAAACCCTGTCCTTCTTATGGCTCCTTCGGCAAGTCTATGCCTCACTACAGAACTCGGAGAGCTCTCAAGAGTAGCACGGGTCACCCCATGCTGCTGCAATGTGTGATTCATCTCACAACTTCGGATATGACTCGGTGCGTCATTCACACTTTAACAATGCATTTCATATCAAGCACAACAATCCTAGGCACACAATGTGTTCCTTCAATTAACTATTGACATGTATCTCAATTAAACAAGCATATGATTTCTTGTAATTATTTCATTATATTATCACTCTTAGCACAATAATATGACCTTGTCAGTGACTTAAGCATTTAATTAAAAGAATCCACCCACTCACAGATTTTCTGACATTCAAAGTGCCCTCACCTTGATTCCTGGATCGATTCCTCTAGATTCTGTATTCGTAGGTATCCGCCTACAGATATCAACATCCAATTCTTAATCACAATAATAAAGGGCTATAAATACATAAATTAACACTTCCAAACCCTCTACCCAATCGATTACAATCCTAAATTAAACCAAAGGTCAAATTGGGAATTTTTACTTTTTTTCCTAATTAATCCGAAAATTGTATTATTTTTTTCACTAATAAAATCAACTCCAAATCCTATAAATTTTATACTATTAGACTCTTTGTTCATTCTAGTATTTTTCATAATTTTTCCAGAACTGTTCTTCTATTTTTGCTATTTTTTCGAATTTTCTACTATTTTTTTTTCTATTTTCTGAAATTTTTATTAAATCTGGCCAACCATCTCGTGCCACCTGGCAGCACCAAGCATGCCAAGCCTGACTCGAACTTGCAAGATTGTGACAAGCGTCTCCTCCTATTGTAAGGACCCAAACTTGGAAATCGGGCCTTTACCGCCGTGAAGCCCGGAGAAACCCGACACGTGGACCAATTCGAACTCCACAAGGCTATTTTGACTTTTCAAACGTAACCCCAAAACAAACTAAAATTTAAAACATATTTTCAAATGATAGCATGGCAGATAAGCATTGAATACGTGGGACAGTAAATAACGGAGTAACAATCAAAATAGCGGAAGTCTCAGTATAATAACACAACACAAGACAAACAAGTGAAACCATAACTCACAAGCCTCAAGTATCTGAAAACGAAACCAAAAGTCAAATCAATAAATATGCAACAGTGTGCCAATAAAACCATAACATAGTGACATGTGCAGATGCTATAGTCCCAGCTAGTAGTCTCGACGCTTACACTGAAAAAGAACAGCTACTGATCACGATCTAGTCCTGTGAGGGGAAAACAAAAATGAAGGGGGTGAGATTTTCGAGAATCTCAATAGGGGACAGCAAGATGAACTTATCAAAGGAGAGGAGCAACAAGGAACTCATTAATTCATCGCTAAACCTATGAATTCTCAAAACTTTAACTTTACTATTTAGTCTATAAAACGTTTACTTACTGGACCCAGAAATGTATTTTTGCTTTCAACATAGAACTCAACAAGGGTCGATAGGAAAAACATAGGCGGACTGCAAATCACTTCCCGAGTAACCCCCACTAAAGGGAAACTGGAAGCCCACTGGTAGGTTTTATATATATACTTTTAAAACCTTTACATACATAGCCCCTTCTACCAATATTGTCCGAGACTAGATTGATTAATAAAACTTTATACGTAAAAGATCAACTAGTCCTCTCAGATCATCCTGCGAAGTAGGGAACATATAGCATCCATACACCTCCCAATAGATAAGTGTCTCTCTGCTTACTCTCAGAAATTGAGCATCCACCACGCTTGGCCAAACGGAACACAAGTAGCAAGTAACATGAAAACTTACATACTTTAACTTTAAAAACAAACTAGTTTAGCTTTCACAGAAACCTTTAATTACAATAATTTTCTTACTTTACGGGCAATGATACAGAATCAGCCCAATTTACGCAACAAATCAATCAAATGGACTTTGATTGATCATATGAAATTTTGGAGATACATTATGATACTTTACAGTTACATACGGAAAAGATCAATGTAGTTTGAACAATGGATCAATCGGATGGGCTCCGATGAACTATACAACGAATCAATTCAAAACCAAGGTAACATAGAATTTAAAAGAAGGAAATACTCATGATGGGTCACATATGCTAAAGACCCTACCTTAAGGGCTGAAGAAGAGGAAGCTATACACTTGCCCTTGTCCTCAACACTCTCCTTTCCTAAAAACACAACATCCCAAAACAGAACTCCAATAAGGTTAGTCTCAAACAACTGGTATTAAACCTAAGCAATAAAATATAAAACGACTATAACTCAACAACGACACATCAAATGGAAAAACGGATCGCGCCATTGTGATCAGAACATCGAAATTAACAAACGGTGCTTGGCGGTCGGCTGCGGTCAACGAAGGCTGCACGTGGTCGCCGGCGCGTGGCGGCACGCGCAGTGGTCGGCGGTGGTCGGCGGCGGCCTGAAAAATCCAACTTCGTCCAAAATCGAAAATTTTTACATCAAAACAAAGCTACAAACACCAAGAACACAAATCTGAACACCAAACTTCAAAACACACCTCCGATCGGCCGGGATCTATGATTTTCCGACGCGAAAATCCGAACTTCTGACCTCCGATCTACACGCGTCCGTGGTCTGATGAAGACGAAACCAATGGCAGGTTGATCGCGACGATGAGAGGAACACAATGGTGTGAGCGGTGTGACGATCGAACGGTTGGTGACGATTCTGAAGAAGGGAGACGACAGTAAGGAAGAGAGGAGAGGGAAAAAAGGTTGGGAAGAAAGAGGAAACTAGCAGGGAGAGGGGGAAAGAAAAGGGTTATATCTGTGGGTGACGTGGCAAAAAATTTTCCACGTCAGCCACAGGTCTTATGCATGCCATCTATCGTTCGAGCCTCAAGATCGGGTCAAGCCTGCCTTCTACCTGTGCACTACACGTCGTCCACGTCCGAACCTACTACCTGTCATTTGATCACCCACCAAACTACCCGCCATCTCAAGGGACCTCAGACGACATGTCATCTTCTACCTTCAGACGACAATTCCTTAGCAGCCGAAACCCTAATTTCCCAATTCAAACCTCCATACACACAACAACAAGCTATAACAATACTCCCAAGACCTAAATCCCTTCATTCTACACCAAACCTACATGAAATCATCAATTTACACCGAATAAAAACTATGACTCTAAAGGGTGTAAGCACCCGGATTCCGAGTGAAGATATTACCTAATTCCGACCATTGACAGGCCAAAATTACCACGAAATCGATCGGAGAAGACTCGCAAGCACGAGAGGGACTTCGGGGATGATTTTTTGAGACTTGACATTAGATATACCAGAAACAGGACACGTAACGAGGTATAACCTCGTCAGGTCACCGTCAACTGGTTGAGACTGGGACTGCCCAGGCGGTGACCGGTCTCTGGTGAATATGGTGTCGTTTAATCCTTTAGCATTTTCCATGCGGGGAAACAAAACGACGGCTTGTGCTGTCATTTTGGGGTTTAATATATATAATATATAATAATTAAATAAAATAAAATAATAATAATATATATTATTTATAAATCCTAATAAAACTCTAAAAATTCATAATAAATCATACGATACTCCAAAAAATACACTAAAAATTTATACGGAATCCTTATGAAAAGTACAATCTACTGGTATCATTCAATTAACATTTTTATAGTCCAATAATTTTCTAAAATTTCAAATAATTTATCCAAAAATGTAAAAATTTTATGATAAATCGAATCTCAATTCTGAAAATTTCAGGAAAATTTTCCAACCATCCTAAACCATCAATAAAACCATTTATGGTCCTAATTACTGATATCCATCAATGAGACCATCATCTCAAGTGGTTTCTTCCAGACAATCATATTAGCAATCAATGATTAGTATAATATGCACATGATTCCCCTTTCTAGACTGACACATAAGAAGATTCGGACCTCATGAGTCTTTTTTTTCTCGAAAGTTGACCTATTCAAAGACTACGCATTCTTTCTCGCTTTTAGTGGTTATAATGCTTTATCTTGCTTGGTAATTATACTCTTATAGCATAGTCTTGTATAAGTCTCACAACCAAATGCAGCTTAATACTGAGGAAAATCAAAATTATTCAACCCCAATTAGCTCCTCCGACTAAGAAATCTCAAGAATCATCAAACATATTTAATCAAAGATAACAAGAATTTATGTTGTAAAAACGATTCCAAACGACTATTACTCAGACAAACAACCTAATATGGCAGTATGGCTTTATAATCAATAGTACAAGAACTTGGGAATATAAACCAAAGCTCAAATGATTTATGAATCAAAAGCACATACGTTGCCATCAATAAAATTTTAACTGGCTCAAATAAATATTGTGTAACATCGCTTCTAAAATGCAATGCACACATATGACGAAGGATACTTATGATATCCGAGGTGGATTAACTTCGGATAAGGTTGATGAAAAGGAATCACGATATACTTACAGTATTACAAAATCTAAGAGATGGGTTCGTAGGATTTTTGAGCATGATGTGTACTCTAACATAACAAATAAGTTGTATAACTAGTATGAGTGATAATGTAAAAATAATAGTCTGAAGAAATTTTAGGTTTTTCCTATAAATAGATTAATCACGCTCCGCTCCGCTATTGTAATTGTCATGCCCCGGACCTCAAAATTTACGACGTGATAACTATCGTAGACCCACTGTACACACTACTATCACATCCAGCAATGCATACAATAAGCCTACAAGGCTAGAAAGAAATAATAAATAGTGGAGTATACATCAAGACCTTAGGTGGTAGCGGATTTATTTATCAACAATAGTGTGGTCCGGAAAACATTGGATTATGTTATAAATTTACATGCTTCAAATCCTACAATAACCCTTAGGTTCACAAGTTACATGAGTCATTTATGACATAACAATACAATCTAGGGGAATACAATGCCATATACATATAATACTATCATCTATATTAGGAATTCTAACCCGACGATATGCTTTCCTCGACCAGCCGACCGTCTAACTAGGACGAAGACCACAGTCATATCTACTTTTCCATTCCTGGTTAAACAAGAGATCTGGGAAAAGCCTGCCAGGTGAGCGGACATGAAAACGAATACGATAATTCACATGCAATCACACATGAGCATAATAGCATGTTGGCACACATTCAAAGCATTGATGAGTTAAATAAACACAGTCATAGTCAATATGCAGCAATATCAAAACACTATAGACATTCACAACAGTGACTAGGGCGGCAATAACTCTTAGCCCATATAGGTCCTGGGAAAAGACTGAGATTCGTCAATGGCACTTCATGTGACTCCTCACCTCTTTCCTCTTGTTATCTCGTATGATAATTTAGTATGTCCCAATGGGATGTGCATAACACTTGGCCCAGACTATTGACGATGTCGGGGGAAATAGGTGATGGTAGCTCCACCTATATGATCCCCACATTAGAAATTCCTGTCATATATTTAGTTAGTGCAATTACATAAAAACCCTGTCCTCTTTATCACTCTATCGGCAAGTCCATGCCTCACTACCAAACTCGGAGAGCTCTCAAGAGTCGCACGGGTCACCCCATGCTGTTGCATTGCATGATTCATCTCACAACTTTGGATGTGACTCGATGCGTCATTCACACTTCAATAATGCATTTTATATCAAGCATAGCAATCCTAGGCACACAATGCGTTCCTTCATTTAACTATTGACATGTATCACAATTAAACATGCAATTATTTCATTATATTATCACTCTTAGTGCAATAATACGACCATGCCAGTGACTCAAGGAATTAATTAGAAGAATCCATCCACTCACGGGTTTTTCTACATTCGAAGTCACCTCACATGATTCCTGGATAGATTCCTCAAGATCCTGCATTCGTAGGTATCCTCCTACACATATTAGTATCCGAATCAGAAAAATCAGTGCCAAGATGCACATACGTAACTTTCAAATTCAGCAACATTGGCATGTATTGGGTGCGCATGTAAGCCAAAATCGATGGGGAAGGAGGATAGATCTTCCAATTTAAGGCATCAACAACAACATTCGCTTTTCAAAGATGATATTCGATAATCAAATCGTAGTCTTTAATCACCTCCATCCATCTTTGTTGTCTCATATTCAACTCCTTCTGTATAGATTCTGTACATCTCACCGTATAGGTAGTGGCACCATATCGTCAATGCGAACACCACGGCTGCAAACTCCAAATCGTTCATCACATAGTTGCTTTCATACGGTTGCAACTGCCAGGAAGCATAGGCAACTCCCATCTTGCATCAACACATATCCAAGTCCGGATTTTGATGCATCACTGTACACCACATACTCTTTTCCATCGACTGGTAAGGTAAGAATAGGTGCGGAAACTAGCCGGCTCTTCAATTCTTCAAAGCTTCACTGGCACTTCTTGTTCCATACGAATGACTCTCCTTTGCGTGTCAACTTCATCAATGGTCTAGCAAGCAATGAAAAATTCCCCACCAAGCGACAATAGTATCCCTCCTTGCTCATTTTGTGCATCTGGTTCATTCTGAACAATGAGTTGTTGTTTGGCTTGGGCTTCATACCTACCCCGACTATCTCTTGGCGCATTCTACCTTGCCATACTATACAAACACACGGAATTACTCAACACACAACCAGAATATGAAACTGATGAGAAGAAGTGGTACTTGGTGGAGAGGCATACACCGGACGATATGTATATGCTGGAAAAATAAAACACACACATGCACACAAGTCTCGACAATCACATATTCATGCAAATCACATACAGTAATTATTACAACAACACATAAAGACATCCTCGACAACCATAGAAATTTCATAAGAACACTCGGCAACATGCATTAACGATACACACACATTCGGCAATGACAAAAGAACACAACAAAGCACTCATCAAAACACAGCAAAACACATCAAATCATAAAATGCATAAGAACACATATAAACACACAGCAAATCAAACAATCAAACACAATATTTAAATATTTCAAACCAGGTTTTTACCATCAGTTTACTTTCGGCAATAATCCTCTAAGTGTGCGGGTGTGTGTGCATGTCTTCTTTCTATAAACACAAAATCAACAAACAAGTTAGCATATGACAATTCATATTTCCTAAACCATGCTCCACTACCAAACCTATAAGGACCCCAGTCCAACCTACTAGGACTCTTACCACCGTGAAACCCAAATAAACCCAACCTAGTACCTATCTGAATCTCACAAGGCTTATCTCCTTGAGTACCAATTTTACTAAGTTTCTTTCTTATGCTTTTTAAAGGTTGGAGCAAGATAATGGACAAACATTCTGGCAATAAACAGAGTGAATTAAAACATCAGCGAAAGTCTTTATAATAAATTAAATGTACCATAATACACAAGTCCCATAGGGATCTTAAAATTCAGCAAGTAAACCCCCAGTAAATTTCGAAAATAAACAAACAAAGGAGGCATTCCAAAAACCAGAAAGTAGTCCAATCAAAGTTCATGTTATATGCGTAAGCAACCAAGGAAATAGGTATGCAAATGTGATGCAATATTGTCCCGTCGTGTAGTTTTGATCTCTCACACTAGTACCACGAACAAAGGATGTACCTAAGCCTGAAAAAATGGTGAAAACAACAGAGTGAGATTACAAGAATCTCAGTGAGGTCACAACATCATAAGATCTACAGAAATCTATATAAATATCTCCCGAACAATATCAGATTCACCTACACATCTAAAAGATATCACGTAACCAATGAAAAATCACAATAGGAATAAGGACAAAAACTATAGGCTGAGGGTGGACTGCAAATACTTCCGAAAATCAAAAGTACACAGGCAGGAAATTATCATTCAATTTCATCAATAGGAAAGGCCTTTCCCTTCCACCTGTGTTGTCCAAGGCTTGACTGCACAAAGGATGATAGGTTACCACACAAGCTAAATAGCAAGCCTATTCATCTTGTCAGCACACAGGACAAGGCATCTAGCTAGCACACAAGACTAGGCATCCTAGCTACACAAGGATTAAGGCATCCAAACACAAGGATAAGGGCATCTTGCCAGCACACAGGACAAGGCATCTAGCTAAAACACAGGACTAGGCATCCAGCGTGCACAACCTGGGAATTGCCACCCATACGACTCCCATTTTAGTAAGAACCTCTCCTCTACCAAAGAGCATTAGTGCTTACCTAGAATGGTCACCGGAAAAAAATCCTAACAAACAGATATGAACAAGCACACACAAGCAAGTACAATGCATAACATCACAACAGGGCATCCTCAATCATATCATAATATATTCAGCATGTTCAAACACACAACACATGCGAATTAGGCACACATAACACATGTGAATTAGGCACACACAACACATGCAAATTAGGCACACACAACCTATCTCAAAGGTTAAAAATTTCCTACCAATTCCATAGTTCAATCTGCAACTATGCATACCAATCATGAGGCATGAACATATACCAGTAATCAAGACATACAACCGAAAACATCAATCAAACAACAAAGATTTTTGTGATGAGGTATAGACCTTACCTCTCTTGTCTCTGAACAAGAAGCTATTCCTTTTCCTTTATTTAGAGGATCCGAACCACCTATATCATCATAAGGAAAAGAAAAAACCATACGAAGCATGCATACTCAATAACCAAGTAAATATCCTATTTTCTTACCCATTTGACTCACTGAACCTATCAGAAACCAGCAATCAGATGCTACTAAGAACTCCCCCTTGGATGTGTGATGTGATAGCCAAGAATATAATAAGAATCAACTTGATTTACTATCCAAATTAACTATACAAATTTTGGCACTAAGATAGGGTACATACAAGGGAAATTGTGATTTCATGTATAAGAGACCTAAGGGTTGAGATTTCATGTTAACAAGGAAGGATTAGGTGTTAATAACACATATAATTAAAAAGAAACAAGATCAGAAACCAATAGGTAAGTCAATTGATCAAAATCGGCAACAATAGGCAAAGGTATAAAATAGACCAATTTCATAAAAAGAGAAGATTCAAAGGATGAATTCATGATATTACAGTATAAATAGGTGCCAAACAATCATACAAACAAAAGAAATGACAACAGAAACCAATTGAAGGATCAATCAAAGAATTTCAGCACCAACCCTAAGAATTACGATAAGAAAAAGTACAAGAGGACTCTAACCTTATGATGATGAAACTAAGGTAGCAGGATAGAGGGTGGAAAGAGCTTTCCAACAAGCTATTATTTACAAAAATCTGATAAAGGATGAAAGAATTCGGCTATGGTGAGGTTAAGGAATTTTTGGTAGCAAGGGTAGGGTGTAAGGTTTGATCGCTTGATGATTTTGTGTATTTTTGGTGTGTGTAGACATGTGTGGCTGGCTGGTATATTTATAAGATTATTGGAATTAATTTTTCCTACTTTTAAGGCTAGATATAATGAGATAATCATTAGAATTAAATTCTGGATTATCTCTTAATTTTAGGAGATATACCATTTATGCTAAGGAGGAACCAATAAGGAAATGAAATAGCAAAGAAATGAAATAAACCAAAAGAAGAAAGAACCTTCAATACCATTTTAGGCTACCACACAACCATTTTTTTAGGGGAAAAATGGTTATTTCAACTGCACTGGCTTATGGACTCCTAAAACACAAAAATCAGGGTCTCACACATCCAACGTGCACTTGCTGGGGATTGCCACCCATGCAACTCCCATATCAGTAAGAACCTCTCCTCTCACTAGGAGCATCAGTGCTTACCCCGAATGGCCACCGGAAAAGAATCCTAACACACAATTATGTATAAGCACATACAAGCAAGTACAAGGCATAATACCACAATAGTGCATTCTTAATCACATCACAACACAATTAACAAGTCCAATGCACATAGCACATCCAAATTAGGCACACACAACCTATCATAGGGGTCTGAAATTGTCTAAGGAACAATAGATCAATCCGAAACTATGCATACTAAACACCAGGCATGTGCATACAACACAAAAAGGATAAGTACCAAAAACATTAATCAAACAACAAGGATCTCTGGAGAAACCGGTGAGGTATAGATCCTACCTTTCTTGTCTCTAAACAAGTAGCTAATCCCTTGCCTTTGTTAAGAGGATCTGAACCACCTAAACAAACATAAGGCAAAGATAATACCACACTAAGCAAGCATATTCAGAAACCAAATAAACATCCTAGTTTCTTATCAATTCCACTCACCAAACCTATCAGAAACCAGTGATCAGAAGCTGCTGTAACCACCACCTTGAATGTCTGATGTGATAGCCAAGAACACAACAAGAATCAACCTAATTTTCTAACCCAATTCACCATGCAAATTTCAATACTAAGTTAGGCAATAGGGTAAATTGTGATTTCATGCTTATAGGGTTTAGAGGTTGTGATTTCATCATAACATAGAAGGATTAGCCGCCAACAGACACAAATAGACAAGTCAATTGGTAAAAATCGGCAACAATAGAGCAAAGGAGTAGGGCATGCCGATTTCATATATAGGGAAAATTCAAAGGATGAATTCATTATATTACAACATGAATAGGTGTCAAACAATCATACAAACAAGAGGAACAACAACTGATACCAATTGATGGATCAATCAAGAAATTTCGTCACCAACATCATGCAAATTGCGATTACAATAAACATAAGGAAGAGCAATCTTCTAATGATGAAACAAAGATAGCAAGATAGAGGATGAAAAGAGGTTTCCAACAAGCTATTATTTGCAGAAATTTTATAATGGATGAAAGAATTCAGCTATGTTATGTGTTTGGTAATTATTGGAAGCAAAGGTAAGGAAGAAGGGTATATCACATGATGATTTTGTGTATTTTTGGTGTGTGGACATATGTGTGGCCGGATGGATAGTTTATAGGATTAATGAGACTAATTTTCCCTATTTTTAAGGCTAGATATGAGGAGATAATGCTTTTCTGGAATTATCCCTAAAGAATTGGTGATATAGCTTTTAAGATAGAAATGAAATAGGAAGGAAATGATATCAACCAAAAGAGGAAAGAATCTTCAGTACTATTTCTGACTACCACAAATCCATTTCTTCAGGGGTAAAATGGTGATTTTAGCTTCACTAGCATCTAGACTTCTAGGACTAAGGATCAGGGTCTCATAGAATTGGTAAGAAACTAGGATGTTTATTTGGTTTATGAATATGTATGTTTAACATGGTATTGTCTTTACCTTATGTGCATTTAGGTAGTTCAGATCCTCTTGATAAAGGAAAAGGACTAGCTACTTGTTCAGAGACAAGAGAGGTAGAATCTATGCATCATCGATTTCTCCATAGATCTTTTTTTCTTGATTGATGCTTTAGTCCATGTTCTTTGTGTGTGCGCATGCTTAGAGTATGTTGTGTTTGATTTCAAATTGATTTGAGAATCCGTATGCTAGGATGTGTGTGCCTATTTCGGTTGTGATATGTGCATTAGACTTGCTGATTGTGTTGTGATATGATTGAGGATGTCCTATTGTGGTGTTATGCCTTGTACTTGCTTGTGTTTACTTGTACTTGATTGTGTGTCAGGATCCTTTTCTAATGGCCATTCGGGGTAAGCACTGATGCTTCTAGGGAGAGGAGAGATACTTACAGGTATGAGAGTCGCATGGGTGGCAATCCCTAGCAAGTGCATGCTGGATGCCTAGTCCTTGTGTGGTTAGATGCCTAGTCCTTGTGTGGTTAGATGCCTAGTCCTTGTGTGGCTAGATGCCTTGTCCTTGTGTGAAAAGATGCCCTTATTCTTGTGTGATTTGGATGCCCTTATCCATGTGTGGTTTAGATGCCCTTATCCATGTATGGGTTGGATGTCCTTATCCATGTGTGGTTTGGATGCTCTTGTCCTTGTGTGGCTTGGATGCCTTGTCCTTGTGTGGAAAAATTAGTCGGCTTGCTTATTAGATTGTTTGCTAACCATTTACCCTTTGTGCAGCTAAGCTTTGAACAACACAGGTGGAAGGGGATAGCCTTTCAATTGTTCAGATCAGATAATTACTTGTTTGCGTACTTCTGTTTTCAAAAGTATTCTTAGTCCACCCAAAGCCTTGTTACTTTCAGACCTAACCTTACCATGCTTTATTGATGTTTGTTTGATACCTCTTTAGTAGTATAGGCAAATATGATGTTGATTGGTAGATGTTTGTTTAGATTTCTGCAGATCTTATGATGTTATGACCCTACTAAGATTCTTATAATCTTACCCTGTTGTTTTCCCATTTTTCAGGCTTAGGTACATCCTCTATCAATGGTACTAGGGTGTGAGATCAAGGTTGCATTACGAGACGATATAGCATCACATCCACATACTTCATTATTTACTGATTGCTTGCGTATATACCCTTGAATATGCCATTTGATTGGACTGCTTGTGAGACCTCAAATTTTGAGTCCTAAAAGTCCAGAAGCCAGTGCAAGTGAAATAACCATTTTTCTCTTGAAGAAATGGATGTGTGATGGCCGAAAATAGTATGGAATATTTAGTAATCATTTCTGGTTTCATTTCTCTTTGTTTGTTTCCTTATTGATTCAAGGTTACCGTAGGAGATAAATTCCTAAAATTAAAGAAAGATAATTCCAGAATTTAATTCTGATGATTATCTTACCTTATCTAGCCTTTAAAGTAGGGAAATTAATCCCATAAACACCCTACATAAAGAGTAGCAGGCCACACTTGTCCACACATACCGAAAACACCCAAAATTTGTTAAACCTCAAACCCTACACAATACCCTAATGTTGCCGAAATTTCCTTGATCTTCATCCTAGCATACTCTCTCATCCTTTATTGGAATTCTGCGAATAATAGCTTGTTGGGAAGCTCTTTCCATCCTCTATCTAGCTATTTTAGGTTGTTCATCAGAAGGTTAGTTCTTCCCTATCAAATTTCATGTCGTAATTCATTGTTTTTGGTTCTGAAATTGTGTGATTCTTCCTTTAATTGATTTATGTTGTTGTTCCTTTTGTTCTTATGATTGTTTGGCATCCATTCATGTTATAATATCATGAATTCATCCTTTGAATCTTCCCTATACATGAAATCGGCATTTCTTACCTTTTGCCTTATTGTTGCCGATTTTGATCAATTGATTAACTTTTCGGTTTCTGTTCTTGTTGCTTTGATTATATGTGTTATTAACACCTAATCCTTCTTTATAAACATGAAATCACAACCCCTAAGGCTTGTATACATGAAATCGCAATTTATCCTATTGCCCTATTCTTAGTGTCAAAATTTGTATGGTTGATTAGGATGGTAATTCAGGTTGATTCTTATTGAGTTCTTAGCTATCACATCACAAATCCAAGGACGAGGCACCTGCGGCATCTGATCACTGGTTTCTGATAGGTTTAGTGAGTGGAATTAGTTTGGTTTTGTCTTTGCCTTATGATGTTATAGGTGGTTCGGATCCTTTGAATAAAGGCAAAGGAATAGCTTCTTGTTCAGAGACAAGAGAGGTAGGATCTATGCCTCATCGGTTTCTTCAGAGATCCTTATTGTTTGTTTGTTGATTTCGGTGCATATACTTGTTGATGATTGTATGTGTATATGTTGGACAGAGTATGCTTGAATTGCAGATAGAGATATGATCCTCTAGGCTATATCGAACCCTTGAGATAGGTTATGAGTGCCTAAATTGCATATGTTGTGTGCATTGAACATGCTGATTATGTTTCGACATAATTATAGATACCTTGTTGTAGTATTGTACTTTGTACTTGTTTGTGTGTGCTTGTACGTGTTTGTGTGTCAAGATCTTTTTCCGGTGGCCATTCGGGGTAAGTGCTGATGCTCCTTGGGAGAGGAGAGGTTCTTACTGGTATGTGAGTCGTATAGCTGGCAATCCCCATCTTGTGCACGCTGGATGCCCAGTCCTACGTGCTGGCTAGATGCCTTGTCCTGTGTGCTGGCAAGATGCCCTTATCCTTATGTGGTATAGATGCCCTAATCCTGTGTGCTGGTTAGGATGCCTAGTCCTGTGTGCTGGGAAGATGAATAGACTTGCTGATTAGTTTGTGTGCTAACCTTTTACCCTTTGTGCAGTGAATCCTTGTACAACACAAGTGGAAGGGGATGGCCTTTCCTATTGATGAGATTGATTGATGATTTAGTTGCCTGTGTACTTGTGATTTTCAGAAGTGTTTGTAGTCCACCCTCATCCTTAGCTTTCGGTCCTATCCCTTTTTGGTTAAATGATGAAATAAGTGTTTACATTTAGTTGTATAGGCTGATCTGATGTTGTTTGGAAGATATTTGTTTAAGATTTCTATAAATCCTATGATATTATGACCCTACTGAGATTCTTATAATCTCATCCTATTGTTTTCACTATTTTTCAGGCTTAGGTACATTCTCTATTCGTGGTACCAGTGTGTGAGATCAAGGCTGCACGGCGGGGCGATATCGCATCACATTCGCATTCCTATTTCCTTGGTTGCTTGTGCATGAACTATGATTAGACTATTTTTTGGTTCTTTCAAGTTCCTTCTTTGCTTGTTTGTTTCCAAATTATGTAAGAGGTTTACTTGCTGGATATTTGGATTCCTATAGGACTTGTGTGTTGGGATTTCAATGATTAAATTTAAAGACTTTCGCTGGTATTTTTATTAACTCCATATTTTACTAGGATAATTGTCCAATATCATGCTCCAACCTTTAAAAACATAAGAATAAAACTTGTTAAAAATCAGTTCTAAGGGGATAAGCCTTGTGAGATTCAGATACGTCCTAGGATGAGTTGGAATTCGGGTTCTTACACTACTTTCTTGTTCTTTAGTTCTCTCTTATGTTTGTTTATTTTCGAAATATATTTGAGGGCATCTTGCTGGATTTTGAGATTCTTTTGGGACTTGTGTGTTATGGTTCCCCGAATTAATTATAAAGACTTTTGTTAATGTTTATATTCACTCCATAAGTTACCAGAATGAATCTCCATAACTATCATGCTCCAACCTTTAAAAAAAACATAAGAATGAACTTTACAATTTGTAATTAGTGTAACTTGAGCCTTGTGGGATTCAAATAGGTCCTTGATTGGGCTTTTTTGGATTTCATGGCAGTAAGGGTCCTCATAGGTTGGGTTTGGGTCTTTACACGGTGGAATGAAAGCATACGAAAAATTAATTATAAAGTTGTTACTTTAAACACCATTATCATCTAAGCATACTAAACGTGCACTCAATGTGTTTCACAAGCAAATAAGCATAATGCATGATTTGTAAAGCACAAAGCAGTAAAGACCAACCTAATAGGTTTCATAAACTCATAGCACACAACATTGTCACACGGGCTACCATGCCCCAAAACCTTTCAATGTGGATCAAAAAACACTTTTGAGTAACCCCGCTAAAGGGAAACTGAAAGCCCACTAGCAATTAATTTTTTGTTTACAAAATACATATAAATTTCCTACTACCAGTTTTATCCAAAACTGAGAGGAGAAATCACAATATCGCACCCTATCACAATCCACACATATATAAACAAAGCCTGCTAACTTATAACAAATTCAGGCAGCCTGGTAAGTAGTAGCAAATTCAGGCATACACATATAATTCATCCATACAACAACATTAGATAAGCAATATTCCCCTCTGCTGGGATTCCATGTACTTACCTTACTTGGCCAAACATTAACCGTGAATTCCAAGTCGTTCCTAAGAAAACGAGTATATAGCTTTTACATAAAAAACTCATAATCATTAAATGCAAGAAATATCAAGAGGCATTCATATAAGGTTGATTAAGGTGTGATTTAATATTTATTTAGTGATGGGTAGGTTTAGGGGTGTCAAAATGAGGTATATGGGTTGCAGGAAGGGTATAGGGGTTGCTAGGACAAGTACGTGAGCGTTTGGAATCGAAACACGGGGGACAGAGTGGTACATAGCCTGAAGTACATGACCGTGTACTTTTTGGAACAGGCCATGTACAAGTACATGGCTTGAGTACACGAGCGAATACTCACCTGTGTAGGCCATGTACTCCTCTACACATGTCGTGTACTATTCTGTCCAGAACAATACACAGGCTCCTGTGAGGGTACACGGGCGTGTACTCATCCTGGACGAGTTACGCACCCCAAAAAATGACCCAGAACACTTTCCAAACTCACTGAAACCCTTATCAAGGTTTCTCGGCAATGAGAGACACCTCACAAACCACAAAACATACCATTCAAAGGAGTCCAACACAATCAATTACATGGGTATAAACATAATCAATTTCACGGGTTCAAATATTACATCACGTGCCCTCTTACATGCACAAACACACAATTAATATGCTTAGGAGTTGAAACATATGGTTCATGCACCCGAAACATGGCAAACAAGTTTATGAAGCTAAAATGAACGTCATACACAATGCACTTATGGCCTCCATTCAAAACTAAGCATTTACTATATTTTAATTCAATAACACAAAATATTTCTGTATAAGCAAATAAAACGTAAACTCTCTCCTCTTGTCATGAAGAAAACTCAATGATAATTCCTTTGCCCTTATCAACTGCTCCAACACTACCTAACCACCCTTAGCCGGTGCTTACGAGGCAGCGTAGGGGATTTGCCCTATTCTGAAAATCCAACCAACAGGCAAAATGCCCAAACATTATGCAAGTCATTCACGGCTCCAAATCGACACCCAAGCTCACTCGATCACACGATTGAGTTTCTCAGCCCACAAACATACTCCACAACTTACAAATCAACAATCCCAAGCAACAGAAACAACCAAAATCGATAATTCAATCAAAATCTCAAAATACCCGAAATTACCGAAAATGCCACTAAAACCAAAAACTCTCACCCATAAATCAGAGGGTGTTTTCAAGTGATCTAATCCACCAAAATAGTTTAGTAACATCAACAGAAAACTAGAGGAAATAAAAATCAACAATAAAAATGGAGAATTAGAGCACTTACCATAAAATCCCAAAAAACTGCCTTAATACGAAGAACAAGCTAATTTCGAATCCTCTATTAGAAACTAATGGTGGAAATCATTCGGGAAAGGTTAGGGATGTGTTTTGGCACAAATCCTGATGGTTTTCATAGAATGAAAATCGAAGAATCGATCGAGTTCTTGTTTGGTGGGTGTTGGTGTGAGAGAGAAGGGAGAGAAGGGGAGGGAAATGGCCTGCTGAACTTCCAACACTTAGAAAAATTCTAAGTGTTGGGATATTTATATCTTAGGCCCAAAATCTTGAAAACCCCTGAACGAATTATTTTAAAAAGTCCAATATGCCCCAAGTGAGCCAAAATGGGTTAAAATAATTAATTGGGCTCAAGAATGGGTAAATGGACTCAGAAAATAACAAACGGGCCTAAAATGGGTTTTTTTGGCCAAAAGGCTCATGGTTACTCAGAACAGATCCGGAACCGGACAATATCGATTTCTATTGACTCAAACCTCGACACTCGACCTAACATACTCACTAAGAGACCTAAACACACATCTAAGCTTTCTATGACTGTGTCCACCCTAATGGTCTACTCTAGGTCAACGGTCAACTCTCAGGTCAAATTGGTCAACCTCGGACAAACTAGTCAACTGCTCACAATTAACCAAAATTGGACACTCTCACTTGGATGGATGAGGTCTCACAATAGCAGGCATGTGTAAATAGGTTGATAGGTTAACAAATGGGCTAGGGTAGGCTTATCTAATCCAGGTCTGAAACATAGGTGACCTGGCACAAAAACAAATAAACGATCTAAACATGAATAAATCAGCCCAAACACAAATAGGCTGGCCCAAAAGGCTAACAAATCGACTCGAAGACCCATGGCTAATCAAAATGAACCCAAATCACATATCGGTGTTTAGTAAGGGTAAAATGATAATTTCTACTAGCTCGATTCCTATATCACTTTACCACTCATAGGTGTCTAAATCGATATATTGACACCTATGACGGGACATACTCTCACGTCAAACTGACTTGGTTAAAATATCAAATACACACACGGTCCAATAGAAATGTTGTTAATTGTACAAACACCATTGATTCAGCATATAAAAGGACGAGATCTCACATATGAAGATGTTGGATAATGGTACTATTTGAGGTTTCTGTATAAGTATATTATCGATAGTAATTTTCCCTATGTTCATTTGTTTATAATAAGAATATTATGATGTATAATTGTTATTAAATCATGGATTTCACAATGTTTGTCTATGTTATGATCTCACCCAGTTGACATTAGTATTTTCTTTTATTTCTAATTTTTATTGCTTCAAATAATTATCTTTATTGTTGTAAGAGTTTGTTCCACTAGCATTGTAGGTTTGTTGTATGTGTTGCTGTGGATTCTAGCTATGTTTATAGTGGGCTTAAGATGATTGTACCTATTTTGTTAGTTTCAAAGCATAATAGTTATAAGACAGTGAGGGTCTTGTGGTAGATTTAGATCCTCATTGTGAATATAAACAAGTTAAACTTAAAAATAGCATAGAAAGTATTAGTTGGTAAAATTCTATTCTCGAAACAATCTTTATCGAGGATGCAATTTATATTTTATGATATTCCAATGTTAGGGTTAACCCATAAGTGATTATGATTATTTTTTCATTGATGTGTTTGGATAATATTTTTATTAAATGTATTCTTCACTTCGATAAATGAAAATGACTTCGATAAATTATTTTTATCTATTTAACATTGACAGTTTAAAATTGATAAAAAAAAATAAATTATGATGTAAATAAAGAAGGAGAGAAAGATAAAGTGGAAAGATATATAGAAGGTATATAGGGAGAAAATAAAGAGAGATCTAATGTAGGATATTATTGATGATCTCCAAATGATAATACAGACTCATGTTTATAGCTATGAATGGGTATCTATTACATCTATTGAAAGTAGGGACATGACTCTTCAAATATATCTCTTGATACTGAATAGTCGTGACTGAAGAGACATTCAATGTATAACACTCCCCTTTGAGTGTCTCTTAAAAATATCCATCATTAAAATCTTTTAAGGTAAAACCTTAAGAAAATATGTTTTATAATACTGCCTTGATAAAAGCCTGAACAAAAAAAATCCAATGGGAAAAAAACTTGATGAAGGAAAAAACAGTGCAATATATACTTCCCCTGATTCAGTCATCCTTTTAGATCCTTCAAACGATGCATCCCGATCTTTTGTACAAACTTTTCAAATGTTGATGTAGGGAGGGCTTTAGTAAATAAAGCAGCTAAGTTAACGCTTGAGCATATTTGTTGGACATTGATTTCACCTTTATTCTCAAGATCATACATAAATAATAACTTTGGTGAAATATGTTTGTCTTATCACCTTTAATCTAACCTTCCTTCAATTGAGTTTTACAAGCAGCATTATCTTCATATAATATCGTCAAAAGTGCTCTCTCGCTTGATAATCCACATGCTTCTCTAATATGATGTGACATTGATCGTAGTCAAACACATTCACAAGTTGCTTCATGAATTGCTAAAATTTCTGCATGGTTATAAGAAGTAGCTATCAAAATTTGTTTCACAAAACGCCATGAAATTGCTATGTCCCTAATGGTAAATAAGTAGCCTGTCTCGATCAAGCTTTATGTAGGTCAGAAAAATATCCTGCATCTACATAACTAACTAAATTTGTATTTAATAAATTAGAATAATATAAACCTATATCCATTGTTCCTCAAAGATATCTAAGTCATGTTAAACTCTATTCTGATGTCTTCGAGTTGGTAAAAAACTATATCTTGCTAATAAATTTACTACAAATGATATATTGGGTCGTGTATTATTAGCAAGATATGTCAGTGCACCAATAGCACTAAGGTATGGTACCTCAGAATTTAAAATTTCTTCATTTTCTTCATGAGGTTGGAAAATATCTTTTTTCATATCGAGTGACCTCACTACCATTGATGTACTTAATGGATGAGTTTTATCCGTATAAAACCTCTTAAGCACTTATCCACATAATTTGATTGGTGAATAAATATTCCCTCACTTAAGTGTTCAATTTGAAAACCTAAATAATATCTTGTTTTGTCTAGATCTTTCATTTTAATTCATTCTTCAAATAGTTAATGGTTTTGTTTATTTCTTCATGAGTTTCAATGATGTTCATATCATCAACATAAACAACAATGATATCAAAACCAGATCCATATCATTTTACAAAAATATAGGGACATATTAAATCATTTTTTAAGTCTATTTTAAGTAAGCACTTGCTAAGATGATTATACCACATTTATCCAAATTGTTTCAATTCATATAAAGCTCTATTAAGCTTTATAAAATAAATTTCCCAGGAATTTGGATTGTTGACATCTGATAACTTAAATCCTTCAGGGATTTTCATGCATATATCAGTATCTAACGAGCTATACAAATAGGCTGTAACTACATCCATTAGACACATTTTAAATTTTTTATGTATTGCCAGACAAAATAGACATTGCAATGTTATTGCATCCACCATATGAGAATATGTCTCCTCAGAATGAGTACCCAATTTTTGGGTAAAACCATGTGCAATAAGTCTTGCTTTGTATCTTACTACTTCATTTTTCTCATTTCTTTTTTCTCACAAATACTCATTTGTATCCTACCGGTTTTACACCTTTTGGTGTATAGACTATAGGTTTAAAAACTTTTCGTTTTTCAAAAGAGTTTAATTCTAATTGAATTGCATCTTTCCACATTGGCCAATCATTTCGGTTTTTACACTCTTCTACATAGATAGGTTCAAGATCCTCATTTTCTTCCAAAATATCAAGTACCATATTATATGCAAAAATACTGTCGACGTGCATTTTATTGTTGTTCCATTTGTTTCCTGTAATGATATAATTGATCAAAATCTCTTCATTCTCATATGTTTCTTTTGGAAATTTATAAATTATGTCAATAGAATTTTCCAAGATTGTATCCTTCTTTTAACCATCATGAATAGTTACTCCTTTCCTTTGTCAAGGATTTTTTATCTTGAGAACCGACTGGTCTTCCACGTTTTTGGCATGACTTAGATTCATTAGCAATAATCGATTGTCTTTTAGAGATATCGATTCATATCAGAGCATTTACAACTGGAATATGAGATTTATTTTTTCTTTTAAGGCCAGCAAAATGCATCTGGCAATTGATTTATAATAGTTTGCAAATAAATTATCTTTTGAACTTTATGTTCACATTGATTTGTTCGAGTATAAAAACTAGATAATGATAATTCATTCCAAGAAATCTCTTTTTCCAACTATTTCTTTTCTCCCCCCTAATATTGGAAATGTGGTCTCATCAAAATGACTATCAGAAAATCTTGCTGTAAATAATTCACTAATTAATAACTTAAGATATTTAATTAGATGGAGACTCATACCCAACATATATTCCTATCTTCCTCTGAGGTCCCATCTTTGTGCATTGTGGGTGGAGAAATTGGGATGTATACTACACAACTAAAAATTCTCAAATGTGATATATTTGGTTCCTAACCAGAAACCAATTGCATCGGAGAGTTTTTATGATAAATTGTTATCCTAATGCATATAAGTGTTGCTGCATGTAAAATGGCATATCCCCAAGCATAAATAGGGAGTTTAGATTTCTTAAGCAACGGTCTTGCAATCCATTATAAGCATTTTATAAATGATTCAACATGACTATTTTGTGTATGAACATAAGCTACTAGATGTTTAATTGTTATGCCAATAGACATGCAATAATCGATAAAGGCCTGAGATGTGAACTCACTAGCATTATCCATCCGAATAGTCTTAATTGGATAGTCAGGAAATTGGGCTCGTAAATGTATTATTTATGTGAGCAATTTTGTAAATGTCACATTATAAGATGACAATAAACATACATATGACCATCTTGTTGAAGCATCAATCAAAATCATAAAATATCGAAATGGTCAACATGATGGGTGTATTGGTCCACAAATGTCATCCTGAATTCTTTCCAAAAATAATAGAGATTCAATTCCAATTTTGGTTACTGATGGCGGTGTAATTAACTTTCCTTAAGAACAAGCAACACATGAGAATTCATTAGATTGAAAAATCTTCATACTTTTCAACAGATGACCAAAAGAATTCTCAAGTATTTTTCATATCATAACTGAACCGGGATAACCTAACTAGCCATGTCAAATTTTAAATACATCACCAAATTGATAGTTTATTATACAATGAGATTCTATCACTTGAATACTCGTATAATATAATCCAGAGGAAAATATGGATAATTTTTCTAAGGTACGCTTTTATCCAAAATAATACAAGTCATACAAAGATATTCAGTATTTTCTTCCTTCGTAGTCTCAATATGATATCCATTCAAACGAATATCTTTGAAACTTAATAAGTTTCCTTCAGATAATATAATATGTGCTATGTCGGAGCCCTCAATTAATTTTGCACAACCACTTATGGTATATATATTGGTTTTTCTAATGTTTAAATAAGAGAAATATCTCTTATCTCTCAAAATTGTATGTGTTGTGGCACTATCAACCAGGCATATTTTTGTGTTGTACATTATAGACATAGCCATATCCGAATTCATAATCTTCAACAAATAAAAAAATAATAATAAGAAATAAAATATTACAAAAGAAATAAACTAAAATAGTAAAAGAAAATTTTACAAGACAATTAAATAAATTAAATAATTATAAACTAATAATAAATTTTACTATAAATAAATATTGTGTACAATCATAGTACAATATAGCAAAGATATCATTCTTGATTATTAGTACTTCTATCATTAGGATCAATAAGGAAGTTAGCCACATCTAGGTGTGTTATTTTCTCGAGACCATTGGCAAAAACAATAAAATCATCTTGGACAAAATTTGTCTCTATATTTTTGCCTTTGGATTTCAGAGATTCTTAATAAAGATCGGCAAAATACTTTGACGTATGACATGTATGATGCCAATGGCCTTGCATCCCACAACGATGGTATTTAGCATTCATCATCTTTTTCTTAATGTCCCCTGTTGTTTTACCAGGTCCTTCATTCTTAAAGACTTGATGATGAAAAGTACTTTTGCCTTTATAATGACCGGATTGAATGTGATATTTTCCTCGTCCTCGTCTATAGCTTCCACCACGACCATGGCTACGACCCCGACCATTATTATATGTATGCATCATATGCACTTCAAGAAGTGGAGTCCACCAGTCGGACGAGATTCATGATTTCTCATCAATAATTTATTATTTTGTTTAACCACAAGAAGGCACAAAATCAGCTGTGAATATTTTGTGAAACTTTTTTCAAGGTATTGTTGTTGCAGCAATACATTAGATGTATGAAATGTGGAGAATGTTTTCTCTAACATATCAGCATCTTTGATATCTTTGATATCTTCTCTACATAGTTTTAATTGAGAGCTAATTTTAAATAATACTGAATTATAATCACTTACAGATTTAAAATCTTGTAAACGGAGATGAATCCAATCATATCAAGATTTTGTAAGTATCACCGTTTTTTGGTGATCATATCTTTCTTTCAAACTATTTCAAAGCTCTAAAGGATCTTTGATTATAATATATTCAGATTTCAATTCATTATGGAGGTGATGATGAATGAAAATCATTGTCTTTGCCTTATCTTGGCATGTTACATCATTTGGTATTTTTATTGTGTTTCCAAGACTTTTGGTATCCAAATGAATCTCAATAGCTAATATCCACAGTAAATAGTTTTTTTACAGTAATATCTAGAATTTCAAACTCAAACTTCGCAATCTTTATCATTGTAAATTTTATAAAATTAAGACAAAGAAATTAATTATCTAATTATAATATTACAAAATAAATAAGATAAAATAAAAAATATATAATTAAATAATAATTAGAAACTTATATTAATTGGAGTGTCATTTTGTTTAATTAACTAATTTCAATATATTATCTTATTTATTTATTTATTATTATTATTATTTAGTTTATATTTTTGTATAAAACATGTCTATGTCTAATGTAAATATATCTATGTTTAGTATATCTAGGCTTGTATATATTTTTTTTAAAAATATAACAACAAAAATTAATTGATAAATCAATTAATAAATATATTTATATTTAGTAGAAATTACGTTTATTATTTATTATTTATTTATTATTGTTTTTTAACAAACTAAATTTGATAAATTTTTTAAAATTAAAAGAATTTTATTAAATTACACATAATATAATAAATAATAAAAAAATCAAAATAAAAAAAATATGTCAATATAAATTATAAAAAATTTATTAAATAGTAACAGAAAAAGAAAAAATAATTAAAACATTTATAGATCTTTTTATATGGAATAATTTTTAAATCACAAATCTTTTTAGACAAATAAAGAAGCTTCATACTGATAACATTATATAAATAAAGAAAGAAAAATAGAGAAAATAAAAAAATATACAGAAGATATATAAGAAAAGAATAAAGATCTACTGTAGTATATTATTGATAATCTTCAAATCATAATATAAATTCATATTTATAGATATGAATGAATATCTATTGTATTTATTAAGAATAGGAACATAAATCTTAAAATATATACAAAATTAGATTAAATAAAAAACAAAATATAATTACAGTAAATCAAAACTCGACCACTCAGTAAAGCCTATTTTAATGGGCCCGGTAGTAATTGGGTTAAACACCCAAAAACTTTGCTTCAATTGTTACCGAAATCGCCAGAGACCCGTAAAGCCCCAGATCAGCTCCCACAACAATGCTGAAGCGGGACCAGAACAAATCCGGTGGCTCAGCTAGCGGTGGCACCGCTCCATCCGCCAAACGAGGCCGGCCATTCGGCAGCACTTCCGGCACTTCTGCAGCATTTGCGGTCTCCGAGGCGGCAGCGCCCTCCATTCTCCTCGGCCCTTCTCTCCAAGTTCATGCCTCCTTCGCTGGTCAGTAAACTAAGACCTAATCAAAATTGGAATATCTTTCGCTATTGAGTAGACATTAGAACTGTTTATGCAATTATGCTTATTTCAGATCAAAATAATAAGAGAATAGTTTTGGCGCTTCAAAGTGGACTTAAAAGCGAGTTAACATGGGCATTGAACACACTCACGTTGTTATCTTTCAAAGAAAGAGAAGATATGCGTAAAGACTCCCTCGCCAAAATCCCTGGCTTGCTTGACGCACTTCTTCAAGTTGTAAGTTACTCGCATATAAATTAATTTCATCAACTATTACGTAAATGCAGTGTCTTTGTTGGAGGTTTTGTTGCATTATTTGCTCTCAGAATTGATATTTTGGGAGTTGGAATGAAGATGATGATTTTGATAATGGAACAGATAGACGATTGGCGTGATATTGCGCTCCCTTCGGCACTCAGCAAGGGACCCAGGGTTAGGACTTTGGGTGCAAATTCTTTGGTTACGGGGTTTGGGTACGGGTACACAGGAATGGGATTGAATGATAATACTAAGCCTGCCCCGTAAGTGGTTAATTGGTTGTTTCGTGCATGTGAAAATGTGGCTTTGTTAAAAAAAATTTGGTGTGAATTGTTGGGTTATTTCCCTTTTAACAGATTGGGGTCGGGTTCAGGAGTGAGTGAGGCTTCAGGGCAGAAGAATGCTGTCAATACCCGTCCATCTGAGTGGTGGTTCAGCGAGGATGGTCTATTTAATTTAGATGAGGAAGGACGAGCTGAGAAGCAGCAGTGTGCTGTGGCTGCTTCAAATATCATACGCAATTTTTCTTTCATGCCGGAGAATGAAGTCATTATGGCCCAACATCGGCATTGCTTGGAGACAGTGTTCCAGTGTATAGAAGATCACATTACTGGTATAGAAAATGAATGATGTGCTAGAGTATTTGTATCTGTGCCATGTATGACAGAAATTATTCATGTGTGATTATATCTGTGTTTGTGCCATATACAATGAATAGGAGTTTCTTTTTTTTTTGTTGTTATCGAGTATACTACACTTGTTATAACGTTTCCTAATTTTATGCAAGATTCTTGGATGAGTTGTGTAAATAATCCTAGATAAGGGCATATCCGTCTTATAGGCCTTGACATCTTCTTTGTGAATGAACATGTCTTGATTTATTTATTATTTACTGATGTCAGAGCCTATGTTCATTTCTTAATTTTCATTTTCTTTTCTCTTTTTATACTGGTCACCCTATATTAAGCCCTTAACTGATTCAAATTTTAGAACCAGAGAACTTACTGTATCTGGAATTAGGTATCAAGCTGGCATAATTAGCATGTTACTGATTTAGTACTGGTGTGCTAGTCTTATATTCTTATTAGTTTGGTTCTAATATCAAGAGCTACTGGAAGTTTATCTGTGCATACAAAAAACACACAAGGAAAGTGGAGAGTTGAGAAAATATTTCTAGAGTAGCATAGCTCCAGAGCAGGGTTAAGTTCTTCTTAAGTCTCAGATGGTATCTCATGCTGATCTAGTGATTGCCTTGAGGAAAAGCACAAAAAATTTAAAATATAGAAAATAAGACCATCCATTTCCAGCCGAAGATCAATTGTTGTTTTTCTAATATTTTCTGATTCAGTTATCTAGGTTTCATATTAAGGTGATACTGCAGGTATATGGATGAATTATGTAACTTGCGTTTGATTAATATTCTGTAATTCTGCTGTTCTTTGAGTCTCTTCTCAGGGCTTATGTTGAGGTTGAACTTCACCATTTTGCTCATAGCTCCATTGAATGTTAAAAATTGCATTAATATGATTTTCTGTTATAGAAAAATTTGTCTCGAGACAGATCTAGCTTAGTAGTACTCTTCCCTCCGAAGCCAAGAAGGGGTGGGTTTCTGGGTTGGAGTCTTACTTCGACATCTCATAGAAAAAATGTATTATTTAACGTCATGAGGTTGTAGGACATATTATTGCTCTAGTTGCTCAAACTTTCTTTTATAGTTTAGATGGATTATGTTAATTATTTGGCAAGGTGTAACGATGAGTTTCAACTTATATCTGTTTACAATTTTTTATTTTATTATAAATTGTATTCTTATTGATTGGAAGGCTGAAAGATGAGGAAGGGTACCACTAAGCGTGGTGTTGCTTGGTTTGCTTTGTGTCTCTCCAACATCACAAAATCTGCTTTTTCTAAAAGAGCCGAAAATCAGGAGTATCTAGGGAAGATGTTCCCTTAACCATTCTCTAGCTTGGTTCAACATTTTTATTTTCTGAACCATGCAACTCCTTTCTCTCCAGAAGTAGCACTAGACAGGATGCCAAGTTTTTTGAATGCCTTGCATGTTTCTTTGGTTGCCTTACTGCTACTGCTATTTAAATGTATCTTGCATAGATGTACTAGGCTTACATCCAAATGAAGCATTCTTGTGATTGCTCTAAATTTCTATTTCTTTGCAGATTATCCCACTAATGCAGACGATAGATTATTTATTTCTGCTTTTACTTGTTGGCAGAGGATGAGGAACTTATCACAAATACCCTCGAGACAATTGTAAATTTGGCTCCATTGCTTGATCTTCGAATTTTTAGCTCATCTAAGCCATCTTTCATTAAGATAACGTGAGGAATCTTAGCTTTTTTATTTGCATGTAGATTTTCAATTCAAAATTTTACCTAATAATTTTGCTTACTATGTCCATTGCACAGGGAGAAAAGAGCAGTCGAAGCTATCATGGGGATGCTAGGATCTGCAGTCAAAGCATGGCACTGTGCAGCTGCTGAATTACTTGGTCGTTTGATAATCAATCCCGATAATGAACCTTTCCTTCTCTCTTTTTTTCCAGAGGTTGATATTTTTATTTGGAGATGCTTATTATTTAGTAGATCTATGTGTAAGATACGAAAGAAAACTTCATGCATATCTAAAAGTCATAAAATTTTGTTATGAGGGTCAAATCCATTGTCGCAGATACATAAGCGATTAGTAGATCTTATGAGCTATCCAGCCCTAGATGCTCAAGCAGCAGCTGTCGGTGCTCTCTACAATCTTGCTGAAGTTAATATGGACAGCAGGTTAAAGCTTGCTAGTGAGCGATGGTAATATTATTGCGGTTTTGGGGATTACAAACAGTCAATGATTGGTCCTTGATCTCTTACACGATGGAATGACATTTTTCAGTCTGCAACTTGTTAATTTCAGGGCAGTTGATCGTCTACTGAAAGTGATCAAGATGCCACATCCAGTGCCAGAAGTTTGCAGGAAAGCAGCAATGATATTGGAAAGCTTAGTCTCAGAGCCACAAAACAAAGTCTTGCTGCTAGCTTATGAGAATGCATTTGCGGAACTTTTATTTTCAGAGGGTAGATATTCCGATATATTTGCCAGGATCTTGTATGAGTTGACATCCAGACCGAGCAACAAATTCAGTGCAGCTCGTGGAATATGGGGCATGTGATTGAAATGCTGGTGCATTGGTAGCGTGACCTTTGACCAAAAATCCTGTGCATCACTTGATTAATGGTTGATTATTTTTTACATCATCTTACTTTTCGGATGCAGTCGTTTAGGATGTGAGGTTAGAGTCAGTAGTCATCGATGGTTTGGTTGTGTCTGTTAAATGCCTTAATACTAGAATCTATCGGCCTATGTGCTTCCATGAAATTTGTTTAGTGAATGAAACACCGTTTGCCTGACTACTAACTAGCACTAATTGTCGCTTATTTATAGGAAAAAATGTTAGGTTTTTTATAGAGCTCCTATTAAATTTGTTTGTGAAATAGGGCCCATAGAGGCAAACAGAATAAACCTTACGCCTGTATAAATATACTTGCCCGTTGGTTCTCATGTTTGTAAGCTTCGTTTTGTCTATTTGTCTAGCTGGCGGAATATGGTAATTGGCAGGGTGATTAAGTAGGTTGGTTCTGGGTAAGAGTGGTAGTCTTTATTCTCAGTACCGGGGGAACGGTTGTTTGGATTGCCTCTCTTGTTATTTGTCTATTTGCTATAAGTAAAGGTATCATTTTCTTCTTCACTGTCTGTTCTTACCTGATTCTGCTTGTGAGCTTGGATTGTAATCGGGATGCCTAACAATTTGGTAGCAGAGCATTGAAACATCCCGGGGATGCCCTCCACGGGGATGGATTAGAGAGTCGAGCAGCTGGAGAATGGTGTCAGCCGAATTCCAGTAATAAAAGATGATGTTAATTGGATCTCACTCATTGAAGAAACGTTGGGAGAAACTAAAGGCCAACTTTGAGATATGGCATCAACACTCGAGCTCTAGCAGAAACTTTGGAGAGTTGCTCGAGTCGGTCTCGCCAAACCCAAGTGCCATAGCTTTTACCTCTGCATAATGAAAATGCAACAAGCTAAAGATCCCCACTCGTATTGAAAAAGGGAAGTCATGGCGGTGGTACAATACTTGACTTCGGGTTCGTATAATGGTATTATATGAAGGGTGTTGGGATCTAAAATAATGAAAGAAAAAAGATAGAGGTTTTCTTTGTAATAACACCTAATTAAGGATAATCTCCACAACATCTAGATATGGAAACTGAACTAGTCAATCCAAAAAACATTTACAGGAGACCAAGTTTTCTATCAACACACTTTGTTAGCATGTTTGTTGGATTCTTCGAATCCTAAATCATCTTCAAACATATTTCATCTTTCTCTGCCAAATTTCTAATAAAATAGTGTGAGATTTTGACCCTTTGGGATATTTGGGCCGAAGGTCCAATCGAACTATGATGACGAAATTAGTGGGCTTTGAATCGTAGCTTGGGTTTATTACGAGTCTAATAGACTATTTGAGTGTTTGTGAATGATGATGAATGAGACTTGTACGACGATGCTATTGATTTTGGCAACTATGGAGTCTTAGGGTCTATACGATATGTGGTAAGGTTTCTGATATCTTTATCTGTTTTTTATGAGTCATCGGGACTCAAAGATGTCAATTTAAGATTTTAACTTCGAAAAAGGAATATCGGAGTGTATTTTTTTAAAAATAAGGCCCGGGAGTATTTTAGCCATTTCACCACCGATGCCCGTTATGTTTAGAAATACAGGCTTAGTGGTATATGTACCTTTTGGATATGCAATATTCAGTCTCAAGGAGGTGTCGGTGATCCTACGAATGGTAAATTGAATTTTTGGAGATTTATTATGATTGATGATACATTATTCTCATTTAAGTATTTTAATGATTAAAAATTATATGATAAGTTACTGATGGTTTTGATGTTCTAAGATTTTAGAAAGGTTTATTGATCATTTATAAAGGTTAAGGAATTTTGTAAGTAGTATTGGAGGTATAATTTTAATTACTTGATTTTTCTAAGGTAAATTGAAGGATATTCGATTTTTAATAAATTATGAGTTAGTAAGAAAAATAATTTCTGAATTTCAATGGATAGTACTGTTCATAATGAGTGTATAAGAATTTTTTTAGTATTTTTCGGATAAATCTTGTATTTATTACGAATTTTTAATAATTTTATAAATAGAAAATAATAATTCTTATTATTATTAAATATTATTATATTATTATAATATTAAAATAATTTATAAACAAAATGACAAAGGGGTGTGTCATTTTGATTTGGTGCAAAGGAAGGTCGTTTTATAGAAAATGACATCGTTTCAAAGTAAAGCCCTAACGTCATTTTGCCTCAAATACTAGCTGCTACCTTCAATCTCCTACTTTTTGCCAATGACTCGTGATAACGGGATAAGAGAGAAAATATAACGGGTACTTAGGCCATATCCTATAATTTCCCATAAAACACTCCTAAGCCTGCGATTTTTCTTTCTTTGTTTGAGCTTTTCTCTTCGAGTCTTTCTACACTGTTATAATGCTGGATATGTTAGTAGTGTATATAGTGGGCCTACGATGATTGTTGTGTAAAATTTTTAGACTCTGGGGCGTGTCAATTTTGTTGGTAGTGAAGCATTGTTTGCTATCATTTCTTGAAAACCAAATTGTTTGTACTCCTTAACCTTGAAGCATCCTTCAACTTGCACCTTTAGCGTGCAAAGTTTCTAGTGATAGCAAAATATATCTTTGATTATCTTGATGAAATTGAAGCATCATGTCTTCCTTATTCAACTATTTTCATCTAATGATCATTAGAGTGAGTGAAAATTTTATTGATAGCGAAGCATGTTTGTTGATTGTGTATCTATCTGTGTTCGAGAATCTATGTGAGACCCCGCCCTTCAGAGAGCCCAGTCAGTAGTCGAGTATAGTAGGATTAATGGGATTGTTCCATTTGAGTGGGTTTGACCAGTTGACTAGCCTGTGCGACCGTTTGACCAGCCAGCTAGTCGGTTGACTTGGTAGTTGATCTTTTGACTGAATGTTGTGGCCACAGTCATAGAGCCTAAGTGTCAAGTCTAGATTTCCTAGAGTGTCATGTTGTTGGGTGAGTGTCGATAGTTATGCGTGATGCATTGTTTGGAGACTTAGTGTGCATTAGTGTGATCTGCTTGTTTTCGAGGCCTAAGTTTTAACCTATTTGGATATGTGTGAGGATTTTCTAGGCTCGTTTTGAGTGATTGTAGGCCTTTGGGCTGAATTTACCATATGTGAGCTTGATCACTATTCACTTGACCCAATTTTATTTTAAAGACCCAAATCATTGTTTTTAAACCTTAAACACTATTTTGGCTTGCTCAGGGTATATGGATCGTTTTAAAACTTGTTTCAGATTTTTCAGGCCCCAATACATAAAAGCCCAGCTCAAACACCTGGAAATTTTTCTAAATGTTGGCAGTCGAAGGACCCTCTTCCCCCTCTTTCCCTCTCTTTCCCGATTTCCTGCACCCTTCTCCCCAAAGAAGAATCCAACCTCTCCAAAACCCATTCCCTCTCTAAATAAAACATTGGGATTTCTTCCTCACTCAATTCCTCACCCTACCCGACGAGTTTCTGTTGGTGTTAGCTTCTCTTATAGTGGATTTGGCTGATTTGGGCATTTTAAGGCAAAATCGAGTTTGTGCGGTTAATGCTCTATTTCTCCCCTTTTTTGGCTGATTGTTGGTTGTTTTGCCAAACTGTGATGATGTGTATGAAGTTTTGATAGTTGGTTTTGATTTGTTTGGTGTTATGACTAGTGTGTGAGCTTAGAGGAGTTTGATGGTATATGAGTCTTTGAGGATTTTGACCTTGTTGGTGTTCTTGTGGATTTCAATGATTGATTTTGGTTCTCCTGAGTTTGTGGACCTTGGTGCCGTTGGTTTAGGCTGGAGCAGATTGTGGCTTGTGTCGGGTTTGTCGATGGCCATTCGCTTTCGGTTTGGGTTGTGTTTTAGTGATCCCTTGTGGTTGGTTTCAGATTGAGTGAGTTTTAATGGAATGGTAGAGTGTTAGTGAGGGTATCAGAGGGAGTTTTAAGTTTTATTTTTGATTTTGTGTTGGTAGTTTTTTAGTTCAGTTGCTTGAACTTTGTGTTTAATCGTTTGTTTTAAGGCAGCATTGAGGGAGTTCCTTGAGATCATTGTTGCTGTAGTGGTATTCTGCACTTCAAGAGGTGGGAGTCTATCCTTTATACTCATGAAAGGAATTGTTTTGGTTTTAATGCATTAAAATGAGAAACTAAGTTTTGGTTTGATTGTGAGACATCCATTGATATGAATGTGTTTAAATAGCATGTTTAGAGCATGTAATGTGTGTGACAAGTTTTAGTGCTCAAATTATGTATCTTGAACACCTGAAAATGCATTGATGTGCTTGTGTATGTATGTTGGTGGTTTGAGTGACCCTTATATGATGTTGTGGATATCCTCATGCAAAGAACTAGTTTAATCACATGTTTAATACGTAATGTTTGAGGTTGAATAGTTGTTAGTCATGTTTAATTGCTTTTAAACCCATTAGGACTAGTTTGTGTAGCTTTTGGTTAGGTGTTGAATCGGTGAGGAAAATACAGAAAATCCACAGTGTTAGAATTTAGACAGGTCAAAACCATATCCTTAGACTAGTCAAAATCCTAGTTATACATTTTAGATTGGTCGAACTTAGACTTCTTAGACCGGTCGAAACCCGATAATCCTTTTAGAGAGCCCTTAGACAGGTTGAAACCAAACTCTTAGACCGGTCAAATTTTTTTTGAGTGAAGGTAGATCGGTCGAAACCTTAGTCCTTAGACTGGTCAAAACCCCAAAAATTTTCCAGAGAGCTTTAAGATTGGCCGAATTAAAACCTTTCGATGGGTCAAAAGTTTTTTGCGTAAACTTAGACCGGCCGAAATTCCTAAAGAAACATTTAGACCGGTTGAAACCCAACTTTAGACCAGTCGAAAATCAGTAAAATTTTCCAGAGAGCCCAACAATCGGTAGAAACCAAACCATTAAACCGGTCGAACCTAAACATTTAGATCGGACGAAATTCTATAACTTCGCCTTTTTCACCTTTTCTTGCTATAATTAAGCCAGTCCAACCCCATACTTGGTTAACCTCTTCGATAACACAATCCAACACCTTTCTTAACCCTAGATGAGCCCCCATAAATGTCCATCATGCATTACATTATTAGAATCCTTAGGCTTAGTAGCCTAGTTTTGGAGGAAGGAGGCATGTTTGAGTGTAATTGTTTTGACGGTGATTTAATCCCTTTTTGAGAGGTATGAGTAGTCCATGTCATTGTGTCCCCTAGCAACCGATCTTTTCTTGTCTTAAAACCTTCTTGGAGTATCCTTATCCTTGTTATGCCCCTTAGAGTCTAAGTTGGATTAGTGAGGGGTGAATGTGGAGAGTGTGTATGTGTTTCTTTTAACACTTCCCTTGGTTTATTTTATTGTTTAGACCTAATTGTGGTATCTAGTGAGTATGGTTGAGTTATTTTGTGAGGACAGTTAGAACGAGGAAAGAGTGTATTCTCCTACATGCGAGTGTATATGACTTGCATTATGGTAAGAGAGATGTTTGCATTATCATTTATGTGGGTATGCTAAGTGGATTGCTAGTAAGGGGATGAGTGCATTTACATGCATGTGATCATATTGAGTATTTTCTTCATAAAATGATTTTGTGATTTATTAGCAAAACTAGATGGTGAGTATACCTATACGTGTATGCATCGCTTGATTTATGGAATTGACGGTTTTATGCGCTTGGCCAATGCGAGGTAAGTATATGGGATCTAAATAGACGGGACAGTTGCTTACCTAGGAGTGGTATGGTTGGTATTTGCTTAGCAGTGTACAAGTGCTTAAGTGGAGCTAGTTACTTGCTTGGAGTAGTTGGAGGATATGTTATCATCAGCTCAATATTATTGTGTATGATAAATTATGATAGCTATCATATGTGATACTATAGGATTGAGTGTGAGGTGTATGTTTATGTTATTTTTCTCTCTACTTGATTTGGACAACGTCGGTAGATGGGGTTGTGAGGATAAGATGTATATATAATACTTTAGGATTAAATACATAAAAAACCCACCAATTGGCTTTGGACAATTCGTATGCAGGGAAAAGTCTCCTTAGCTTCTTTTATGTCCACCCCGACAGGTTTTGGGCCAATTGCTCAATATTTGTATATTGTAACATGTAATGAGATTTGTGATTTCTTCACCTGTTAGGATGCATGAGAAAACATAATTACTTATTGTGTATAATGATATTCATATGCATATGTGAGGTTGCTTTTCATTATAGAATGCACGGACTTACATTAAAGTGTGGTTATTACCAAAGGTATGTTTCATACTTATTTTATGGGTTGCCTCCTTTCTCCCTCGATTGTATATGACGTTTTGACTCCATGGAGGTCCTTGTGATCTCACTCCCTATTGTTGTTTATTTTTCAGGATTAGTTTAGAGTGCTGCTCCAATCTATCAGGTTGTTGTGGAGCTTTATTAAGAGTTGGACTATTGCATTTACACTTTTGAGTACTCGACATGTTTTATATATTTTGAGATCTTATGCATATTGATTTTAACATGTTTATGGTTGTGTGTTGACTAGCATACTACAGCTAGGATAATATGTGTATTTGTGATAATTGTGTGTTGTCCGTTTGGATTCTATATTTGAAATATTATGCACCCCATATGGTCAGTGGGCCTATAGTTCAGTTATGAGATTTGTGAGTATGTTTGGGCTGTGTGTTTAGTACCGGTATTTGGACTTGAGTCATGTGCCTAATTGTGTTTGTGTTGTGTATGTGGCCATCGAGCCTTGATTTGATAATGAGATTGAGTTTTGGGCCCTTTGGTATATTCTTGTTAAGTCTTCTGTTGTATTCATACTTTGTGATTTTGCTGTGTATATTTACTTCGTATATTATATGTTTCTACTGAGTTGATTTCAATAAAGTAGAATCTTGCTCCTGTTAAGAAAAAAATTTAATTTGTATGTATTTTTGGAAAGGGGTTTTGAGATGTTTTAATGATAAGCCTTGTGTGTTTTCAATTGGTTCACAAGTTGGGCCCATTGAGATTGCACAGCAGTGAGGGTTCAGATTTCAGGATCAGGTCCTCACAATCTATATCAATGATTTCAAGGTCGTGTTGTCATCTCATTGTTGTTCATCAGGTGACAGTCAAATCGATTTATTCTAATGGCATGAACCTATTGAATATTGTTGGTTCAGTTTGCTTGATACATCTTGGGATACTCTATGCAAGGCATTTCTTTGGGGTTAAAGAATATTGTGTTTCTTTTTGTGTCGGGTGTACCCAGAAATAAGTTCCCTTGATTGTACTATGAAAGCAAGGCAAATTAGGCAGATGAAGCATTCCAACAGCTGACAATGGGAAAGAATGAATTGTCTTTGAATATGATCACCATTGACAAAATGAAATAAAGTTTGTGTCAAGATATTCATTGCATGTCATTCTAGAAAGGGGAATCATGTACATATTATACTAATGATAGATTGTAGGTAAGACTGTTTGGCCAAAGCCACTGGTATTTGAGAAATTTTTAATTGAATTTACAGAAATAATGAAGTAATCATGGTAGTAATGATGGGTATGACATCAGTTGGATTTTATTGATCCACTAAGAGGAAAGACTACCTTTAGTGTAAGAAATGAAGTTTGATATGCGATGTGTGAAGCTATAAAAACGGTGTGGAGACACCTATTATATTATAATGGGTATTTTGAAATGATTATATTGTTGCCTCAAGTTGTTTTGGATACAATCAGGTTATCGAGGATGAGGGTTAGACTATTAATATGTCCTTATACCCTCTATACTAGGTAAACCAGTAGATATGATGGGATTGTTCATTTAATACCGAGGCAGAGGATTGGAATGCGATTGGAGATTTAGTGAAGACCGACTTCGCATTGGTGGTTCCTAACCTGATCTTCGTATACCATTATCAACTAGTAGAGAAGCTTGAAACCTCGTAAAAGAGAACCACACCATGAATCGAGACTTCTTCTTTATACCTGGCCTTGAACCATTATTAGTCCGTCTCTCTCTTCCTCTTAGCTTCTAGCTCGAGTGAAATTTTAAGATATATTTATGTATCCTAAAAAGACGGTGCTGTTTGTACGTTTTGAATTTGATATGGTTGACTCGATGTAGAATTGTGCTAAGTGAAAGATGTGAATTCTAAGTTTTGATTAAATGCTTATGAGTTTGTCTTGTATTCTTGATATGCAAAATTTATTAATAAACGGTGATTGAAGTAAAAAGCCAAAAAGATGAGGTCAAAATGTAATGTTTTGAGTTCTATTTCATATGAATTGGTAGAAAATAAAGTTAAATGTGGAGTAACGAAGTGGAATCTTGGTTGTTATTATTGCAAGTTATAAGTTTCTACTATTGCCTATTGTTCTCTATGACATAAATTAAGATATAAAGGAAATCGTGATAAGCCAATGAATGAGGAGAATATAGTAGAATGCTACATTCTAGTCTAAGATTGAAATCGGTATAGAAGATTAATCAATATGCGAGACTGTTAGATTCCTAGACAACATTTGTTGTCTATGTTGTGTGAATGGTGATTGAGGTTTATGTGATTGAAAAGAATATAAAATTGAATTTTTATGTGAATAGTGAGATTATCACCTAGGAATGATCTAATCTTTATGGGTACCACAGTGAGCTAATCACTAGACGAATTGAATGCATTCATATAATGTGGAGTTACATTATGAGGAAAGATAAGAAATAGATTAATAAAATGACTTGGTTGTGGTTAAGGCATTTGATGTGATGCTGGACATATGCCCTTGATAGCTGATATTGTTCAAAATATAGTCAAAATAATTATTGTAATGGATATGGAAGATGAACAGTATGCAGCTGGTTATTGCATTTGTTCATACAACATTTTGTTTCATTAAGAGTGATATTGATCTAAGTAAGTTTTTAAGATGAAATTTTTTATAAGGTGGGTAGGATGTGAGATCTTGACCCTTTGGGCTATTTGGGCCGAAAGCTCAATCGAAATTTGATAATGAAATTAGTGGGCTTTGAATCATAGCCCGAGTTTATTATGAGTCTAACGGACTATTTGAGTGCTTGTGCATGATGATTGGGGTTTGTACAACGATGCTATTGATTCGTGCCACTATGCAGTCTTAGGGCTCATACGATATGCCGTGAGGTTTTCTATATTCTTATCCGTTTTTGATATGTCATCGGGACTCATAGGTATCAATTTGAGGTTTTAACTCAGAAAAAAGAATATCAGAGTGCGTTTTATTTTATAAATAGGACTTGGGGTTATTTTTGTTATTTCACTATCCGATACTTGTCATGTTTAGAAATATGGGCTTAGTGACATGTGTACTTTTTGGATATGCAATATTCAGTCTCAAGGAGGTGTCGCTGATCCTATGAAGATAAATTGAATTTGCAGAGATTTATGATGATTAATGAGACATTATTCTCATTGAAGTATTTCATGGATGAAAAATTATACGATGAGTTTTAGTGATGGTTTTGATATTCTAAGATCTTGGAAAGGTCTATTGATCATTTATAAGGATTGAAGAATATTGTAGGAATTTTTGGAGGTATAATTTTACTTACTATGATTTTTCTAAGGTAAATTATGAGATATTTAATTTTTAATTAATTATAAATTAGTGAGAAAAATAATTTTTGAATCCTTATGGATAGTACTATTTATAAAGAGTGTATAGGAATTTTATGAGTATTTTTTTTTGTTAAATCTAGTATTTATTACAAATTTTTAATTATTTTATAAATAGAAAATAATAGTTCTTTTCACATTATTATAATATTAAATTAATATATAAACAAAACGACAGGAAGGTGTGTCATTTTGACCGGGGCTTGTCAAAACAACAACAAGCCCTATCGTTTTGAGCTGCTGCCAAGGGAGGTTGTTTTATAAAAAATGACGTCGTTTCGACGCAAAGCCTGAATCACTTTGTTTTGTCCCAAATACCGGCTATTGCCTTTAATCTCCCAGTTTTTCCCAATGACCCGTGATAATAGGATAAGAGAGAATATAACAGGATACTCAGGCCATATCCTGTAATTTCCCAAAAAACACTCCTAAGCCTGCGATTTTTCTCCCTTTGTGTGAGCTTTCATCTTATGAGCCTTTCTACACTATTATTATACTAGATATGTTGGCAATGTATATAGTGGGTCTACGACGATTGTCGCATAAAATTTATGGATTCTAAAACATGACAAATGATAGCTTCTTTGGATGTGTTTTGTTTCAAAATGATACACTGAATTTTTAAACTATTGTATGATACTCTGACTATCACTATGAAGAATCTTCACATGCTGCTTCTTGCCAAACTCTTCTAGATAATCAATCAGCAATATCATCTCCTACTTCAGCTATTGCAATATACTCAGTTTCAGTAGATGATGACATGGCAACACACTTTTGAAGTCTAGACATCCAACTCAGTATTGTCCCATCTATGCTGTAGATATACCTCGATATACTTTGGCTAGAGTCCGTATCTCCACTAAGATCAACATCTATAAAACTTTACAAGACCACTTTGCCTTTGCCATAGCTAAGTGAAGCTTTGGATGTTCCTCTTAAGTACCTCAGAAGCTACTTCATAGCTTTCCAACTTTTCTTCCCTAGATTGTACATGTACCTACTCACAACTCCCAGTGCATGTGCTATATCAGGTATAGTGTATACCATATCATATATCAAACTCCCAACTATAGAAGCATATGGAACCTTCTCTATAAATTCCAGCTCCTAAGTTGTTTTGGGTAATTATTCCTTTGACAGTTTGAGATGAGTTTCCAAAAGAGTACTTACAGGTTTGACATCACTCATACTGAACTTGGATAACACATTCTCAATTTATTACTCTTAAGACAAGTTTAAGATATCAGAAGTTCTATCTTGAGAAATTCTCTTCCTAGTAATTTGCTTTGCCATACCTATATCCTTCACTTCAAACATCAAAGACAATATTTTCTTCAAATTGTTTATCTTCTTCAAACTTGATCCTATAATCAATATATCATCCATGTATAGAAATAGAAAAATATGAGAATCAGTGTACTTCTTTGAATAACAATGCTGTTCCTTTTTACTCCTACCAAAATTGTTCTTGAATATGGAGTCAACCTTTTATACCTCTATTTAAGAGCTTGCTTCAACCTATAAAAACTCCTCTTGAGCTTACATATCCTATATTCCTTGTCAAACACTTCAAAATCTTTTGATTGCTGCATATAGATTTCTTCATCTAAATTCCCATATAAAAATACAATTTTTAAATCCATCCGCTCAAGATATAAGTTATCTGCTCAACAATACTTAATAAAATTCTGATAGTATTTATATTCACAACAAGAGAGAATATTTAAATATAATCTATACCTTTCTTTTTTGAATAACCTTTAATAGTCATGCTTTGAATCTGGTTTTTCCATCAGGTTCAACCTTGATCCTGAATACCCACTTGTTCAACAAGCTCTCTTCCCAATAGGCATGTCAGTTAGCTCGCAGGTCTCATTCTTCTCAAATAACCACGTCTCATCATCCATAGTTTGTTCCCACTTGATTGAATCTTCCACCTTTATTTCCTACTTATAGGATTCAGGTTCTCCTTCATCTGTCAATAAAATATAATACAAAGATGTGGAATATCTCTCTAGTGCCCTGACAGTTCTTGAAGATCTCTGTAACATCTGCTCCATTTTTGGTTCTACAACAGCACTCTCTAGAGTTCTTTTAGAACTGGTTGATCCATTACTTGATGATTTTTCTTGCAACTCAATCTCAACTCCCACTTGTTAAGTATTTTCTGAACCCATCTTCTCATTTTCTTTGCATATGACTTTTTCATCAATTATCACATCACAATGTCTGAGGATTTTTTTTTCTTGGCATCCCAGAACTTGTATCCAAACATGTCAGAATCATATCCTATGAAGTAGCACTTCACAACCTTCGCTGAGTTGACAAAGACATTTCGGTTCAATGGGGTTTCAACAGAGGCTATAAGGTTGCACTTGTTCCCTTTCTCATTGTTTAGAATAACAACAGACTGGTTGGATGGACTTGGACCAGAGGCTATCACTATATGGGAAGAACTCATGAATGCATTCTTGGCACGGTTCTTCCCTATATCAAAAATTTCTTAGTTGTGAAATGAGATCACTAGTTTCCAGCAACAACCAAGAGAAATTTATATGAGTTATATAAATGATTCAAAGGATTGTTGAGAAGATGCTCGCATCATAACATCCCGGACTTTTTGCAATTGGTGAGTTTCTTCAGTTGCTTGACTAAAATAGACAAGATGATGTTAAATGCTATAGCAAATGGTAACGTCTTGAACAAAGGCATTTATAAGCCATTTAAGTTGATTGAGGAAATAATTTTAGGGGGTTAGAGTTGGAGTAGTGATCCTGATTTTGATAGATCTGCAGGTAAGTTAGAGTTGGATGTCATCACAAAGTTGACTGTGGAAATGGAAGCCTTGCAAAGAGAAGTAAATCAGAGCAAAAAGATGGTTGCTGGTACAAGTCATGTTTAGGATACTGAACCTGTCCTGGCTGTTTGTGATTTTTGCAATGGAAATCACAATCATTTCCAATGCTCGACTGTGACAGAAGAGGCGAGTTATGTGAGCGACACAAATAAGCAAGCAACTAGCTATTATGGAAATAAATATAACTCAAACAGGTGGAATTATCCTTAGTTTCTCATGAAGAAATCAGGATGGGAGGAATCAGAACATGTCAGGATCAAAACAGTAAGGGCAGAGCTCAAGGGATGCAGGGGTGTCTAATTACAACCAGGGATACCATCAGCAAGGTAATATTCAGTATCCATAGCAAAATGAGAGTAGAAGCAATCTCAAGGATTTAATATAACAGTTTATCATGTCATCAGACTCAAGAATGAAGAATTTAGAGGCACAAATGAGTCAGATTTCTCAGCTGTTGTAGAATTGACCACAAGGAGCATTACCGTTTGACACCAAGCCTTCTTTAGACTTGAAAGCCATTACACTCCATGGCTTATCCGAACTAGTAGAGCCATAAACAGTTTTTTCAGGGCCAGGTTCAGAAAATAAATTTGAGAAGGAACCAATTTTAATACCACCTGTGAGTATGGATCAGGAGTTTGAGAAGGGAAAACAACAAGAGATCATTCAGAAGAAGTTGCAGCATCCTCCCCCATAATTTTCGAGAAGATAAAATAAAGCAGAGTTAGATCAGAAATTTATTCATTTCTTGGAAGTATTCAAGAAACTAAGAATAAACTTTCCATTTGCTAAAGCATTGGAATAGATGCCAACTTATATTAAATTCATGAAAGGTATTCTTTCAAAGAGAAGGAAGATTTATATTAAATTCATGGAAGGTACTCTTTCAAAGAGAAGGAAGATCAGTGAAAATGAGGTGGTGACATTGACAGAAGAGTGTAATGCTATAATTCAGAGGAAGCTTCTGCCAAAGTTGAAAGATCCGGACAATTTTACAATCCTAGTGGAAATAGATTCTGAGTACTTTTGTAAAACACTATGTGATTTGGGGCAAGTACTAATTTAATGCCATTAAGTATGGCTAACTGATTGGGATTATAGGGCATTTGGCCTACATCATGTACCCTTAAGATGGAAAATAGGATTTCTATAATTTCCTCATGGAATAATCAAAAACTTGCTTATCAAGGTTAATAAGTTTATTTTCTTGCTGAATTTTATGATGTTGGAAATAAAGGAGGATAAGGAAGTCCCGCTAATTCTTGAAAGACCATTTTTGGCAACGGGAAGAGCACTTATCGATATTCATGCTGGTCAACTTACTATGAGAGTGGCTGATCAATAGTTAACACTAGATATTTATTGTGAAAACCCGGTCCTAGTAAATGGGACCCTCATTGTCGTGTCGCCCCAATCGACTCAACATATGGATCGATTGAAACCACACAAGGCTCTCGTTAACTTTTTAAAACTGATTTCCAAAAACTCCAATCAGCGAAAGACTTTAAATCTCACACAATAGGCCACACGACACCAAATATGCTACACACGAGTCCCATAAGGATCCACAACAAAAATGTCCAAGGCACACATCTTATACCATAATCAAAATATAGGTCATACATACTTGGAAATAGTAAGACAAAAACTAAGCCCATAATATAATCGTAATCCAACCACAAGTATGTAAATTGGAAATGTGAAAAAATTCCAAAACATAAAACATGCCGAGTTCTAAGACGTGCAAGTACAATAGTCCAATCCTAAGCCCAGCACCGGGAAAGACTCGACCTCAAAGACGAACGACTACTCGAACGAACTAGCCTTGAAACGATATCAACAAACGAGGGTGAGATCATAGATCTTAATGGAAGTTACAACATTATAAGCACATACAGGGAAGAGAGGCATATGGAAAATCATTTAGTAAAACCATTATTTTAAAACACATTCGTCTTCCATATTTAGTAATATGCACTCATGGTATTTCACATGTAATTAGGCACAACGCATGTATCGTAAAATACAATGCAATATATATACCACCCAATAGGTTTTATCAAGTCAACAAATCATACATTTTCACATGGCTACTATGCCTCAAAACCTATCTGGGTGGATTGTAAATCACTTTATGAACCCCTCGCGCTAAGGGACACCGAAAGCCCATTGGCGGTTAATTTCCATTTTTACAATACATATAGATCCCCTACCACCAATGTTATCTGAAATTGAGTGGAGAAATCACACTATGACACTCAACCTCAATTCATGTATATAAGAGTATAACCAAGCCTGGTAAGCCATCGTAAACATCAAGCAATCACACATATTCCAACCATACAATACCCTTAGGTAAGACATATTCCCCTCAGCCTGAGATTCCATGTGTAAGACCCAAACCCAACCTATTAGGAACATTACCGCCATGAAACCCAAACAAGCTCAAACTAGGACCTACCTGAATCCCACAAGGCTTAATCATACTAGTTTCGTTTTATTAAATTCATTTTTTATACTTTTTAAAGGTTGGAGCATGATAGTTATGGACATACATTCTGGCAACATATGGAGTGAATAAAAACATTAGCAAAATTCTTTATAATTAAACAAAGGAACCATAACACACAAGTCCCACAAGAATCTCAAAATCCAGCAAGATGCCCTCAAATATATTTTGGAAATAAACAAACATATGAGGGATCCAAAGAACCAGAAAGCAGTCCAATCAAATGGCATATTCAGGGGTATATGCTCAAGCAATCAGTAAGGAAGGATGTATGTGGATGTGATGAATATCATCCCGTTGTGCATCCTTGATCTCACACCCTAGTACCACTCACAGAGAATGTACCTACGCCTGAAAAAATAGGGAAAACAATAGAGTGAGATTACAAGAATATTAGTAGGGTCACAATATCATAAGATCTGTAGAATCTAAATAAACATTTCCTAATCAACATTAGATTCGCCTATACAACTAAAGGAGTATCAAACAATCATTAAACAATTGTAATAAGGATAGGCCCAAAAGTAACAAGATGTGGGTGGACTAAGAACACTTCTGAAAATAGAAGTACAAAGACAGGTAATTCATTATTTGATCTCATCAATACAAAGGTCATCCCTTCCACCTGTGTTGTCTAAGGCTTAGTTGCACAAAAAGTAAATGGGTAGCATATAATCTAATCAGCAGGCCTACTCATCTTGCAACACAAGGACAAGGCATCCAAGCCACACAAGGACAAGGGCACCCAAACCACAAAAGAGTAAAGGCATCTTGGCACACAAGGACAAGACATCTAGCCACACTAGCACTAGGCTTCTAGCCACACAAGGACTAGGTATCCAGTGAGCTCTTGCTAGAGATTGCCTATGAGACCCCGAATTTTGAGTTCTAGAACTCTAGAAGCCAGTGCAAGTGAAAAGACCATTTTCTCCCTGAAGAAAATGATGTGTGATGGCCGAAATTGGTAAGGAATGTTTGGTAATTATTTCTGGTATTAATTCCCTTTAATTTGCTTCTTAATTTGTTGATAATCACCTTACGAATTAAAATCCCTAAAATTAAAAGGGGGTACTTACAGAATTTAAATCTGGTAGTTATCTTACTTTAATAAAACCTTTAAAGTAGTAATATTAATTCCATACCCATCCATTATAAATAGGAAGACAACCCCACAAAAATCATTCATAGAAAACACACAAAACTCGTATAGCCTAAAACGCTTACACCTCCCTGTATTTGCCAAAATTCGCTGGAATTTTAAACTAGCATAACTCTCTCATCATTTGTCGGATTCCTGAAAATAATAGCTTGTTGGAAAGCTCTCTTCATCCTCTTTCCAAAAATTTTTGGTTTTTCATCAGGAGGTTAGTATTTCTTTCTCGTAAGATAAGTCGAAACTCGGCGGAACTACCAAAATCTTCTTGAACTTCAATGTAGCATAACTTTTTCATTGTTTGTTGGATTCCTGAAAATAATATCTTGTTGAAAATCTCTCTTCATCTTCTTTCCAACCATATATTATTTATTGTTTGGACGTTCGTATTTCTTTGTCAAAAGACAAGTTGAAAATCGGCGGCGGAATTAGGTTTTAAATTTTGTATAGTTCTGCCTTTGATTGATCTCTGATGTTGTTTCCCATATTCATATGATTGTTTAGAATCCATTCATAGTGAAAAATTATGATTTCATCCCTTGAATGCATGAAGTCGAAAATTGTTTGGTGCCTTACTCTTAGTGCCGAACTTTGCATAGTTAATTGGGATGGTAAATCAGGTTGAATCGTTAAGTTTTTGGCTATCACATTACACATCCAAGGGGGAGGCACTTGCGGCATCTGATCACTGGTTTCTGATAGGTTTGGTGAGTGAAATTGGTAAGGAAATAAGGTATTTACTTGGTTATTGCGTATGCACGCTTAGTTTGTTTTTTTTTTCTTTGCCTAATGATGACTTAGGTGGTTCGGAAGTATCTAGTAAGGGCAAAGGAATAGCTTCTTGTTCAAAGACAAGATAGATAGGGTGAGACCCCAAATTTTGAGTCATAGAAGTTCAGAAGCCAGTGCAGGGGAAAAAACACTTTTGCCTCTGAAGGAAAGGATGTGTGATGGCCAAAATTGGTAAGAGTGGTATGGAAGTTAATTCTGGTATAAATTCCCTTCAATCTAAGTCCTTATAGATTGATAATTGCCTTAGAGATTAAAATACCTAAGAATAGGGGAAGATAATTAAATTCTTTAACTATTTGGTAATTACTTTAAAAGTAGTAATCATAATTCTATACCTATTCATTATAAATAGGAAGCCAACCTCACAAAAATCATTCAGAGAAGACATACAAAATTCGTTTAAGCTTAAAACCCTACACCTCCCTATAGCCGTCAAATTTCGCTGAAACTTTAAACCAACTTAACTCTCTTATCGTTCATCAGATCCCTGAAAATAATAGCTTGTTAGAAAGCTCTCTTCATCCTATTTCCAACAATATCTTTTTTTTTGTTAGGAGGTTAGTATTTCTTTCTCTACATATAAGTTGAAAATCGGCGGTGGAATTAGGTTTTTGCCAAATCTTCTTGAACTTCAGAATAGTATAACTCTCTCATCGTTTGTTGGATCCCTACAAATAATAGCTTGTTGGAAAGATCTTTTCATACTCTTTCCAACCATATATTTTTTGTTATTTGGACGTAAATATTGTCTTGTCTAAGGTTAAGTTGAAAATCGGCGACAAAATTAGATCTTCTTTTTTTAGATTTCTATAATTTTTGTCTTCGGTTTATTTCTATTGTCATTTCGCATGTTCTTATGATTTCTTAGCATCTATTCATGATGTATGATCATGAATTTCTTTCTTTTAAACTTCTATATGCTTAAAATCGAAATTGTCTTATGCCCTACTTTTGGCGACAAAATTTGCATAGTTGATTGGAATGGTAATTCAGGTTGAATCTTGTTAAGTTCCTGGCTATCACATCACACATCCAAAGGGGAGGCACCTGCAGCATCTGATCACTGGTTTCTGATAGGTTTGGTGAGTGGAATTGGTAAGGAAATAGGGTATTCAATTGATTATTGAATATGCATGCTTAGTTTGTTTTCGTCTTTGCCTGGTGATAATATAGGTGGTTCAGAATTACCTAATAAAGGAAAAGGAGTAGCTTCTTGTTCAGAGACAAGAGAGGTAGGATCTACGCCTCATCGGTTTCTCCAAAAACCCCTGTTATTTTCTTGATGTTTTTGTTACCTGCCCTTGTTGTATTGTATGCGATTGGATTATAGGGTGAGAGTATGAAATTCAGAGTGAGATATGGATCTTGTAGGCTATAACGAATCCCTGAGTTAAGTATTGAGTGCCTGAGTTGCATATGTTATATGAATTGAATATGCTGACTATGTTATGATAGGATTGAGGATACCCTGTTGTGGTATTAAGCTTTATACTTGCCTGTGTGTGCTTGTACGTGTTTGTGTGTCAGGATCCTTTTTCGGTGGCCATTCAGAGTAAGCGCTGATGCTCCTAGGGAGAGGATAGGGTTCTTACTGGTATGGGAGTTGTATGGGTGGCAAACCCTAGCATTCGTGCGCTGGATATCTGTCCTTGCAGGGCCGGAACCCTGTTCTTGCAAAGCAGGAAGCCTTTATCCTTGTGAGGTTTGGGATGCCCTAGTCCGTGTGTGGCTTGGGAAGACTTGTCCGTGTGTGGCAAAACGACTTGTCCTTGAGAGGCAAGATGAATAGGCTTACTGATTAGTTTGTGTGTTAACCATCTACCCTTTGTGTAGTAAGTCTTGGACAACACAGATGGAAGAGGATGACCTTTCTTCTTCATTGCTGAGAGTAACCTGATAAGTTCTACCTACCTGTGTACTTTTGATTTTTCGGAAGTGTTTGTAGTCCTCCCTCAACCATAGATTCTACCCTAACCTCTTTTTAATTGATTCTTGAATTGTGTGATCCTCTTTAGTTGTTTAGGAATAATCTAATATGAATTGGGAGATTTGTGTTTAGGATTTTTGTAGATCTTATGATGTTGTGACCCTACTAAGATTCTTATAATCTCATACCATTGTTTTTACCAGTTTTCAGGCTTAGGTACACCCACTGTCTGTGGTACCAGTATGTGAGATCAAGGCTGCACGGCGGGGCGATATCGCATCACATTTACATACTTATTTACTTGCGCATATAATATGAATGATTGGGCTACTTTCTGGTTTATTTTCAGATCCCTCCTTTGCTTCCTAATTCCGAAATATGTTGGAGGATTTCTTGCTGATTGTTTGGATCCCTATGGGACTTGTGTGTTATGAACCCAATGATTTAATCTAAAGACTTCCACTGATGTTTTATTTACTCCGTATGTTACCAGAATATTTGTCCAATATCATGCTCCAACTGTTGTTAAACATTAGAATAAACATGCTATAAAAATCGGAAGTTAATGGTAAGCCTGATGAGATTCAGATAGGTCGTAGGTGTTATTTGGGCGTATTTGGGTTTCACGGTGGTGATGACCTTATTCGTAGCAAATAGTAATAGTTAGGAATTGGGGTCGTCACAGGTATGATCTATGCCTCATCGGTTTCTCCAGAGACCTCGTTGTTTGCTTAGTTGATTTCGATACCTATGATTGTGAAACTGTATGTGCATTCATATTAAATAATGCATGCTTGAGTTGAAGATTGAATTGAAGAATTTCTAGGCTATACCGGATCCCTTAAGGTAGGTTAGGAATGTCTAGCTTGCATATGTGATGTGTATTGAACATGCTGAATGTGATCTGAAAAAATTAAGAATACCCTGTTGTGGTTTTGTGCTTTGTGCTTGTCTTTGTGTGCTTGTACATGTTTGTGTGTCAGGATCCTTTTCTGGTGGTCACTCGGGGTAAGCGCTGATCCTCCTAGTGAGAGAAGAGGTTCTTACTGGTATGGGAGTCGTATGGGTGGAAAATCCCAGTAAGAGCTCGCTGGATGTCTTGTCCTTGTGTAGCCAGAAGCCCTGTCCTTGTGTGGTAGGAACCCCTTATCCTTGTGTGGTTTGGGAAGCTCTTTTCCTTGTGTGGTTTGGGATGCCCTTGTCCTTGTGTGGTTTGGGAAGCTCTTTTCCTTGTGTGGTTTGGGATGCCCTTGTCCTTGTATGGCTTGGGATGTTTTTTCCTTGTGTGGCAAGATGAATAGGCTTGCTGATTAGCTTGTGCTTTAACCAATTACCTTTCGTGCAGTAAGCCTTGGACAACACAGGTGGAAGGGGATGACCTTTTCTTCTTCATTGCCGAGAACAATCTGATGAGTTCTGCCTGCCTGTGTAGTTCTGATATTTTTCGGAAGTGTTTGTAGTCCCCCCTAAGCCTTAGATTCGACTTACCCTTTTTGATTGAATCTTTGAACTGTATGAATCCATTTAGTTGCGTAGGAATGATCAGATGTTGTTCAGGAGATTTGTGTTTATGGTTTCTGTAGATCTTATGATGTTGACCCTGAGATTCTTGTATTCTCATTTCGTTGTTTTCATCATTTTTTTAGGCTTAGGTATATTCACTGCTCGTGGTACCAGTGTGTGAGATTAAGGCTGTACGGCGGGGCGATATCGCATCACTTTTGCATACCTGTTCCTTGATTACTTGCGCATATAACTTGAATAGAAATTGGACTACTTTCTGGTTTATTTAAGATTCCTCCTTTGCTTGTTATTTTCGACTATGTTGGAGGAATTCTTGCTGGTTATTTGGATCCTTATGAGACTTGTGTGTTATGAATCTAGTGATTTAATTTAAAGACTTCCACTGATGTTTTTACTCACTCCGTATGATACCAGAATGATTGTCCAATATCATGCTGCAACTGTTATTAAACATGTAAAATGAACATGCTAAAAGTCAAAAACTTAGTTAGTAAGCCTGGTGAGATTCAGATAGGTCGTAAGTGTCTTTGAGCTTGTTTGGGTTTCACGGCGGTAATGACCTTAATCGGAGCAAATATTAATAGGTAGGAATTGGGGTTGTTTCAGGTTTGGTAGCGGAGCTTGGTTTAGGGAAAATAATTTGTTATATGCTAACTTATTTGCTGATTTTGGTGTTTATAGGTAACAACATGCGCACACACTCACTCACTTAGGGGCTAATACCAAAAGTGAACTAATGCTAAAATGAGATAGATTTGTAAGATTTAAATGATGAGAATGATAATCTGATGCAATGTTTATTCGTGTATGTTCTTATACCTTGTATGCCATGATATGTTTCGGTGAGTGTTTGCTGTGTTTCTTATCATTGCTGAGAATGTGTGTGTTGATTTACGCATGCTACCGAGTGTCCCTATTTGACTCTTGTATTGCTGAATGTATATTTATGTGATTGCTAGTGTGGATTGCCGAATATGGATGTTGTGTGAATCCATGCTTGCTTGATGTTTGATGATGATTTCCGAGAGTATATATGAGTGTTGATGTAATTGCTGAGAATACCTTTGCATGTGTGCATGTGATTTCCGAAAATTTGTATGTTGCTTTCCATCATATGCATATCGTCCAGTGCACGCCTCTCCACCAGGTACCACTTCTTTTCCTAGTATCGTACTTGGTTATGTGTAAGTAACAATCGTATGCTTAAATAGTATGGCAAGGTTGAACGCTATGAGGGATCGATGGGGTAGGAATGGGATTCAGGCCGAACAACAACCTATTGAACAAGAGGAGCCGAATGCATAAATTGAGCAGGAAGGGCAAGATGAGCTCGAAAATCAACCTGAGCAACCAGCTGCACCAGTCATCGATCCTGTGATGGCACAAATATTAAACGTATTACAAGCAATTGCTGCAAATCAGCAGTGTATGGAGACGCAATTTCAAAATGCTCCTGCACCTTCACCAGTGAAAGAACCTATTCCTCCACTTGAACCTGTATAGATGACACATCCTAAGGAAGTCGAGAGACTTCTCGTTGTGATTACAAAATTGTTGAAGGAAGCTCGACAATTGGGATGTAAAGATTTCAATTGTTCAGCCGGAGCTGCTGCCGCTCGTGAGTGGATAGACACCTTTATGCTGAGTATCCTTGTTCTTACGTATCTCGGATGATGACAAAATTTCCATCACCACTTTCCTACTCGAGGGAGAAGCCCTCGCATGGTGGACATCTGTTAGCTTGCGATTCGGCGATCGTTTGCCAAGTTGGGAAAAATTTCGGTACGAATTCGATGAAAAAATTTATATAAGGTTTCATAAAAGCGAGCAGCGACAAGCTTTTTACAAACTTGAACAAGGCAACCGTTCGGTGCTGGAATATGAGAAAGTGTTAAAGGAGTTGTTCCGATTTGCACCAGAAGAAGATCGTACACCGTACCAGCTTGCGAGATGATTTCATGATGGGTTGAGTACCGAACTCAAAACCATCGTAGGTACGACATCGGTGCAGAATTTGCACGAACTAATCATTGCCGCAACCGAAGCCGAAAGGATCGTGCAAACCAAGAAGCCATCCACAGCCACTAGTGGCGGATCCTATAGGCGAGATTCAAAATTCAATGGACGAACGAGACCCTATCTTTTAAGGTCCTATCCTCCGAAAATTAATAGCAATGGAAATACTAACAGGAAGAACTTTTCTGGTTCAAATTCCAATAGATCTTCGTGGAATTCTCAGCAATGTCGATGTTACAACTGTGGCAAGATGGGACATATTCAGAGGGAATGCCCGAAACCAAGGTGAATCACAGGTGTACCAAACGCAGGCTGAGGTGGGAATGCCAACCTTGCCAGACCACCAACACGCGCACCAGGGGGACCACACAATAGATCCACAAGCGAGGCGCAACCAAGACCAACAAGGCTCTTCAGCCTAACTGATGCCGAGGCTAGTCCTGATGTGGTGACAGGTACTATTTCAGTCTTTTCTCAAAATGCTAAAGTATTATTTGATCCCAGAGCAAATAGATCATTTGTAAGTCCAAGAATAGCACTTGGCATAGATCGGCCTCTATCTCCCTTGACTCCTCCTATTGCGGTTCTAACTCCATTTGGAGAGAAACTGATTTGTAATCTAGTCTACATCGGCTGTGTGGTACGTATGGCTCCGTATATACTTGAAGTGGATCTGATTCCATTAGACATCCGAGAGCTGGGTGTGATTTTAGGCATGGACTGTCTGGCAAAATATCAAGCCCGTATAGAGTGTTTCACCAAACATGTATGGTTCATATTTCCTGATGGTGCCGAGTACTGTTTTGAAGGTGATAGGCGAGTTGTTCCAACTTGCATGATTTTTTGGCTTGATGCGAAGCGATTGATCAACAAAGGATGTACAACGTACTCGTGCATGTACATGATATTTCAAAAGAATCCTTGAATCTGGACTCTATCCTAGTGGTTCACAGATTTCCAGAAGTATTTCCAGAAGACATAGCCGGCCTACCACCAGTAAGGGAAGTGGAATTCGGTATTGAGTTAGTGCCTGGTACGAATCCAATTTCCATTCCTTCGTACCGTATGGCTCCTGCAGAAATGAAGGAACTAAAAACACAATTGGAAGATTTGCTGGATCGTGGTTTCATCTAACCAAGTGTGTCACCTTGGGGAACACCTTTCTTGTTCGTGAAAAAGAAAGACGGTTCGCTGCGATTGTGCATCGACTATCGACAGCTGAATCATATGACTGTGAAAAACAAGTACCCTTTGCCACGCATCGATGATTTGTTCGATCAACTCCAAGGTGCAGCCGTATTTTCCAAGATTGATCTCAGATCTGGAAGGCCATCCCCATCCACCTGTGTTGTCCAAACTACACAAAAGGTAAATGGTTAACACTGAAGCTATTCAGTAAGCCTATTCATTTTTCCACACAAGGACAAATCATCCCAAGCCACACAAGGACAAGGACTTCCTGCCACACAAGGACCAGACATCCAGTGAGCTCATACTGAGGATTGCCACCCATACGACTCCCATACCAGTAAGAACCTCCCCTGTCACAAGAAGCATCAACGCTTACCCAGAATGGCCACCGGAAAAGGATCCTGACACACAACACGTACTAGCATACACAAGCAAGTACAAAACATAATACCATAACAAGGTATCCTTAATTATCTCAGAACACAATCAACAAGTTCATTACACACAACACATGCAAACTAGGCACTCATATCCTATCTTAAGGAATTCGGTATAGCCTAGAAGATCGCATCTTGGTCCACAATTCAAGCATTCCAACTACAACATATGCGCATAAAACATTACATGTAAAGGCACCAAAATAAACAAGTAAACAACAAGGATCTCTGGAGAAACTGATGAGGCTTAGATCCTACCTCTCTTGTCACTAAACAAGAAATTATTCCCTTGTCTTTATTCAATAATTCTGCACTACATATAGCATCACAAGAAAAAGCCAAAACCAAACTAAGTATGCATATCCAGTATCCATTTAAATACCCTATTTCCTCACCAATTCCACTCATTAAACCTATCAAAAACCAGTGATCGGATGTCGCAGGTACCTCCCCCTTGGATGTGTGATGTGATAGCCAAGAACTTAACAAGAATCAACCTGAATTACCATCTTTAATTATCATATAATTTTTGGCACTAAGAATAGGGCAATATGGCAAGTTGCGATTTCATGTTAACAAGTTGTAGGAGTTGTGATCTCATGTTAACTAGGAAGGATTAAGGGTTTATAACATGTATAATCAAAAGAAACAAAATCAGAATCCAATAGGCAATTAATCAAGATAGGCATAATAAAACAGTAGGGAAAAGGTAGGGCACACTGATTTCATGTATAGAAAAGATTCAAAGGATGAATTCATGATTGGTCATTATGAGTGGATATTAAACAATCGTACGAATAAAGGTAACAGCATTAGAGATCAATCAAAGGCAGAATTATAAGAATCTAAAAACCTATTTCTGCTGAATTTCGATTTAATTTTAGAGAAAAAAATATTAACCTTCAGACAAAAAAATAGAGATGGTTGGAAAGAGGATGAAGAGAGCTTTCTAACAAGCTATTATTTGCAGGAATCCGACAAACGATTAGAGAGTTATGCTTGTTTGAAATTTGAGAAGATTTTGGCAAAAATTGGGAGGTGTAGGGTTTTTAGGCTCTACGATCTTTGTATTTTTCTGTATAATATTTTTGTGTGGCTGACTTCCTATTTTTATAAGATGGTTATGGGATTAAAATCCCTATCTTCAAGGTTTAATTAAAGTAAGATAATTATCAAAATTAAATTCTGTAACTATCCCCCCTTAAACTTAGGGTTTTTATTTCCTAAGGTAATTATCTACCAATAAAGAATCAATTTAAAGGGAATTAATACCAGAAATAATTACTAGACATCCCTTACCAATTTCGTCCATCACACATCCTTTCCTTCAGAGGCAAAATGGTCTTTTTCACATACACTGGCTTCTGGACTTATAGGATTCAAAATTTAGGGTCTCACATGTGTTGTGTGCTTTGAACATACTGAATATGTTTTGACGTGATTGAGAATACCTTGCCATGGTGTTGTGCTTTGTGCTTGCCTGTGTGTGCTTGTTTGTGTGTCAAGATCTTGTTCCGATGGCCATTCAGGGTAAGCGCTGATGTTCTTTGGAAGAGGGGAGGCTCTTACTAGTAAGGGAGTCGTATGAGTGGCAATCCCCAGTTTGTGCATGCTAGATGTCTAGTCCTGTGTGCTGGCTACATGCCTAGTCCTTTGTGCTGGCTAGATGCCTTGTCCTGTGTGCTGGCAAGATGCCCTAATCCTGTGTGCTGGTTAGGATGCCTAGTTTTGTGTGCTTGCTAGATGCCTGGTCCTGTATGCTAGTTAGGATGCCTAGTCCCGTGTGCTGGATAGATGCCTTGTCATGTGTGCTAAGATGAATAGGCTTGCTGATTAGCTTGTGTGTTAACCTTTTACCCTTTATGCAGCAAAGCCTCTGACAACACAGGCGAAAGGGGATGGCCTTTTCTTTTTCCTACTGTCGAGAGTAACCTGATGAGTTATCCTGCCTGTGTACTTTCTGATTTTCAGAAGTGTTTGTAATCCTCCCTCAGCCTTAGTTTCGGCCTTAACCTCTTTTGGTTGATTCTTGAATTACGTGATACCCTTAGATTAGTAGGTATGATCTGATGTTATTTGGGAGATGTTTGTTTAACATGTCTATAGATCTTATGATGCTATAACCCCTACTGAGATTCTTGTAATCTCATCCTGTTGTTTTTACCATTTTTCAGACATAGGTACATTCGTTGTTCATGGTACCAGTGTGGGAGAATGAAAGCTGAACGACGGGGTGATATCACATCACTTTTGCATACTTGTCTCCTTGGTTGCTTGCGCATATAACATGAACATTGATTGGACTGTTTTCTGATTTTTCAAGATTCCTCCTTTGTTTTTTATTTCCGAATTATGTTGGAGATTCACTTCCTAGTTATTTGGAACACTATGGGACTTCTGTGTTATGGATTCATTGATTAAATTTAAAAACTTCCGCTGATGTTTTATTCACTTTGTATGATACCAGAATATTTATCCAATGTCATGCTCCAAACTTTAAAATCTTAAAAGAATTAACATGCTAAAATTGAAACTTGATGGATAAGCCTCGTGGGATTTAGATAGGCTCTTGTTCGGGCTTGTTTAGGTTGCACGGTGCTAAGAGTCGTAATAGGAGCAATTAATAATAGGTTAGGATTTGGGGTCCTTACAGGTTTGGTAGCGGAGCATGGTTTAGGGAATTTAATTTGTTATATGCTAACTTGTTTGTTGATTTTATGTTTGTAGGTAAGAATATGCCCACACACTTACTAACTTAGAGGCTAATACTGAAATGATCTAATGTTAGAAAGAGATTTAGTTTGTAAGATTTAAATGATGAAATTGATAATTTGACTTGCTGTGTGTTTATGTGTATCTTTATTCCTTGCATGACTTAATAATGTGTTTACTTTGTTTTCTTTAACTATTGCCGAATGGGTATTGTTGATGCATGTTTTCTTTCTGAATGCTTATGTATGTTTTTGCACAATAATTATAATTCCTAAGAGTGTTGCCGAATGTCCCTGTGGGTTTACCGAATTCTTGATGACTATTGTGCATTGATGTAATTGCCGAGTGTGCATATGATTTCTGAAATTTATGTGTACTTGGGTGCATGTGTATTTTGTTTTCCAGCATATGCGCATTGTCCGGCACACGTCTATCCACCAGGTACCACTTCTTTTCATAATTTCGTATTTGGGTTATGTGTTGAGAGACGATTATGTATTGGTATAGTATGGCAATGCCAAGTGTACAAAGGGGTTGATAGGGTAGGTATGAGGGTTAGGCCAAACAGCAACCTATTGAGCAAGAGGAGTTGAATGCACAAATTGAGCAGGGAGGGAAAGCTAATCCCGAAAATCAACCTCAGGTACCAGCCGCACCAGCCATCGATTCTGTGATGGCACAAATCTTAAATGTATTACAAGGAATTGCTGCTAATCAACAGCGTATGGAGGCATATTTTCAGAATGCTCCTGCACCAGCGCCCATGGAAGAACCTATTCCTCCACTTGAGCCTGTACAACTGGTTCCCCTTAAGGAAGCTGAGAGACTTCCCGTCATAATTACAAAATTGTTCAAGGAAGCTCGACAATTGGGATGTAAAGATTTTAATTGTTCAACCGGAGCTGCTGCCGCTCGTGAATGGATAGACATCTTGTGCAGAGTGTCTTTGTTCTTACGTATCTCGGATGATAACAAGGTTGCCATCGCCACTTTCCTGCTTAAGGGAAAAGCCCTTGCATGGTGGACAGCCGTAAGCTTGGGATTTGGCGATAGTTTGCCTACATGGGAGGAATTTCTGTATGAGTTCGACGAAAGGTTTTATATGAGATTCCATAAAAATGAGCAGCGACAAGGTTTCTACAGGCTTGAACATGGCACCCGATCGGTGCTGGAATATGAGAAGGCATTAAAAGAGTTTTCCCGATTTGCATCTGAAGAGGATCGCTCAACGTACCATCTTGCAAGACGATTTCAAAATGGGTTGAGTACCAAACTCAAAACCATCAATGGTACGACAACGGTGCAGAATTTGCAATAACTAATTGTTGCTGCGACCAAATCCGAGAAGATCGTGCAATCCAGGAAACCAGCCACAGCCACTAATGGCAGATCTTTCAGGAGAAATTTGAAGTTCAATCGGCATACAAGACCCTATCCTATGAGGTCCTATCCTCCAAAAAAGAATGGTGGCAATGGAAGTGACAACATGAAGAACTTTTCTGGTCCGAATTCTAATGGATCTATGTGGAATCTAGAACCACGTAGATCTTATAATTGTGGCGAGATAGGCCATGTTCAGAGGGACTGCCCGAAACCAAAGCGTATCATAGGCATACCAAACGCAGGCCGAGGTGGGTATGCCAACCCCACAAAACCACCAACTCGCACACCAGGAGGACCCCCCAATGGATCCACAAGTGAGACACAACCAAGACCAACGAGGCTATTCACCCTAACTGATGCGAAGGCTAGTCCTGATGTGGAGACAGGTACTATTTCAGTTTTTTTTTCAAAATGCTAAAGTATTATTAGATCCCAGAGCAAATAGGTCACTTGTAAGCCCAAGAATAGCACTTACTACGAATCTGCCTATATCTCCCATGACTCCTCCTATTGCGGTTCTGACTCCTTTAGGAGAGCAACTGATTTGTGATCTAGTCTACATCGGCTGTGCTGTATGTATGAGTCTGAATGTACTTGAAATGGATCTGATTCCATTGGACATCCGAGAGCTGGATGTGATCTTAGGCATGGACTGTCTGGCGAAATATCAAGCCCATGTAGAGTGTTTCACCAAGCTTGTGTGGTTCACTTTTTCTGATGGTGCCGAGTACTGCTTTGAAGGTGATAGGCAAGTTGTTCCAACTTTCATGATTTCCTAGCTTGATGCTAAATGATTGATCAGAAAAGGATGTATAGCGTACCTCTCGCACGTACATGATGTTTCTAAAGAGTCCTCGTATCTGAATTTTGTTCTAGTGGTTTGCGAATTTCTAAAAGTATTTCCAGAAGACATAACTGGTTTACCACCAGCACGGGAAGTGGAATTCGTTATTGAGTTAGTACCTGGTACGAATCTGGTTTCCATTCCTCTGTATCATATGGCTCCTGTACTAATGAAGGAACTAAAAATTTGTGATAATCTTCATCGACGACATTCTCATTTATTCAAAATCGAAAGAGGAGCATGTTAAGTACTTGCGAATTGTGCTGAATGTTTTGAAGGATCACTAGTTGTTCGAAAAATACTCCAAATGTGAATTCTGGTTACGCAAAGTTGGTTTCCTTGGCCATGTTGTTTCCGTCCTAGCTGTCCCTGTTGATCCGAAGAAGATTGAAGCTGTAGTTGCTTGGGAACCCTACAAACTGTGTTCAAAGTTCATAGTTTCCTTTGATTAGCTGGATACTATCGTTGCTTTGTGGAGAATTTTTAATCACTTGCCGGATCGTTGATGAGAATGATGCGCAAAGGAGAGCCGTTCTTGTGGAACGAGAAATGCCAGCAAAGTTTCGAAGAACTGAAAAACCGGTTAGTTTCTGCACCTATCCTTACTTTATCTATCTGCGGAAAGAAATATGTGGTTTACAGCGATGCGTCAAAATCTCTACTTGGATGCGTATTGGTGCAAGAAGGGAAAGTCATTGCTTATACTTCCCGACGGTTACGACCGCAAGAAAGAAACTATCCTACTCATGATTTGGAGCTTGCAGCCATGGTGTTTGCGTTGAAAATTTGGCGACAATACCTGTATGGTGAGACGTGCAGAATCTTCACCGACCACAAAAACCTGAAGTACCTCCTCACGCAAAAGGAATTGAATATGAGACAATGAAGATGCGTGGAGCTGATTAAAGACTACGATTTGATCATCAAATATCATCCTGGAAAAGCGAATGTTGTCGCTGATGCCCTGAGCCAAAAATTTCATCCTCCTTCCCCATTGGTTTTGGTTTACATGCGTACCCATTACCTGCCTATGTTGTTGGATTTAAAAGCTACTCTTGTGCATCTTGGCACAGATTTTTCTGGTTCGTTATTGACACGAATCGAAGTGACGCCTACATTAATTGAAGTGATCCAAAACTAATTGAATTTCGGAAGCAACTTTCTGATGGTGTTGATGCCATAGTTCATGATTTCAGAGTGCAAGATGACGAAATGCTTGTCTTCAGAAACCGGGTATGTGTTCCACAAGACGTTGATATTCATAATCTTATTTTATTTGAGACGCATAGTTCGAAGTTCGCTATCCAGCCTGGAAGCACTAAGATGTACCAGGATTTAAATGAGCAGTATTGGTGACCAAACATGAAATGCCACATTGCTGAGTTCATTGCCCGATGCCTCGTATGTCAACAAGTCAAGATCGAACATCAACGACCCGCTGGTCTACTTCAGTCACTTTCGATTCCATAATGGAAGTGGGAGCACATCACGATGGATTTTGTGACCGATTTGTGTAGATCTCAGTGAGGATATGATGCCATTTGGTTAATCGTAGATCGATTGACAAAATCTACAAATTTCTTTCCTATACAGGTGACGGATACACAAGAGAAATTGGTTGTTCGTTACTTAGATAAGATTGCTCGATTGAATAGAGTACTAGTTTCCATCATTTCAGGTCATGACCCTCATTTTACATCACGATTTTGAGTGAAATTAAAAAATATGCTGGGTTCAAGATTGAATTTCAGTACAGCATCTCATCCCTAGACCGATGGTCAATCAGAAAGGATGATTCAGACACTCAAAGACATGTTATGTGCTAGTTTGTTGGACCAGCATACCGATTGGTATCGATGCTTGCAGTTGGCGGAATTTGTTTGAAAGAATAGTTTTCATGTAAGCATCGGTATGACACCTCATAAAGTACTATATGGGAGACATTGCAGAACTCCCATTTTCTGGATTGAAGTAGGCGAGAGACGCCTAGACAATCCGGAATTGATTGATCAAGCAACAAAGCAGTTGAACTTGATTCGACAATAGCTAAAAACAGCCCAGGATCGGCAGAAAAACCATGCTGATAATCGATGTAGGGAACTAGATTTGCGGTACATGAAAAAGTGTTCTTCAAGGTCGCCCCATGGAAAGGAGTCCTTCGTTTTCAGTAGCGAGGTAAGCTAGCACCTCGTTACGTTGGTCCATATGACATTGTCGAAAAGATCGGCACTGTTGCATACCGACTTGCCTTATCTCCAAATATGGAAAGAATTCACAATGTGTTTGACATTTCAATGTTGAGAAAGTATATGCGAGACCCTGCTTATGTGCTCAAAGAATCATCAGTCAAAGTTGCTGAAGACCTATCCTATCCCGTACAGCCAGTTGCCATACTAGATCGGTCATATCGATAGCTTTGTAGTCAAATCTTGCCTATGGTACTAATTGTTTGACGTAATGGCCAAATTGACGAACAGTCGTAGGAGACGGAGGATCTATGCATGCAAAATTTCTTTATCTTTTTGTTTAGATACATGAGCTAAAATTTCGATGACGAAATTTTTATTAGGAGGGTAGTATGCGAGACCCCGAATTTTCAGTCCTAAAAGTTCAGAAAGCGAGTGCAGGTGAAAAGACCTTTTTTTCCCTGGAGAAGAGGATGTGTGATGGCCCAAATTGGTAAGGAATGTCCGGCAATTATTTCTGGCATTAATTCCCTTTGATTTGAATCTTTATTGATTGATAATTACTTTAGAAAATAAAATTCCTAAAATTAAGGGAGAATAATTTCAGAATTTAATTATGATAATTATCTTATTTTAATGTAGTCATTAAAATAGGTAAATTAATTTCATAACCACCCTGTATAAAAAGGAATTAGGCTACACTTAAACCACACAGAAAATATGCAAAATTCGTCCAACCAAAAACCCTACACCTCTTTATTTCTCCCGAAATCTGCTTGAACTTCAAACAAGCATAACTCTCTCACACTTTGACGTATTCTTGTAAATAATAGCTTGTTGGAAAGCTATTTCTATTCTCTTTCTAACCTTCTTGGGATGTTTTCTGGAGGATAGTTGTTTTTACCAAAATTTAAATCGTAATTCGGCGAATTGCCAAAATTTGCTTGAACTTCAAAATAGCATAACTTTTTCACCATTTGTCGGATTCTTGAAAATAATAGCTTGTTGGAAAAATATTTCTGTCCTTTTTCTAAATGTATAGTCTTTTTTTCTGGAGATTAGTTTTTCTTTGTGAAAAACTAAATCGCAATTTGGCGGAATTACCAAAATCTATTTGAACTTCAAAATAGCATAACTCTTTCATTGTTTCTCGAATTCTTGTAAATAATAGCTGGCTGGAATGATTTTTCCATCCTCTTTCCAAAAATCTTGGGTTTTTATATGAAGATTTGTTTTCTTTTGTCTTACCTTACGTCACAATCCAGCGGGATTAGGGTTCAAAATTGTGCGACTCTGCCTTCAACTGATTTCTGTTGTTATTTTTCTTGTTTGTATGATTGTTTAGCATCCATTCATGTTGGAAAATCATGAATTCGTCCTTTAAATCTTCTGTATACATAAAATCAGTATGCCCTACCCTTGCCTTATTGTTGCCTATCTTAATCAATCAATTAACCTATTGGATTATGATCTTGTTTCTTTTGGTTGTACAAGTTGTAAACACCTAATCCTTCTTTGTTAACATGAAATCGCAACCCTTACACCTTGTATGCATAAAATTTTAGTTTGTCTTATATCCTATGCTTAGTTCCGAAATATACATAGTTAATTGGGATGATAATTCATGTTGAATATTGTTAAGTTCTTGGCTACCACATCACACATCTAAAAGGGAGGCACCTGCAGCATCTGATCACTGGTTTCTAATAGGTTTGGTGAGTGGAATTGGTAAGGAAATAGGGTACTCAGTTGCTTATTGAGTATGCATGCTTAGTTTGGTTTTGTCTTTGTTTTGTGATGCAATAGGTGGTTCGGATCTATTAAATAAAGGCAAAGGAATAACTTCTTGTTCAGAGAAAAGAGAGATAGGATCTATGCCTCATCGGTTTCTTACGAATTCTTGTTGCTTCTTGGTCATTTTTTATGCATACCCTTCATAATATTGCATGAAAATTGATTATATGGTATATACATGAATTGGGGATTATGATCCGATTACTTAGGCTATACCGAACCCTTGAGTTAGGTTATCATTGTCTAATTTGCATGTGTTCTGTGTTTTGAACAAATTGAATGTGTTCTGACGTGATTAAGAGTACCTAGCCGTGGTATTATGCTTTGTGCTAGCCTGTGTGTGCTTGTTTGTGTGTCAGGATGCTGTTCCGATGGCCATTCGGGGTAATCGCTGATGCTCCTTGGAAGAGGGGAGGCTCTTACTTGTAAGGGAGTCATATAGGTGGCAATCCCAAGCTTGCGCATTGTTGATGCCTAGTCCTGTGTGCTGGCTAGATGCCTAGTCCTTTGTACTGGCTAGATGCCTTGTCCTGTGTGCTGGCAAGATGCCCTAATCCTGTGTACTGGTTAGGATCCCTAGTCCTGTGTGCTAGCTAGATGCCTTGTCCTGTGTGCTGGCAAGATAAATAGGTTTGCTGATTAGTTTGTGTGTTAACCTTTTACCCTTTGTGCAGCAAAATCTTGGACAACACAGTTGGAAGGGGATAGCCTTTTCTTTTCCCTACTACCGAGAGTAACCTAATGAGTTTTTCTGCCTGTGTATTTCTGATTTTCAGAAGTCTTTGTAGTCCACCCTCAGCTTTAGTTTCGACCCTAACCTCTTCTGGTTGATTCTTGAATTACGTGATACCCTTAGATGAGTAGGGATGATCTGATGTTATTTTGGAGATGTTTGTTTAAGATTTCTATAGATCTTATAATGTTGTGACCCTACTGAGATTCTTGTAATCTCATCCTATTGTTTTTACCATTTTTCAGGTTTAGGTACTTTCGTTGTTCGTGGTACCAGTGTGTGAAAATCAAAGCTGCACGGCAGGGCGTTATCGAATCACTTTTGCATACTTGTCTCCTTGGTTGCTTGCGCTTATAGCATAAACATTGATTGAGCTATTTTCTGATTTTTCAAGATTCCTTCTTTGTTTGCTATTTTCGTATGTTGGAGATTCACTTGCTGGTTATTTGGATCCCTATGGGACTTGTGTGTTATGGATTTATTGATTAAATTTAAAAACTTCCGCTGATATTTTATTCACTCCGTATGATACTAGAATATTTTTCCAATATCATGCTCCAAACTTTAAAATCTTAAAGGAATTATCATGATAAAATCGAAACTAGATGGATAAGTCTCGTGGAATGCAGATAGGTCCTGGTTTGGTCTTGTTTGGGTTTCACGGCGGTAAGAGTTCTAATAGGAATAATTAATATTAGGTTAGGATTCGGGGTCCTTACATAAGCCTCAAATCCATCTGCAACTCATGCATACACTATCTCGCATATGCGCATACAACATCACAAGGATATGCATCGAAAATAACAACCAATAACAACGATCTTTAGAGAAACCGATGAGGCATAGATCCTACCTCTCTTGTCTCTGAAAGAGAAGCTATTCTTTTGCCTTTATTCAAGGGATCCGAACCACCTATAACATCGTAAGTCAAAGACAAAACTAAACTAAGTATATATACTCAGTAATCAAGTAGATATCCTATTTCCTTACTAATTCCACTCACCAAACCTATCAGAAACCAATGATCAGATGTCGCTGTTGCTTCCCCCTTGGATGTGTGATATAGTAGTCAAGAACTTAATAAAAATCAACTTGAATTACCGTCCCAATTAACATATAAATTTTGGTACTAAGAATAGAGAAATTGAGCAAATTGCAATTTTATGTATACAAGCCTTAGAGGTTGCGATTTCATGTTATAAAAGAAGGATTAGGTGTTAATAACACATACAACCAAAAGGAACAAGATTAGAAACCAACAGGTTAATCAATTGATCTAAATCGACAACAATAGGGAAAAGGGTAGGGCAAGTCGATTTCATACATAGGGAAGATTCAAAGGATGAATTCATGTTTTTACAATATGAATTAATGCCAAACAATCATACGAACAAGAGGAATAACATCAGAAATCAATTTTTAGGAAGAATCACAGAAGTTCGGCACCAAAACTAACGAATTACGACTTGAATTTCTATAAGGAAAAACTAACCTTCTGATGAACAACCCAAGATAGTTAGATAGAGAATGGAAAGAGCTTTCCAACAATCTATTTGTTGCAGAAATCTGACAAAGGATGAGAGAGTTATGCTAGTTTGAAGATCAAGGAAATTTTGGCAATGATAGGGATGGTGTACAGATTGATATTTGACGAATTTTGTGTGATTCTGATGTGGGATATAGGTCTGGCTGGCTACCTTTTTATATAGGGTGTTTATGGGATTAATTTCCTTACTTTAAAGGCTAAATAAGGTAAGATAATCATCAGAATTAAATTCTGGAATTATCTTTTCTTAATTTTAAGAGTTTTATCTTCTAAGATAAGTTTGAACTAATAAAGAAACAAATCAAAGGTAAATGAAACCAGAAACAATTACTAGACCTTCCATACCATTTTTGGCCATCACACATCCATTTCTTCAGAGGGAAAATGGTCTTTTCATCTGTACTGGCTTCTGTACTTCTATGACTCAAAATTCGAGGTCTCACATGGAAGATTTGTTGGATCGTGGTTTCATATGACCCAGTGTATCACCTTAGTGAGCACCTATCTTGTTTATGAAGAAGAAAGATGGTTTGTTGTGACTATGCATCGACTACTAGTAACTGAATCATGTGATTGTGAAGAACAAGTATCCTCTACCACAAATTGATGATTTGTTCGACTAGTGCCAAGTTGCAGCCGTGTTTTCCAAAATTGATCTCAGATCGGCACACCATCAGTTACGTGTTCATTAAGTTGACATTCCAAAAACTGCATTCATATCGCGATATAGACACTATGAATTTCTAGTTATGCCTTTTGGTTTGACCAATGCTCCAACTATGTTCATGGACCTAGTGAATCGAGTATTTCCAAAGTTCTTGGACAGATTCGTGATAGTCTTCATTGACAACTTTCTGATTTACTCAAAATCGGAGTATGCTGAACACTTGCAAATCATGCTGAAAATTCTGAGGGATTGACAACAGTTTGCGAAGTACTCTAAATGCAAATTCTGGTTAACTGAAGTTGGTTTCTTTCGCCAAATTTTTTCTTCCAGTTGTATTTTTGTTGATCCCAAGAAGATTGAATCCGTTGTTGCTTGGGAGCTCCCACGGAATGTATTTGAAATTTGCAACTTTCTTGGTTTAGCTGGATACTACTGTCACTTTGAAAGAAAATTTCTCGTTGCTTGCTGGTCTTTTGATGAAATTGACACGTAAAGGAGAGCCATTGGTGTTGTGTGAGAAATGCCAGCAAAGTTTTGAAGAGTTGAAAACCAAATTGATGACCGCACCTATCTTTATTTTTCCGGTAAGTGGAAAAGGATGTGGTTTATAGTGATACATCGAAATCTGGCCTTGGATATGTGCTGATGCAAGATGGGAATGTCTTTGCCAATGCTTCTCAACAGTTGTATTCTCATGACAGCAACGATCTTAAGCATGATTTGGAGTGTACAGCTGTAAGTATTGCATTTAAGATAAGGCGCCACTACTGGTATGACAAGACATGTAGAATCTTCACCGATCACAAAAACTTGAAGTATCTTCTTATGCAAAAAGAGTTGAATATAAGACAATAGAGGTGGGTTGAGCTGATTAAAGATTATGATTTGATCATTGAGTACCATCCCGGGAAAGCAAATGTTGTTGCTGATGCCTTAAACCGGAAGACCCATTCACCTTCTCCAACTGTTCTAGCCTATATGCATGTGCGCAAGTAAACAAGTATGTAAATGTGATGCGATATCGCCCCGCTGTGCAACCTTTATCTCACACACTGGTACCATGGACAGTGGATGTACCTAAGCCTGAAAAATGGTAAAAACAAAGGTATGAGATTACAAGAATCTCAGTAGGGTCACAGCTTCATAAGATCTGCAGAATCCTAAACACAAATCTCCCAATTCACATTAGATCATTCCTAAACAACTAAAGGGGATTACGCAATTCAAGAATAAATTAAAAAGAGGTTAGGGCCAAATCTATGGTTGAGGGACGACTACAAACACTTCCAAAAAATCAGAAGTACACAGGCAGGTAGAACTCATCAGATTACTCTCAGTAATGAAGAAGAAAGGCCATCCCCTTTCATCTGTGTTGTCCAAGACTTACTGCACAAAGGGTAGATGGTTAACACACAAACTAATCAGTAAGCCTATTCATCGTGCCTCGCAAGGACAAGTCGTCTTGCCACACATGGACTAGGACATCCCAAACCTCGCAAGGATAAGGGCTTCTTGCCTTGTAAGAACAGGGTTCCAGCCTCGCAAGGATAGGTGACGGTAGTATCCGGCTAAGCCAAGGAAACTACGAACTTCGAACACAATTTGCGGGGGTTCCCAGGCAATTACAACTTCAATTTTCTTTGGATCAACTAACACACCTTGGACGGAAACAACATGGCCAAGGAAACTGACTTCATATAACCAGAATTCCCATTTGGAGTACTTTGAGAATAGCCTCCGATCATTTAAAACATTCAGCACAATCTGCAAGTGCTTAGCATGCTCTTCTTCCGATTTTAAATGAATCAGAATGTCGTCGATGAAGACTATCACAAATTTATCCAAAAACTCATGGAACACACGATTCATCAAGTCCATGAACACAACTGGTGCATTGGTCAAACCAAATGGCATAACCAGAAATTCATAGTAGCCATATCGCGAACTGAACGCGGTCTTAGGAATATCAACATTACGAACTCGCAATTGATGGTATCCAATTCTGAGATCGTTCTTGGAGAATATGGCTTCACCCTGGAGTTGGTCAAACAAATCATCGATGCGTGGAAAAGGGTTGTTCTTCACAGTCACATGGTTCAGCTGCCGATAATCGATGTATAATCGCAGCAAACCATCTTTCTTCTTCACGAACAAGATAGGTGCTCCCCAAGGTGACACACTAGGTCGGATGAAACCACATTCCAGCAAATCTTCCAATTGCTTTTTTAGTTCCTTCATTTCCGCAAGAGCCATATGGTACGGAGGAATGGAAATCGGATTCGTACCAGGCACTAAGTCATTGCCAAATTCCACTTCCCTTACTGTTGTTAGACCGGCTATGTCTTCTGGAAATACTTTTGGAAATTTGCGAACCACTGTGACAAAATCCAGACCCGAGGATTCTTTGGAAATATCATGTATGTGTGCAAGATACTCAGTATGTAACGACCCCAATTCCTACTGATTAATATTTGCTCCGATTAAGGTCATTACCTCCATGAAACCCAAACAAACCCATAGACATCTAGGACCTATCTGAATCCCACCAGGCTTACTCACAAAGTTTTCAACTTTTAACATGTTCATTCTACATGTTTAATAACAATTGGAGAATGATATTGGATAATCATTCTGGTATCATATGGAATGAGTAAAAACATCAGTGGAAGTTTTTAAATTAAACCACTGGATTCATAACACACAAGTCGCGTAAGGATCCAAATAACCAGCAAGAATTCATCCAACATAGTCGAAAATAACAGGCAAAGGAGGAATTTTAAAATAAACCAGAAAGTAATCCAATTTTTTTTATTCAAGTTATATACGCAAGTAATCAAGGAACAAGTTTGCAAAAGTGATGCGATATCGCCCCGCCGTACAGCCTTGATCTCACACCCTGGTACCATGAGCAGTGAATGTACCTAAGCCTGAAAAAATGGTGAAAACAACGGAATGAGATTACAAGAATCTCAGTAGGGTCACAACATCATAAAATCTGCAAAAACCATAAACACAAATCTCCCGAACAACATCTGATCATTACTACGCAATTAAAGGGATTCATGCAATCCAAAGATTCAATTAAAAAAAGTATAGCCGAATCTAAGGCTTAGGAGGATTACAAACACTTTCGAAAAATATCAGAAGTACACAGGCAGGCATAACTCATTAGATGGTTCTCGGCAAGGAAGAAGAAAAGGTCATCCCCTTCCACCTTTGTTGTCCAAGGCTTACTGTAAGAAAGGTAATTGACTAACACACAAGCAAGTCAGAAAGCCTATTCATCTTGCCACAGAAGGACAAGTCATCCTAAGCCACACAAGGACGAGGGCTTCCTGCCACATAAGGATAGGGCTTCTGGCCACACAAGGACCAGTCATCCCAAACCACACAAGGATAAGGGGTTCCTACCACACAAGGACAGGGCTTCTGGCCACACAAGGATTAGAGATCCAGCGAGCTCTTGCTGGGATTTGCCACCCATACGACTCCCATACCAGTAAGAACCTCCCCTCTCACTAAGAGCATCAGCGTTTACCCTGAATGGCCACCGAAAAAGAATCCTGACACACAAACATCTACAAGCACACACAAGCAAGCACTAAGCACAAAACCACAACTGGGTATTCTCAATTATGTCAGATCACATTCAGCATGTTCAATACACATCACATATGCAAGCTAGGCACTCCTAACCCACCTAATATGAATGCGCATATAGTTTCACAATCATAGGTACCGAAATCAATTAATCAAACAATGAGGTCTCTGGAGAAACCGATGAGGCATAGATCCTACCTCTCTTGTCTCTGAACAAAAAAATTATTCCCTTGTCTTTATTCAATAATTCTACACTACCTATAGCATCACAAGGCAAAGCCAAAACCAAACTAAATATGCATATCCAATATCCAATTAAATACCCTATTTCCTTACCAATTCCACTCACCAAACCTATCAGAAACCAGTGATCAAATGCCGCAGGTGCCTCCCCTTTGGATGTGTGATGTGATAGCCAAGAATTTAACAAGAATCAACCTGAATTACCATCTCTAATTATCATACAATTTTCGGCACTAAGCATAGAGCAATAGGGAAAGTTGCGATTTCATGTTAACAAGTTGTAGGAGTTGCAATATCATGTTAACAAGGAAGGATTAAGGATTTATAACATGTATAATCAAAAGAAACAAGATCAGAATCCAATAGGTTAATCAATTGATCAAGATAGGCAACAATAAGACAGTAGGCAAAAGGTAGGGCATACTGATTTCATGTATAGTAAAGATTCAAAGGATGAATTCATGATTGTTCACTATGAATGGATATTAAACAATCATACGTATAAAGGTAACAACATCAGAGATCAATCAAAGGCAGAATTATACAAATCATAAAACCTAATTCGGCCGCCGATTTTCAACTTATCTTTCGACAAAGAATTATGAACGTACAAAAACAAAATATGGTTGGAAAGAGGATGAAGAGAGCTTTCCAACAAGATATTATTTTCAGGAATCCAACAAACGATGAGAGAGTTATGCTACATTGAAATACAAGAAGATTTTGGCAGTTCTACAGAGTTTTGACTTATCTTAAGAGAAAAAAATACTTACCTTCTAATGAAAAACCAAAGATGATTGGAAAGAGGATGAAAAGAGCTTTCCAAAAAGCTATTATTTGCAAGAATCTCGCAAACGATGAGAGAGTTACGCTAATTTAAAGTTTCAGCGAATTTTGGCAGATATAGGGAGGTGTAAGGGTTTTAGGCTATACGAGTTTTGTGTGCTGTTTATGAATTATTTTAGTTATTTTTGTGGGGTTGGATTCCTATTTACAATGGATGGATATAGAATTAAGATTACTACTTTAAAGGTTTTATTAAAGTAAGATAACTACCAGATTTAAATTCTGTAACTATCCTCTTTTAATTTTAGGGATTTTAATTCTTAAGGTGATTATCAGCAAATTAAGAACCAAATTAAAGGGAATTAATACAAGAAATAATTACCAAACATTCCTTACCAATTTCAGCCATCACACATCCTTTTCTTCAGAGGTAAAATGGTCTTTTCACCTATACTGACTTCTGGACTTTTAGGACTCAAAATTTGGGGTCTCACACAGTACATCCTTTGCTGATTAGTCGCTTTGCATGAAGCCATGATATTATGCTAGTTTGAACAACTCATTTATCACCTATCACCACATCAGGACTAGTCTCGGCATCACTTAGGGTGAATAGCCTTGTTGGTCTTGGTTGAGCCTCACCTGTGGATCCGTTGGGTGGTCCTCCTGGTGCGCATGTTGGCAATTTGGTGGGGTTAGCATACCCACCTCGGGTCGCACTAGATGTGCTTGTGATACGTCTCGGCTTCGGGCATTCCAGCTGATGTGCCCCATTTGTCCACAATTGTAACATTGACGTTGTTGAGTATTCCACGTAGTTCCACTGGAATTCGAACCAGAAAAATTCTTCTTATTGTTACTTCCATTGCCGTTAATTTTTGGAGGATAGGACCTAAAAGTATAGGGTCTCGTACGCCGATTAAATTTCGAATCTCGCCGGAAAGATCCACCACTAGTGGCTGCGGATGGCTTTTGGGTTTCCATGATCTTTTCGGCTTCAGTCGCAGCAACAATCAGTTCTTGCAAATTCTGTACCGGTGTCACACCAACGATGGTTTTGAGTTTGGTACACAGCCCATCCTGAAATCGCCTCGCAAACTAGTACGGTGAGCGTTCCTCTTCAGGTGCAAATCGGGACAAATCCCTTAATGCCTTTTCATATTCCAGCACCGAACGGGTTCCCTGTTCAAGCTTGTAGAAAGCTTGTCGCGGCTTGTTTTTTTCAAATCTCGTATAAAACCATTCGTCGAATTCATATAGAAATTCTTCCCATGTAGGCAGACGATCGCCAATCGCAAGCTCACAACTGTCCACCATGCAAGGGCTTCTCCTTTCAATAGGAAAGTGGCGATGGCTACCTTGTCATCATCAAAGATACATAAAAACAAAGATACTCGGCACAAGGTGTCGATCAATTTGCGAGTGGCAGCAGCTCCGGCTGAACCATTGAAATCTTTACATCCTAATTGTCAAGCTTCCTTCAATAGTTTTGTAATCATGATGGGAAAGTCTCTCGGCCTCCTTAGGATGTGCCGGCTGTAAAAGTTTAAGTGGAGGAATAGGTTCTTCCACAGGCACGGGTTCAGGAGCATTCTGAAGTTACGCCTCTATAGGTTGTTGATTTGCATAAATTCCTTACAATACGTTTAAGATTTGTGCCATCACATGATCGACGGCTGGTGCCTCAGGTTGGTTTTCGGGTTCAGCTTGCTCTCCGTGCTCAATTTATGCATTCGGCTCCTCTTGCTCAACAGGATGCTGTTCGGCCTTAAGTTTATACCTACCCTGTCGATCCCTTGTAGCGTTCAACCTTGCCATAATATACAAACATACAATTGTTACTTAACACATAACTATTTACGATACTATGAAAAGAAATGGTACCTGATAGAGTGGCATGCATCGGACGATATGAAGATGCTAGAAATCAAAGTACTGATGCACACGAGTATGGAAATTTTGGAATCCACATGCACACATACAATGCACACTCAAAAATTACCTCAACACACACATAAGCACTCAACAACAGTACAAACCATACACAGAAATCATCCAAAACCACATCTCATACATTCGGCAACAAACATGTCTCACACATATTCACATTTGGCAAGCATATACAATGATAAGAAACCCCACTAAACACTCAAAAACACATTAATTCATACAAGACATAAAAATACTCATAGACATGCAACAAGTTAATCAATCAGACACGACATCTAAACATATCTAACCAGGTTCTTAACATCTGATTAATTTTTGGTATTAGTCCTCTAAGTGAGTGGGCGTGCGCTCATGTACCTTCCAAAAATCAACAATCTAGTTAGTATACAATAAATCATATACCCTAAACCTTGCTCCGCTACCAAACCTGTAATGACCCCAATTCCTACCTATTAAAATTTGCTCTAATTAAGGCCATTACCGCCGTGAAATCCAAACAAGCCCAAAGACACCTAGAACCTAGGCAATGACAGGCATCGATCCTAACCGGTTTGCTGATCCAACATACTAACTCGTAGCATGTCTTCGAGTGTCTGAATCGTCCTTTCTGATTAACCATCGGTCTGAGGATGAAATGTTGTACTGAAATTCAATTTTGAACCAAGCAAAATTTGGAATTTTTTCCCAAAATCATAAGGTAAAACGAGGGTCACGATATGAAACGATAGAAACTGGCACTCCATGCAATCGAACAATCTCATCTAAGTAATGAACAACCAATTTCTCAGGTGTATCTGTCACACATATAGGAAGAAAGCGTTTAAATTTCGTCAATCGATCCACAATCACCCAAATGGTATCGTATCCCTACTACGATCTTGTGAGACCCCAAATTTGGAGTCTTAGAAGTCCAGAAGCCAGTGCAGGTGAAAAGACAATTTTATCCCTGAAAGAAAGGATGTGTGGTGGCCGAAATTGGTAAGAGTGGTATAGTAGTTAATTCTGATATAAATTCCCTTTAATCTAAGTCCTTATAGATAGATAATTGCCATAGAGATTAAAATCTCTAAGAATAGGGGAAGATAATTAAAGAATTTAATTATCTGGTAATTATCTTATTTTTAATAAAATCTTAAAAGTATTAATCATAATTCTATACCCATTAATTATAAATACGAAGCCAACCTCACAAAAATCATTCAGAGAAAACATACAAAATTCGTATAAGCCTAAGACCTTACACCTCCCTATAGTCGCCAAAATTCGCTGAAAATTTAAACCAGCATAACTCTCTTATCGTTCATCGGATCAATGAAAATAATAGCTTGTTGGAAAGCTCTTTTCATCCTCTTTCTAACCATCTTTTTTTTTTGTCAGAAGGTTAGTATTTCTTTCTTTAAAGATAAGTTGAAAATCGGCGGTGGAATTAGGTTTTTGCCAAATCGTCTTGAATTTCATAATAGCATAACTCTCTCATTGTTTGTCGGATCCCTACAAATAATAGCTTGTTGGGAAGCTCTTTTCATTCTCTTTCCAATCATATATATTTTATTATTTGGACGTAAACATTTCTTTGTTTAAGGTTAAGTAAGAAAGTGGTGACGAAATTAAGTGTTTTTTTTAAGATTTCTACAGTTTTTGTGTTCGTTTGATTTCTATTGTCGTTTTGCATGCTCTTATGATTTCTTAACATCTATTCATGATGTATGATCATGAATTTCCTTCTTTTAAACTTCTCTATGCTTAAAGTCAAAATTTTCCTATGCCCTACTTTTAACGATGAAATTTGCATAATTAATTGGAATGGTAATTCAGGTTAAATCTTGTTAAGTTCATGGCTATCACATCACACATCCAAGGGGGAGGCACCTGCAGCATCTGATCATTGGTTTCTAATAGGTTTGGTAAGTATAATTGGTAAGGAAATAGGGTATTCAATTGATTATTGAATATGCATGCTTAGTTTGTTTTCGTCTTTGCCTGGTGATAATATATGTGGTTCGAAATTATCTAATAAAGGCAAAGGAGTAACTTATTGTTCAGAGACAAGAGAGGTAGGATCTAGGCCTCATCATTTTCTCTAGGGACCCCTGTTATTTTCTTAATGCTTTTGTTAACTGCCTTTGTTGTATTGCATGCGTTTGGATTATAGGGTGAGAGTACGAAATTCGGAGTGAGATATGGATCTCTTAGGCTATAATGAATCCCTGAGTTAGGTATTGAGTGCCTGGGTTGCATATGTTATATGAATTGAATATGCTGAATGTGTTCTGACATGATTGAGGACACCCTGTTGTGGGATTATCCTTTGTACTTTCCTGTGTGTGCTTGTACGTGTTTGTGTGTCAGGATCCTTTTCCAGTGGCCATTTGGGGTAAGCGCTGATGATCCTAGGGAGAGGAGAGGTTCTTACTGGTATGGGAGTTATATGGGTGGCAAACCCCAACATGCACGTGCTGGATATCTGTCCTTGCAAGGCAGGAAGCCCTTATCCTTGCGAGGTTTGGGATGCCCTAGTCCGTGTGTAGCTTGGGAAGACTTGTCCGTGTGTGGCAAGAAGACTTGTCCTTGCGAGGCAAGATGAATAGGTTTACTGATTAGTTTGTGTGTTAACCATCTACCTTTTGTGCAGTAAACCTTAGACAACACAGGTGGAAGGGGATGGCCTTTCTTCTTCATTGCTGAGAGTAATCTGATGAGTTCTACCTGCCTGTGTACTTCTAATTTTTCGGAAGTGTTTGTAGTCCTCCCTCAACCATAGATTCGGTCGTAACCTCTTTTTAATTGATTCTTGAATTGCATGATCCCCTTTAGTTTTTTATGAATGATCTAATGTGAATTGGGAGATTTGTGTTTAGGAATTCTGCAGATCTTATGATGCTGTGACCCTACTGAGATTCTTGTAATCTCATACTATTTTTTTTACCATATTTCAGGCTTAGGTACATCCACTGTCCGTGGTACTAGTGTGTGAGATCAAGGCTGCACAGCAGGGTGATATCGCGTCACATTTACATACTTGTTTACTTGCGCATATAACATGAATAATTGGGCTACTTTTTGGTTTATTTAAAGAACCCTCCTTTTGCTTACTATTTCCGAAATATGTTGGAAGATTTCTTTCTGGTTAATTGGATCCCTATGGGACTTATGTGTTATGATCCCAATGATTTAATCTATAGACTTCCGCTGATAATTTATTCACTCCGTATGTTACCAGAATGTGTGTCCAATATCATGTTCCAATTGTTGTTAAACTTTAAAATAAACTTGCTAAAAGTCGGAAGTTAATGGTAAGCCTGGTGAGATTCAGATAGGTCGTAAGTGTCATTTAGGCTTATTTGGGTTTCACGGCGATGATGACCTTACTAGGAGTAAATTGTAATAGTTAGGAATTGGGGTCGTCACAGATCTAGGCCAATTGGCCACAAAATCCATTGTGACATGCTCCCACATCCATTATGGAATCGGAAGTGACTGAAGTAGTCCAGCGGGTCATTGATGTTCTATCTTTACTTGTTGACATATGAGACATTGGGAAACAAACTCAACAATGTGGCATTTCATGTTTGGCCACCAATACTGCTATTTTAAATCTTGGTACATCTTAGTGCTTCCGAGATGGATAGCGAAATTCGAACTATATGCCTCTCATAGAATAAGGTTACGAATATTAGTATCTTGTGGAACACATACCCGGTTTCTGAAGACTGGCACTTCGTCATCTCATATTCTTAAATCACGAACTATGGCATCAACACCATCAGAAAGTAGCTTCCAAATTTCAATTAGTTTTGGATCCTTTAATTGCTGATTCTGGATTTCCTCAATCAAGGTAGGTGTGACTTTGATTCGTGCCAACAATGAACCAGAATAATCAGTGCCAAGATGCACACAATTAGTCCTCAAATCCAGTAATATAGGCATGTAATGGGCGTGCATATAGGCCAAAACCGATGGGGAAGGAGGATGAAACTTTCTGCTTAAGGCATCAGCAACAACACTTGCCTTTCCAGGATGATATTTGATGATCAAATCTTAGTATTTCATCAGCTCTACCCATCGTTGTCTCATACTCAATTCTTTTTGCGTGAGTAGGTACTTCAAGCTTTTGTGATCACTGAAGATTCGGCATGTCTTGCCGTATAAGTAATGTCGCCATATTTTCAACGCAAACACCACAGCTACAAGCTCCAAATCATGTGTAGGATAGTTGTTTTCATGCGATCGTAACTTTCAGGAAGCATATGGAACGACTTTCCCATCTTGCATCAATACGCATCCATGTCCAGATTTTGACGCATCACTGTAAACCACATACCCCTTTCCACAAATAGATAAAGTAGGGATAGGTGCGGAAACTAACCGTTTTTTTTCAGTTCTTCAAAACTTCGCTGGCATTTATCGTTCCACACGAACGGCTCACCCTTGCGCGTCAGTTTTGTCAATGGTCTGGCAAGCAATAAAAAATTTTCCACAACGCGATGGCAACAACCTGCTAAGTAAAGGAAATTTCGAATTTTGAACACAGTCCGTGGGGGTTCCCAAGCAACTACGGCTTCAATCTTTTTTGGATCAACTATCACACCTTGTGCGGAAACAATATGGCCAAGGAAGCCAACTTCACGTAACCAGAATTCGCATTTGGAGTATTTTGCAAAAAACCGTTGATCCTTTAAAACTTTCAGCACAATCCGAAAATGCTTAGCATGCTCCTCTTCCGATTTTGAATATATCAAAATGTCATCAATGAAAACTATCACTAATTTATCTAGGAATTCATGGAACACACGATTCATCAGGTCCATAAACACAGCTGGTGCATTGGTCAAACCGAATGGCATAACCAGAAATTCGTAGTGACCGTTTCGCGATCTGAATGCGGTCTTCGGAATATCAGCATCATGAACTCGCAATTGAGGGTCTCCAGATCTGAGATGAAATTTGGAAAATACGGCTGCACCCTAGAGTTGGTCGAACAAATCATCAATGCGTAGCAAAGAGTACTTGTTTTTCACAATCACACGATTCAGCTGCCGATAGTCAATGCACAATTGCAGCTAACTGTCTTTCTTTTTCACGAACAGGACAGGGGTTCCCCAAGTTGACACACTTGGTCGGATGAAACCACGATCCAGAAAATCTTTCAATTTCGTTTTTAGTTCCTTCATTTCGGCAGGAGCCATACGGTACGGAGGAATCGAAATCAGATTCGTACCAGCAACTAACTCAATGCCAAATTCCACTTCCCTTACTGGTGGTAGACCGGATATGTCTTCTGGAAATAATTTTGGAAATTCGCGAACCACTAGGACAGATTCCAGACCCGAGTATTCTTTGGAAATATCATGTACGTGCGCGAGATACGCAGTACATCCTTTGTTGATTAGTCAATTTGCATCAAGCCAGTATATCATGCAAGTCGGAACAACTCACCTATCACCTTCAAAACAGTACTCGACACCATCAGGAAAAGTGAACCACACATGTTTGGTGAAACACTCCATACGGGCTTGATATTTCGCCAGACAGTCCATACCTAAAATCACATCTAACTCTCTGATGTCCAATGGAATTAGATCCACTTCAAGTACATTCGGACCCATACATACAGCACAGCCGATGTAAACTAGATCACAAATCAATTGCTCTCCCAAAGGAGTTAATACCACAATAGGAGGAGTCAAAGGAGAAAGAGGTCGATCCGTGCTAAGTGCTATCCTTGAACTTACAAATGATCTATTTTCTCTGGCTGAACCATTGAAATCTTTACATCCCAATTATTGAGCTTCCTTCAATAGTTTTGTAATCATGACGGGAAGTCTCTCGGCCTCCTTAGGATGTGCCGACTGTATAGGTTCAAGTGGAGGAATAGGTTCCTCCACAGGCGCGGGTCCAGCAGCATTCTGAATTTGCGCCTCCATACGCTATTGATTTGCAGCAATTCCTTGCAATATGCTTAATATTTCTGCCATCACAGGATCGATAACTGGTGCAGCTGGTGGCTCAGGTTGATTTTCGGCTTCTGGATGGGTCCAGTGAAAATTGAAGCATATCTGATTCCATTAGACATTAGGGAGTTGGAAATTATTCTAGGTATGGGTTTTTTGGCCAGATACAGAGCATAGATGGATTTTTTCACAAAGAGGGTATGGTTTAGTTTAACTGATGTTATAGAGTTTTGCTTTGAGGGTTATAGATGAGTGACACAAATATGTGTAGTCTCTTGGTTGAGTGCCAGACGGATGATCAGCAAGGGTTGTACAGCTTTCTTGGCACATGTTATAGATGTGACGGTTGAATCCCATGAGTTGAGCAATGTATCAGTGGTGAGGGAGTACCCAGATGTTTTCCTAGATGATGTCACAGGTTTGCCACTGGAGAGAGAGATTGAGTTTGAAATCGAGCTATTGTCATGCATAGCTCCTATCTCCATCCCACCATACAAGATGGCACCAATAGATTTGAAGCAGTTTAAGACCTAGCTTGATGATTTGGTGGATAAAGTGTTCATCAAACCCAGCATATCTCTATGGGTTATATATTTTTCCAGGCACACCAGTGTTATTCGTAAAGAAGAAGGATGGCACACTCTATTTATATATCGACTATAAGAAACTGAATTGGGCCACAGTGAAGAACTGATATCCACTGCCACATATTGATGATTTGTATGATTAACTTTAAGGTGCATCGAAGATCTTGAAGATTGACATGAGATCAGGATACCATCAGTTGAGGGTATGGGAGTCAGACATTCCGAAGGCACTATTTCGGTCACGATATGGCCATTATGAGCTTCAATTTATACTGTTAACCAATGCCTCATCCGTGTTTATTAACCTCATGAACAAAGTATTTCAAGAGTACTTAGATCAGTTTTCTACTAATTCATAAATTACATCTTGATTTATTCGAGATCGAAGGAGGAGCATACAGTGCATCTGAGGACAGTGTTGAACATACTTACAGCTCGACTATTGTAAGCTGAGTTTTCTAAGTGTGAGTTTTTGCTAAAATAAGATGACTTATTTTAACGACCCCAAATCCTAACCTATTAAAAATTGCTTCGATTAGGGCCCTTACCACCATGAAACCCAAACAAGCCGAAAACTAAGACCTATCTGAATCCCACAACACTTACTCATCTAATTTTTTATTTTTAATATATTCTTTATATTCATAACAATTGGAGCATGATATTGCACAAGCATTCAAGTATCATACGGGGTGAATCAAACATCAGCGAAAGTCTTTAGATTAAGTTATTGAAACCATAACACACAAGTCCCAGAAAGATCTAAAAATTCAACATGCAAACCTTTTAAAGTAATCCAGAAACAAACCATCAAAGGAGGGACCTAAATAACCAGAAAATAGTCCAAATCAAGGTTTATGTTATATGCGCAATCAATCAAGGAACAGTTATGCAAATGTGATGCGATATCGCCCCGCCATGCAGCCTTGATCTCACAAATTGGTACCAAGAACAAAGAATATACCTAAGCCTGAAAAATGGTGAAAACAACAAGATGAGATTATAAAAATCTTAGTAGGGGGTCATAACATCATAAGATCTACAGAAATCTTAAAGAAACATCTCCCAAACAACATCAGATTAACCTTACACAATTATGGCTATCATGCAATTCAAGAATTAATCAAAGGGATAGGGCCAAAATTAAAGCTGCAAGTGGATTACAAGCACTTCTGAAAATCAAAACTGTACAAGCAGGAAAACTCATCAGGTTACTCTTGCTAGTAAGAAAAAGAAAAGGTCATGAGTAAAAGGTTTTGCTGCACAATGAGTAAAAGGTTAACACACAAGTTAATCAGCAAGCCTATTCATCTTGCCAGCACACAGGACTAGGCATCCTAACCGGCACACAGGACAAGGTATTTAGCCAGCACACAAGACTAGGCATTCTAACCAGCACATAGGATTAGCGCATCTTGCCAGCACACAGGACAAGGCATCTAGCCAGCACACAGGACTAGGCATCTAGCCATTACACAGGACTAGAGATCCTAACCAGCACACAGGATTAGAGCATCTTGCCAACACACAGGATAAGGCATCTAGCCAGCACACAAGACTAGGCATCCTAACCAAAACACAGGACTAGGCATCCAGTGCGCGCAAGCTGGGGATTACCACCTATACAACTCCTTTACTAGTAAAAGCCTGCCCTCTCCCAAGGAGCATCAGCGCTTACCCCGAATGTCCATCAGAATAGGATCCTGACACACAAACATGTACAAGCACACACAAGCAAGTATAAAACATAATACCACAATAAGGTATTCTCAATCATGTTAGAACATAATCAGGATGTTCAATACACACAACACATGAAAATTAGGCACACATAACCTATCTCAAAGGGTTCGGTATTTCCTAAGTAATCAGATCTTAATCTTCTATTCATGCATTTACCATATAATCAATTCGCATACAATATTAACAAAGGTATGCATCGAAAATAACCAACAAGCAACAAGGATCTCTGGAGAAACTAATGAGGCATAGATCCTACCTCTCTTGTCTCTGAATAAGAAGCTATTCTTTTGCCTTTATTTAAAGGTTCCGAACCACCTATAGTATCACAAAGAAAAGACAAAACCAAACTAAGCATGCATACTTAATAACCAATTGAATACTCTATTTCCTTACCAATTCCAGTCACTAAACTTATCAGAAACCAGTGATCAAGATAGGCAACAAGGGTAAGGCATACTAATTTCATGTATAGAAATTATTCACAAGAAGAATTCATGATTTTAGAACAGGAATAGATTCCAAACAATCATACAAACAAGAGAAACAACAATAAAAATCAATTGAAGGCAGAACCACACAATTTTAAAACCTAATCCCGCCGAAATACGACATAACTTACGACAAAGAAAAATTAACCTCCAGAAAAACAAACACAAGATTATTTGAAAGAGGATAAAGAGAGATTTCCAACAAGATATTATTCGCAAGAATCCGACAAAGGATGAGAGAGTGATGCCTATTTGAAGTTCAACCAGATTTTGGCAATTCTGACAAATTATGATTTAACTTTTAAAGAAGAGAAACTAAACTTCAGATGAACAACCCAATATTTTGGGAAATAAGATGACGAGATATTTCCAACAAGCTATTACTCGTAAGAATCTGACAAAGGATGAGAGAGTTATGCTATGTTGAAGTTTAAGCAGATTTTGGCATTTTTGCCGAATTATGATTTAAATTTTAACATAGAAAAACTAATTTCCAGATGAAAAACCCTAGATCTATGGAAAGAGGACAGAAAACGATTTCCAACAAGCTATTATTTGCAATAATTTTCCAAAGTATGAGAGAGTTATGCTTGTTTGAAGTTCATACAGATTTCGGCAAAAATAGGGAGATGTAGGGTTTTTGGTTGGACGAATTTTGTATATTTTTTGTGTGAGGTTTAAGTGTGGCCAGTTTCCTATTTATATAAGGTGGTTATGGGATTAATTTACCTACTTTAAAGATTAGATTAAAGTAAGATAATTATCAGAATTAAATTGAGATTTTATTTTCTAAGGTAATTTTCCACCAATAAATATTCAAATTAAAGGGAATAAAAACCAGAATTAACTAGTGGACATTCCTTACCAATTTCAGCCATCACACATCTTTTTCTTCAGGGAAAAAATGGTCTTTTCACCTGCACTAGCTTCTGGACTTCTAGGACTCAAAATTCGGGGTCTAACACTTATTGAGGCACGTGGTATCAGCTAGAGGAGTGTTAGTGGATCTCAAGAAGATAGAGGCAGTTGTATCTTGGGAGCCACCCCATAGTGTTATAAAGATCCTTAGCTTCCTTTGTTTTGTAGGCTACCATAGGTGGTTTGTGGAGAACTACTCAATTTTAGCAGGTTCTTTGATGCTTTTGACATGCAAGGGTGTTACGTTTGTTTGATCTAAGAAGTGTGAGCGATATCACCCCGCCGTGCAGCCTTGATCTCACGCCCTGGTACCACGAACTGTGAATATACCTAAGCCTGAAAAATGGTAAAAAAAACGGTTTGAGATTACAAGAATCTCAGTAGGGTCACAGCATCATAAGATCTACAGAATCCTTAAACACAAATCTCCCAATTCACATAAGATCATTCCTAAACAACTAAAGGGGATCACGCAATTAAAAAACCAATCAAAAGAGGTTTGGGCCGAATCTATGGCTGAGGGAGGACTTCAAACACTTCTGAAAGCTCAGAAGTACACAGGCAGGTGAAACACACCACATTGCCCTCGGCAATGAAGAAGAAAGGCCATCCCTTTCCACCTGTGTTGTCCAAAAATTACTGCACAAAGGGTAGATGGTTAACACGCAAACTAATCAGTAAGCCTTTCATCTTGTCCTCACAAGGAAAAGTCGACTAGTCCCATATAGACAAGTCTTCCCTAGTCACATACCTATTAGGGCATCCTAGGTCACATACCTACCAGGGCTTACTGCCACACAAGGACAGGGTTCCTGCCACACAAAGACCAGACCTCCAGCAAGTTCTTGCTGGGATTTGTCGCTCATACAACTCCCATACCAGTAAGAACCTCTCCTCTCCCTAGGAGCATCATCACTTACCCCGAATGGACACCGGAATAGTATCCTGAGACACAGACACGTACAAGCACACACAAGCAAGTACAAAGCATAATACCACAACAGGGTATCCTCAATCATGTCAGAACACAATCAACTTATCCAATTCACATAACCATTGCATCCCAGGCACTCAATTCCTAACTCAGGCGCTTCAATATAGCCTAGGAGATTCATATCTCATTCCGAATTTCATACTCTCACCCTATAATCCAATCGCAAGCAATACAACAAGGGCAGGTAACAAAAACATCAAGAAAAGAGCAGGGGTCTCTGGAGAAACCGATGAGGCATAGATCCTACCTCTCTTGTCTCTGAATAAGAAGCTACTCCTTTGCCTTTATTAAGTAAATCCGAACCACCTAAATTATCACCAGGCAAAGACAAAAACAAACTAAGCATGCATATTCATTAGTCAATTGAATATCCTATTTCCTTACCAATACCATTCACTAAACCTATTAGAAAACCAGTGATCAGACATTGCAGGTGCCTCCCCCTTGGATGTGCGATGTGATAGCCAGGAAATTAACAAGATTCAACCTGAATTTACCATGCCAATTAACTATGGAAATCTTGTCACTAAAAGTAGAGCATAGAGCAATTTCGTCTTAACCTTAAACAAGAAAATATTTACATCCAAGCTTTGATTTATATATGGTTGGAAATAGGATGAAAAGATCTTTCCAACAAGCTATTATTTGTAAGGATCTAACAAACAATTAGAAAGTTATGCTATTTTGAAATTTAAGAAGATTTGGCGAAAACCTAATTCCACCGACGATTTTCAAGTTAACCTTAGATAAAGGAATACTAATCTCCTAACGAAAAATAAATGATGGTTGGAAAGAGAATTAATAAAGCTTTCTAAAAAGATATTATTCGCAGAGATATAACAAACAAAAAAAGAGTTATCCTATTCTGAATTTCAAGAAGATTTGGCAGTGCCACCGAATTTAAACTTGACATTTGAGAAAGAAATACTAACCTTCTCAAACAAAATAAACAATGGTTCGAAAGATGATGAAGAGAGCTTTCCAATAAGCTATTATTCGCAGAGATCCGACGAACGATGAGTGAGTTATGCTGATTTGAAGTTTCTGCAAATTATGACGGCTATAGGGAGGTATAGGGTTTTAGGCTCATACGAATTTGTAAGTTTTCTATGAATGATTTTTCTGAGGTTGGCTTCCTATTTATAATGAATGGATATATAATTATGATTACTACTTTTAATCGCTTTACCATAATAAGATAATCTACCAGATAATTAAACTCTAAATTATCTTTCCTATTTTTAGGGTCTTTAATCTCTAAGGCAATTATCCCTCTATATGGACAATCTCTAAGGAAATTATCCATCTACAAGAACTTAGATCAAAGAGAATTTTAAAAAAGTTAACTACTAAACAATCTTACCAATTTCGGCCATCACACATCCTTTCCTTTAGGGGAAAAATTGTCTTTTCATCTGCACTGGCTTCTGGACTTCTAGGACTCAAAATTCGGGGCCTTACACTTTTTTTTGAATAATAGGCTGCCTCCCATTAAACGTCTTAATTATGGTCATGGAATTACCTTTTGAGCTTTAATTTGTAGCCTGTGTTGGTTGTTTTGCATCATTTGGATCATTGCAAACTTGATCTGAAAGTTATTAACATGAATGGCTGGCCTGTGGATGCTGTCTCTGAATGTCTCAGCTCTTGGTGTGTTATAATCCATGACAATTCTATGCCTTAGCTGCAGATTAGCCCCAATTGGTTCACATTATCATCTTTATTGACAACATCTCAGTTATGGTTGTCCATCTTTTGGCCTAATAACTTAAGTCGCCTGAGCTTCTGTATATAGTATTTTCAACTGAAAACTCAATAAACTCTACGTCAAGCTTCTTACTCCTTAAGTTATACTTGTTCTCCAGCTCTAAACACCAAAACAAAATAAAAGAAATTTAATTTAGAAAAAGAATTACGGTTAAATTGTCAATTTTAAAATTGTTTTCCCCGGCAATGGTGCCAAAAACTTATTGGAGTAAAATTGAATTTACCTCTAATCGCAAGTGCATGATGTCAACAAGTGATATAGTTCGGAAGAATAAGTATCGATCCCACAGGGAAAAACTGTTTAAGATTAATCAATTCGCTGAATCCTCTACTCTAGTTAAAACAATTGAATACTGGGCTTGATTTCACAAAAAATTTAATTACTAAATCTAAGTAGCTGAAATAAAAATCGTTAATGAATCAATAAACTGAATTAGAATTCGCACCTATAACCTATTTTGCTATCTAACCTAGAAGATGTTCCTGATTTCCTTTCATCCAATAATACCTTTCTAGGCTAACATAGCTATATTCCTATGCTAATTCAATTACTAGGTTGATTATCCCCAATCAGTTTGAACTCTAGGTTTGGTAGATATATTCCTATTTTGTTAATTATGGGTTACCTAAGTATTCTAACCCTACGTCGGAACCTAAACCAATATCCCTGTCAGATTAAAATTACCTAAAACGAAGTGATCAGTTTCATAATGAAGAACAAGGTAGAATAAACTTCACTAGTTAGTAGGTTATTAGATTCCGGTGTGAATCCTGATTGGGTGTTTAAAAACTAAAACGACGGAACAAAATAAAAACTAGTAAAGCAAAATCAATTATCATACTTAAAATTCAAATAACATACCATAGTTTAATCTCTAAAAGATGTTGAATCCCAACAATAAAACTGATGTTTATGCTTTATCAACTAACAATTTGATACAATACAATAACTCCCTAACATCTGTTTATATGAAATTCTAGGTTTTTAATCCTTATCTCTAAAGAAATCGTCCTTATCTGCGTATTTCTAGCCTTTATCTCATATGTCCAACCGATAGGGTAATGTGCTCCGACTGGTCGGTGCATCTTCGGAAGTTACGTATGTAACTCATTTTCAGTGTTCCAGCCAGTCGGGTAAGGTGCTCTGGCCGGTTAGTGCATCCTACACAAAATATTCTTTTTGTTCTAACCAGTCGGTGCATCTTTATATCCGCAATTTTTGTTTTTGATGTTTCGACACGTTTCTCATATGTAAACACCTCCTTTTTCCGTTAAAAACCTTAACACACCTATTTACCTCACAATTCTCATCAAATGGTCAAAGCATTCACCAATTAAACATAATTAGCATGTAATTAACCTAAAATCAAACTAAAATCACAAGGATGACCAGTGTTAAAAATAGATCATCAATACCACCAGTGGACATAGCAAATGACTTGTCTTACACGACATAACCAGTTGCGATTGTGGATAGGTCTGTGAAACAACTTTGATGTCGCAATGTTCTGATGGTTAAGGTTGTTTGACACAGTGACAAAAATGAGGAGCTACTTTGGACGACTGAGCAGTCTATGAGAGAGTAGTACCAGCAGTAGTTTGAGGAACATGGTAAGTGAATTTTGTGGATGAAATTCCTACAAAGAGGGGAGGATGTGGAACCTCGTCTCTCCGAGTGCCTAGTTAATGTTATCTTTCAGTGAGAGTGTCCGATTTATAATCCATTGTGAGAGTTTGATCGCTTTGACCGAGGTAAACTATTTGACTCAAGAGTTGGCCAATAAAGTGGACATAATCATAGGAAACCTAGGTCACATTTAGGTGTCCTAGCGAGTAGTCTAGGTCAAGTGTCGAGATTTGAGACAGAAGAAATCGATTTGGGCTAGTTCGAGATCCGTTTTGATCGACCATGGGCTTTTGAGCCTGTTTACTATTTTTTGACCCCATTTATCATTTCTTGAGCCCAAATTATTAACTAACCTATTTTTTATGTTTTATGATTTAAAATCCCTTCGTGGCCCACTCAGGACATATCAAGCTTTTAAAATGTTTAGTTTGGGTTTTTTCTAGGATTCTTGCCCGAAGTACAATAGTCAGCCCAACCCAACACTTAGAAATTTTTCTAAGTGTCAGAACCACTTGCAGCCTCTCCCCTCTTTTCTTCCATTTCTCTCTCTTACGCACTCACCAAAGAACCCGATCGTCCCCTTTCGATTTTCCTTTGAAGAAAACCACTAGGTATTAGCCCTAAACACTTTCCTAACCTCCCACGGATCAAGAGGCTGAAATTTGATCGTTTTTCATTTTAGGGAATTTTTGGAGATTTTGTGGTAAGTGCCTTAAATTTTCGTTTTTCTAGTCAAATTTTTATTGCTTTAGGTTGCTTTCAATGTTTCTAAGCTAGTTTGGTTGATTGGATTGCTTGAAAAAACCTTCTGATCCATGGGTGAGCATTTTGGGTTCTGATGGAAATTTCAGTAGTTTTAAGTCTTAGACGGCTTGCGTAAGGAGTGGGTATTTTGCCGTTGGTTGGATTTCTAGATTTCCGAGCTAAGAGTGAGTTTTAAGGGTGAGAAATGTGTTAGTTTGAGTGATAATGGGGTCTCTTAGGGTTTATTTCCAGTTTTGAATTCTTTTGTCGATTTTTGTTGATTTTGAGCTTATTTGTGCTTTGGTTTGATTTATGTGTTTAGGCGGTGTTAGAGTCATCGATAAAGGTAAGGGTATTGCCATTGAGTGGTCTGCATGACAAGAGGTGGGAGTTGAGGTTTCATTTCCTTACATGGAAATGTTTTGGTTTATTGTGATAAAATTTGAAAAATTGCTTGGTTTTGAATAGAGGTCATACATGCATTGTGAATGATGGTCATACTAGGTTCATAAACTTCCTTGCCATGTTTTGGGTTTATTAAATGTATGTTTGAACTCCTAAGCATGATGGTTGTATGTTTATGTAATTTTTGAGGTCATGTGATGAGATGAACATACCCTTGTGATTGATTGAGATTTGAACCTTTGAATTGTGAGTTTTGTGACTTGCAAGGTATATTTTTGTTGCCAAGAAACTTTTGTGAGGGTTCTCGAGGGTTTGGGGGGATTTAATATATGTTTTTGGGCGAGTTTTGGAGTACCATGTCCTGAAGTGTACACGTGTGTTTTTCCCAGCAGCCCGTGTACTTCTCGACAGAGAAATACATGACCTGTGCAAGAGTGTACATGGTCGTATACTCAGGTCGTGTACTAGTACATAGCCTGTGCATGAAAGTACACGGTCATGTACTATTACAAACCCTATACTTTTCCTACAGCCCATGTACCCCCTTTGACACTTCCAAACCTACCCTAAAGCTATCAAACACCAAATAAATATCATTAAACACCTAAATCAACCTTAGATGAATAGCCATAAGTGCTCGTTAAACGTTTCCTGCATTATAGTTTTACTATGTAAAAATAATATATATACATTTGTTAGAAAAAATTGGGAATTGATGATTAATGCTTGGCTAAAGCAAGGTAAGTACATGGAATCCCAGCTGAGGGAAATATTGCTTACCAAATATTGTTGTATAGATGGATAATATATGTGTACCTAAATTTGCTATGACTTAGTAACCTGCCTAAATTTGCTATGACTAAGCAGGCTATGTGTTTATATATGTACAGATTGGTGATTGAGAGCAATAGTATGTTTTCTCCACTCGATATAGGATAATATTGGTAGTAGGGGTTTATATATATTTTTAAAACAAAAAATTAACTACAAGTGGCCTTTCGGTTTCCCTTTAGTAAGGGTTACTTGAAAGTGCTTTTTGATCCATCCCGATAGGTTCTTGAGACATAGTGGCCCATGTGACGATGATGTGTACTGTGAATTTATAAAACCTATTGGGATATATTTAATTGCTTCGTATTCTAAAATTTATGCATTATATGTTATTGCTTATGAAATATATTGAGTGAGTGTTTAATATGCATGGATGATAATGGTGTTTAAAGTAACTATCGTGAGACCTTGATTTTTGTGTCATAGAAGTCCAGAAGCCAATACAAGTAACATGACCATTTTGCCCATGAAGAAATAGATGTGTGATAGCCGAAAATGGTGCTGAAGGTTCAATGCTCATTTTTGATTTGATTTCTCCTTTATTTCATTTTCTTCTTGATTTATTTATATCTTAAATGAGAATCTCCTAAAATTTAGGGAAAATTTCAGAATTTAATCCTAATGATTATCCCCTTATATTTAGCCTTAAAAGTTGAAAAAATTAAGTCCCATTACACCCTATAAAAGGAAGTAGTTGGCTATACTTAGATCCCACACCAAAAACTTATAAAATTTTCACACAATCAAACCCTAGTCCCTACCTTTGCTGCTGAAATTCTTCAAACATTCACCCTTGCCAAAATTTTTTATCCTTCATCAGATTTCTATGAATAATAGCTTGTTGGAAATCTCTTTCCATCCTCTATCTTTCTATCTTGGTTTCATCATTAGAAGGATAGATTTTCCTTGTACTTTTCCTTATCACAATTCCCTAGGTGTAATTGCCGAAATTGTTTGATTAAATCTTCAATTGGTTTTTGTTATTGTTCCTCTTGTTCATATGATTGTTTGGCACCTATCCTTAGTATGGTTTTGTCTTTTCCTTATGGTTATATAGGTGGTTCTGATCCCTTTAATAATGGAAAAGGGATAGCTACTTGTTCAAAGAGAAGAAAGGTAGGATCTATACCTTATCGGTTTCTCCAGAGATCCTTATTGTTTGGTTGATGAATTTGATAATCGTCCATGCTACTGTGTATGCGAATTCATGTATAGTGTATATATGAGTTGTGGATTGAGCTAAGATCCTTTAGGAAATTTTGGACCCTTGAGATAGATTGTTTATGCCTAATTCACATATGTTGTGTGCATTGAACATACTAATTGTGTTGTGATATGATCAAGCATGCCCTATTGTGATGTTATGCTTTGTAGTTACTTGTGTGTGCTTGTACATGTTTGTGTATCAGGATCCTTTCTTGGTGGCCATTTAGGGTAAACGTTGATGCTCCTTGGGAGAGGAGAGGTTCTTAATGGTATGGGAGTCGTATGGGTGGCAATCCCCAGCATGTGCACACTGGATGCCTAGTCCTTGTGTACCTAGATGCCTTATTCTGTGTGCTGGCAAGATGAATATGCTTGGTGATTAGCTTACATGCAAATCTTTTACTCTTTGTACAGCAAAGCCTTGGACAACACAGGTGGAAGGGGATGACCTTTTCTATTGATGCTATTGAATGATTATTTTCCTGCCTGTGTACTTTTGTTTTTAGAAGTGTATGTAGTCCACCCTCAACCTATAACTTTCAGCCCTATCCTTACTAAGATTGTTTGATGATTGTGTGATATCCCTTTAGATGTGTATGAAAATTTGATGTTGTTCAAGAGATGTTTGTTTAGATTTCTGCAAATCTTATGATGTTGTGACCCTACTGAGATTCTTGTAATATCACCCTGTTATTTTCACCATTTTTCAGGCTTAGGTACATCATTTGTTTGTGGTAACATGAAGTTTGATTGGACTACTTTCTAGTTTTTGAAACCCTCCTTTACTTGTTTGTTTCTAGAATTAATGGGAGGATTACTTGTTAGATTTTGAGATCTCTATGGGACTTGTGTATTGTGATTCCTTTCATTAATTACAAAGGCTTGGGCTGATGATTTTATTCACTTTGTATGTTCCAAAAATGTTTTTCCATTGTTATCATGCTCCAACCTTTAAAAACATAAGAGAGAAACTTAATAAAATCTGACTTTAGGATGGATAAGCCTTGTGGGATTCAGATAGGTCCTAAGTTGGGTTTGTTTGGGTTTCACGGTGGAAAGGGTCCCAATAGGTTGGGTTTGGGTCCTTACAACTATTTTATAATTGTTTTTACTTATGCCTCTATTCTACCAGATATACTTATGATGTTGTAACTTCCACTGAGGCCTTTGATCTCACCCCCTCTTGTTGATCATTTCAGAGCTAGCTCATCAGCCATAGTCATTCATCTTTGAGATCCAATTTTTCCGGTGTTGGTCTTAGAGTTGGATTATTGCACTTGCATATCTTGGAAGCTCGGCAGACCAAGGAAACCAACTTCGCATAACTAGAATTCACATTTGGAGTATTTTGCAAACAACCACCGATTCCTCAGAATATTCAGCACAATCCGCAAGTGCCCAGCATGCTCCTCTTCCGATTCTGAATAAATCAGAATATCATCGATGAACACTATCACAAATTTGTCTAGGAACTCTTGAAACACATGATTCATCAGGTCCATGAACACGGTTAGTACATTGGTCAAACCGAATGGCATAACCAGAAATTCCTAGTGGCCGTATTGCGATCTGAATGCAGTTTTCAGAATATCAATATCACGAACTAACAATTGATGGTATCCAGATCTGATGTAAGGACCACGAATCCTATTATCAATTGCTCCTATTAGGACCTTTACTGCCATGAAACCCAAACAAGCCCGAACCAGGATCTGTTTGAATCACACAAGGATTATACATCTATATTCGATTTTAGCATGTTAATTCCTTTAAGATTTTAAAGTTTGGAGCATGATATTGGACAAAAATTCTTGTATCATACAGAGTGAATGAAACATCAGGGGAAGTTTTTAAATTTAATCAATGAATCCATAACAAACAAGTCCCATAAGGATCCAAATAACCAACAAGTGGACCTCCAACATAATTCGGAAATAACAAGCAAAAGAGGAATCTTGAAAAACCAGAAAATAGTTCAATCAATGATCATGTTATATGCGTAAGTAGCAGAGGAGGAAAGTATGCAAAAGTGATGCGATATTGCCCAGCCATGCAGCCTTGATTCTCAAACACTGGTTTCATGAACAGCGAATGTACCTAAGCCTGAAAAATGGTGAAAACAACAGGGCGAGATTACAAGAATCTTAGTAGGGTCACGGCATCATAAGATCTACAGAAATTTTAAAACAAACATCTACCTAACAACATCAAATTATCCCTACCCATCTAAGGGTATCAAATAATTCAAGAATCAACCAAAAAGGTTAAGGTTAAAACTAAAGCTGAGGGTGGACTACAAACACTTCCAAAAATCATAACTACATAGGCAAGAAAACACATTAGGATACTCTTGGCAGTAAGAAAAAGAAAGGACATCCCTTTCCACCTATGTTGTCCAAGTCTTTGTTACACAAAGGGTAAGAGGTTAGCATACAAGCTAATAAGCAAGCCTATTCATCTTCCCAGTACACAGGACAAGACATCTAGCCAGCATCCAGGACCAGACATCCTAACCAGCACACAAGATTAGGGCAACTTGCCAGTGCACAGGACAAGGCATCTAGCAAGGAAAAATGACTAGGCATCTAGCCAGCACACAAGACTAGGCATCCAGCACGATGACTTTTCCATCTTGCATCAATACGCATCCAAGTCTGGATCTCGATGCATCGCTGTAAACCATATACTCTTTCCCACCGACTGGTAAGGTGAGGATAGGTGCGGAAATTAACCATTTTTTTAGTTCTTCGAAACTTTGCTGGCATCTCTCGTTCCATATGAATGGTTCACCCTTGCATGTCGGTTTCGTCAATGGTCCAGCAAGCGATGAAAAATTTTCCACGAAACGACAATAGTATCCAGCAAAGCCAAGGAAACTACGGACTTCAAATATAGTTCGCAGGGGTTCCCAAGCAACTACAGCTTCAATTTTCTTTGAATCAACAAGGACAACTTGGACAGAAACAACATGGCCAAGGAAACCTACTTTGCGTATCCAGAATTCGCATTTGGAGTACTTTGAGAACAACCGCCTATCCCTCAAAACATTCAGCACAATCCGTAGGTGCTTAGCATGCTCTTCTTCCAATTTTGAATAAATTATATTGTCGTCGATGAAGAGTATAACAAATCTATCACCACATCAGGGCTAGCTTCGGCATCAATGAAGGTGAACAATCTTGTTGGTCTGGGTTGTGTCTCATTTGTGGATCCGTTTGGTGTTCTTCCTGGTGCGCATGTTGGTGGTTTGGTGGGGTTGGCATATCCACCTCGGCCCTGCATTTGGTGTGCCTGTGATACGCCTTGGTTTCAGGCAGTCCCTTTGAACATGGCCCATCTCGCCACAATTATAACATCGACGTGGCTGCAGATTCCACCTATATCCACTAGAATTTGGACCAAAAAAGTTCTTCCTGTTGCTACCTCTATTGCCGCCATTGTTTTTCGGAGGATAGAACCTCAAAAGATAGGGTCCTATACACCGATTGAACTTCGAATCTCTCCTGAAAGGTCCGCCATTAGTGGCTGCGGATGGCTTATTGGTTTGCACGATCTTTTCAGCTTCAGTTGGGGGAACAAGTAGTTGGGGGAACAAGTGGTTTTGAGTTAGCTACTCAGCCCATCCTGAAATCGTCTTGCAAACTGGTATGGTGTGCGATCCCTCCTCTGGTGCAAATCAGGACAGCTCCCTTAATACCTTCTCGTATTTCAGCACCGAACGGGTGCCCTATTCAAGCTTGTAGAAAGCTTGTCGCTGCTCATTTTTATGGAATCTCGTATAAAACCTTTCGTCGAACTCATACCAAAATTCTTCCCAAGTAGGCAAACGATCGCCGAAACGCAAACTCACTGCTGTCCACCATGCAAAGGCTTCTTCCTCAAGTAGGAAAGTGGTAATGGAAACCTTGTCATCATCTGAGATACGCAAGAACAATGACTCTCAGCAGATGGTGTCTATCCATTCACGAGCTGCTACAGCCCTGCCTGAACCACTGAAATCTTTGCATCCCAATTGTTGAACTACCTTCAACAATTTTGTAATCACGACGGGAAGTCTCTCAACTTCCTTTGGGTGAGCCGGCTGTGCAGGCTCAAGTGGAGGAATAGGTTCTTCCACGGGCACGGGTGCAAAAGCATTTGAAATTGCGCCTCCATATGCTACTGATTTGCAGCAATACCTTGCAATACATTTAGGATTTGTTCCATCACAGGATCGATGGCTGGTGCGGCTGGTGCCTCAGGTTGGTTTTCGAGCTCAATTTGACCTCCCTGCTCAATTTGTGCATTTGGCTCCTCTTGCTCAACAGGTTGCTGTTCGGCCTGAACCTCATACCTACTCCATCTACCGTTTAGTACACTTGGCCTTGCCATACTATACGAATACACAAACGTCACACAACACATAACCCAAATACTAAATTATGAAAAGAAGTGGTACCTGGTGGAGGGACATGCACTAGACGATACGCATATGCTGGAAAACAAAATACACATGCACCCAAGTACACACAAATTTGGGAAATCATATGCACACTCGGAAATTACATCAATACACACATATAAGCACTCGGCAAACAATCAGAAAGCATTCGGTCAACACACAGGGACATTCGGTAACACTTTCAGGAATTTTAATTATCACGCAAAAACATACATAAGCATTCGGAAGGAAAACATGTATCAACAATATCGATTCGACAACATTTAAAGAAAACAAAGCAAACACATTAAGTCATATAGTGCATAAAACTACACATAAACACACAGCAAGCTAAATTATCAATTTCATTATTTAAATCTTACAAACCAATCCCTTTTAAGTATTAGATCATTTTCGGTATTAGCCCCTAAGTGAGTGGGTGTGTGCGCATGTATCTACCTACAAACACAAAATCAACAAACAAATTAGTTTATAACAAATCATTTCTCTAAACCAAGCTCCGCTACCAAACCTGTAAAGATCCCAAATCCTAACCTAGGATTAATTCCTTCTATTAGAACCCTTACCGTCATGAAACCCAAACAATCCCAAACCAGGAACTTTCTAAGTCCTACATGGCTTATCCATCTAGTTTTGATTTTAGAATGTTAATTCCTTTAAATTCTGGTATCATACACAGTGAATAAAACATCAGCATAAGTCTTTAAATTTAATCAATAAATCTATAACACACAAGTCCCATAGGGATCCAAATAACCAGCAAGTGAACCTCCAACATAATTCGGAAATAACAAGAAAAGGAGGAATCTTGAAAAATTAGAAAATAGTCCAATCAATGATCATGTTACAAGCGCAAGCAACCAAGGACACAAGTATGAAAAAATAATGTGATATCGCCCCGCCGTGCAACCTTGATTCTCACACACTGATACCGTGAACAACGAAGGTACCTAAGCCTTAAAAGTTGTGAAAACAACAGGACGAGATTACAAGAATCTCAGTAGGGTCACAACATCAGAAGATCTACTGAAATTTTTAAGCAAACATCTCCCAAACAACATCAGATCATCCCTACTCATCTAAGGGTACGTAATTCAAGAATCAACCAAAAAGGTTAGGGTTGAAACTAAGGGTGAGGGTGGACTACAAACACTTCCGAAAGTCAGTAGTACACAGGCAAGAAAACACATTAGGTTACTCTCGGCAATAGGAAAAAGAATGGTCATCTCCTTCCAACTATGTTGTCCAAGGCTTTGCTGCACAAAGGGTAAAATGTTATCACACAAACTAATCAACAAGCCTATTCCTCTTGCTAGCACACAGGACAGGGCATCTTGCCAGCATACAGGACAGGGCATCTTGCCAGCATACAGGACAAGGCATCTAACCAGCACAAAAGACTAGGCAACTAGTCAGTACACAGGACTAGGCATCCAGCGTGTGTAAGCTGGGGATTGCCACACATACAACTCCCATACAAGTAATAGCCTCCCCTCTACCAAGGAGCATCAACGCTTACCCAAAATGGCCACGGGAAAAGAATCTTGACACACAAACATGTACAAGCACACACAGGTCAGTACAAAGGACAATACCATAACAAGGTATCCTCAATCATGTCAAATTGCAATCAGCATGTTTAATACACATAACACATGCAAATTAGACATAGATAACCTATATCAAGAGTTTGGTATAGACTAAGTAATCATATCTCAACCTCAATTCATGTATACACCATACAATCAATTCGGATGCAATAATAACAAGTGTGTCATCGAAAACAACAAACAAACAACAAGGATCTCTACAGAAACCGATGAGGCATAGATCCTACCTCTCTTGTCTCTGAACAAAAAGCTATTCATTTGCCTTTATTTAATAGTTCCGAACCACCTATAGCATTACAAGGCAAAGACAAAACCAAACTAGGCATGAATACTCAATAACCAAGTAAATACCATATCTCCTTACCAATTCCACAAAAATAAACCTATCAGAAACCAGGGATCAGAACGAAACCAGAATGCATACCAGTTCCAATTAACTATACATATTTCGACACTACGCATAAGACATAAGAAAAATTGTGATTTCATGCATACAAGGTGTAAGAGTTGCAATTTTATGATAACAAACGAGGATTAGGTGTTTATAACTTGTACAGTCAAAAGAAACAAGTTCATAAGCCAATAGGTTAATTAATTGATCAAGAAAGGCAACAACAGGGCAAGGGTATAGCATACTGATTTCATGTATAAAGAAGATTCAAAGGAAGAATTTATGATTTTACAACACGAATGGATCCTAAACAATTATATGAACAAGAGGAACAACAATAAAAATCAACTGAAAGCAAATTCACATAATTTTGAAACCTAATCCCGGTGAATTACAACTTAACTTACAACAAAGAAAAACTAACCTCCAGAAGAAAAACTCTCATGGAAAGAGGACTGAAAGATCTTTACAACAAACTATTATTGTTTGGACGAATTTTGTGTATTTTCTGTGTAAGATTTAAGTTTGGTCGGCTTCCTCTTTATACAGTATGGTTATGGGATTAATTTCCCTACTTTAAACGCTAGATTAAAGTAAGATAATTATCAAAATTAAAAATTCTATAACTATCTTTCCTTCATTTTAGGGATTTTATTTTCTAGAGTACTTATCAACCAATAAATAACCAAATTGAAGGGAATTAATATAAGAAATAATAACTACACATTCCTTACCAATTTCAGCCATCACACATCCTTTTCTTCAGGGGAAAAATGGTCTATTCACCTATACTAGCTTTTGGACTTCTAGGACCCAAAATTTGGGGTCTCACATCTGAGGTCAATTTTGGAGAACACGGCTACACCTTAGAGCAGGTCAAACAGGTCGTCTGTAATGATCCCAACTCCTACTTATTAAAATTTTGCTCCGATTAAGGACATTACCGTCGTGAAATCCAAAAAAGCCCAAAGACACCTAGAACCTATTTGAATCTCACCACACTGACCCATTAAATATTTAATAACAAATGGAGCATGATATTGGACAATCATTCTGGTATCATACGCAGTGAATAAAACATCAGCGGAAGTCTCTAAATTTAATTATTGGAATCAAAACACACAAGTCCCATAGGGATCCAAATAACCAGCAAGAAATCCTCCAACATGTTCCAAAACATAACAAGCAAAAGAGGGATCTTCGAAAACCAGAAAAGTAGTCCAATCTATGATATTGTATGCGCAAGCAACTAAGGATATAGGAATTCAAAGGTGATGCAATATCGTCCCGCTGTGCAGCCTTGATCTCACAAACTGGTACCACGAACGGTGAATGTACCTAAGTCTGAAAAAAATAGTGGAAACAACATAATAAGATTACAAGAATCTCAGTAGGGTCACAACGTCATAAGATCAGCAGAAACCATAAACACAAATCTCCCAGACAACATCAGATCATTCCTAGCAACTAAACAGGATCATGCAATTCAGAAGTACACAGGCAGGTAGAACTCATCAGATTGCTCTCGGCAATGAAGAAGAAAGGTCATACCCTTCCACTTGTGTTGTCCAAGGCTTACTGCACAAAAGGTAAATGGTTAACACACAAGCTATTCAGTAAGCCTATTCATTTTTCCACACAAGGACAAGTCATTCCAAGCCACACAATGACAAGGGCTTCCTGCCACACAAGAACAGGGCTTCTGGCCACACAAGAACCAGACATCCAGTGAGTTCATACTAGGGATTTCCACCCATACGACTCCCATATCAGTAAGAACCTCCCCTCTCATCAGTGCTTACCTCGAATGGCCATCGAAAAAGGATCCTAACACACAACACGTACCAGCAGACAAAAGCAAGTACAAAACTCAATACCACAATAGGGTATCCTTAATTATGTCAAAACACAATCAACATGTTCAGTACACACCACACATGTTGGTATTGGTTGCGTCTCACTTGAGGATCTATTTGGTGGCCCTCCTGATGCACGTGCTGGTATTTTGGCGGGATTGGCATACCCACCTCGATTGGCATTTGGTGCACATGTGATACATCTTGGTTTTGGAGAGTCCCTCTGAACATGTCCCATCTTGCCACAATTATAACATCATGGTGGTTGCGAATAGATCCATTAGAGCTTGAACAAGAAAAGTTCTTTCGAAAGTTACCTACATTGCTATTATTTGTCAGAGGGTAGGACCTTAAAGGAAATGGTCTCATACGCTGATTGAACTTTGGATCTTGCCTGAATGTTCCACCACTAGTTGTTGCGGATGGTTTCCTAGTTTGCGCGACCTTCTTGGCTTTAGTCGCGGCAACAATTATGTAAGGACCTCGAATCCTAATCTATTCTTTTATTGCTCCTATGAGGACCCTTACTATCATGAAACCCAAATAAACCCAAAACGAGGACATATTTAAATCCCACAAGACTTACCTATCTAGTTTCTAATTTTTAGCATGTTCATTCTTTGTACTTATAATAATTGGAGCATGATATTTGTGAGACCCTGAATTTTGATCCTAAATGTTCAGAAGTCAATGCAGGTGAAAAAGAACATTTTGTTCCTGAAGGAAACGATGTGTGATGGCCGAAATTGGTAAAGGAAGTCTTGTAATTATTTCTGGTATTAATTCCCTTTAAATTGATTCTTTATTGGTTGATAATTACCTTAGGAAATAAAAACCCTAAGTTTAAGGGGGGATAATTATCTTACTTTAATTAAGCATTGAAGATAGGGATTACAATCTCATAAACATCTTATATAAATAGGAAATCAGCCACACAAAAACTTTATACAGAAAATACACAAAATTCGTAGGAGATAAAAACCCTACACCTCCCAATTTCTGCAAAAATCTTCTTAAACTTCAAACAAGCATAACTCTCTCATCATTTGTCGGATTCCTGAAAATAATAGCTTGTTAGAAAATATTTTTCATCCTCTCTCCAAAAATTTTTGGTTTTTTTGTCTGAAGGTTAGTATTTCTTTCTCTAAAGTTAAATCAAAATTTGGCAAAACTGCCAAAATCTTCTTGAATTTCAAACAAGCATAACTATCTCATCGTTTGTCAGATTCCTGAAAATAATAGCTTGATGGAAAGCTCTCTACTTTCTCTTTCCAACCATCTTTGGTTTTCTGTCTGAAAGATAGTATTTCTTTCTTTAAAGTTAAATTAAAATTCGATGGAATTAGGTTTTCAGATTTTTATAATTCTGACTTTGATTGATCTCTGATGTTGTTACCTTTATTCGTATGATTGCTTAGTAACCATTCATAGTGAAAAATCGTGAATTCATCCTTTGAATCTTTTCCATACATAAAATCAGTATGCCCTACCTTTGCCCTACTGCCCTATTATGCCTATCTTGATCAATTTATTAATCTATTGGATTCTGAACTTGTTTCTTTTGATTATACATGATATAAACCTTTAATCCTTCCTTGTTAACATGAGATTGCAACTCCTACAACTTGCTAACATGAAATCGCAACTTGCCCTATTGCCTTATTTTTAGTGCCAAAAATTTGATGATAATTAGGGATGGTTATTCAGGTTGATTCTTGTTAAGTTCTTGGCTATCACATCACACTTCCAAGAGTGAGATAACTACGACATCTGATCACTGGTTTCTAATAGGTTTGGTGAGTGGAATTGGTAAGGAAATAGGGTATTTAATTGGATATTGGATATGCATACTTAGTTTGGTTTTGGTTTTGCCTTGTGATGCTATAGGTAGTGCAGAACTATTGAATAAAGACAAGGGAATAACTTCTTGTTCAAAGACAAGAGAGATAGGATCTAAGCCTCAACAGTTTCTCCAAAGATTCTTGTTGTTTGCTTTCTAATTTTGGTGCTTTTACATGTAGTGTTGTATGCGCATATGTTGTAGTAGGAATGCTTGAATTGCGGACCAAGATGCGATCCTCTACGCTATACTGAATCCCTTAAGATAAGATATGAGTGCCTAGTTTGCATGTGTTGTGTGTATTGAACATGTTGATTGTGTGTTAACATGATTAAGGACACCCTGTTGTGGAATTATATTTTGTACTTGCTTGTGTGTGCTGGTATGTGTTGTGTGTCAGGATCCTTTTCCCGTGGCCATTCGGAGTAAGCGCTGATACTCCTTGTGAGAGGGGAGGTTCGTACTGGTATGGGAGTCGTATGGGTGGCAATACCCAGCATGAGCTCGCTGGATGTCTGGTCCTTGTGTGGCCAGAAGCCCTATCCTTGTGTGGCAGGAAGCCCTTGTCCTTATGTGGCTTGGGATGACTTTTCCTTGTCTGGAAAAATGAATAGGCTTATTGAATAGCTTGTATGTTAACCATTTATCTTTTGTACAGTAAGCCTCAGACAACACAGGTAGAAAGGGATGGCTTTTCTTCTTCATTGTCGATCTACCTGCTTGTGTACTTCTGAGTTTTCTGAAGTATTTGTAGTCCCCCCTCAGCCTTAGATTTCGCCCTACCCTTTTTAATTGAATTCTTGAATTGCGTGATCCCCTTTAGTTGTTAAGAATGATCTAATGTTGTTTTCGAGATTTGTGTTTATGGTTTCTATAGATCTGAGATTCTTGTAATCTCATTCTGTTGTTTCCACCATTTTTTAGAAATAGGTACATTCACTATTTGTGGTACCAGTGTGTGAGATCAAGGCTGCACGACGGGGCGATATTGCATCACCTTTGCATTCCTATTTCCTTGGTTGCTTGCGCATACAATATGATCATAGATTGGACTACTTTTCAGGTTTTTTAAGATCCCTCTTTTGCTTGTTATATTTTAAAACATGTTGAAAGATTTCTTGTTGGTTATTTGGATCCCTATGGAACTTGTGTGTTTTGATTCCAATAATTAAATTTAAAGACTTCCGTTGATGTTTTATTCACTCTGTATGATAACAAAATGATTGTCCAATATCATGCTTCATTTGTTATTAAAAATTTAATGGGTAAGCCTGGTGGGATTCAGATAGGTTCTAGGTGTCTTTAAGCTTATTTGGATTTCACGACGGTAATGTCCTTAATCGGAGCAAATTTTAGTAAGTAGGAATTGGGGTCGTTACAAATTTGGTAGCGAAGCATGGTTTAGGGTGTAGGATTTATTGTATGCTAACTAGATTGTTGATTTTGGAAGGTACATGCGCACATACCCACTTACTTAGAGAGCTAATACCAAAAATTAATCAGATGTTAAGAACCTGGTTAGAAATGTTTAGATGTCGTGTCTGATTGATTAACTTGTTGCATGTCTATGAGTATTTCTATGTACTGTATGAATTGATGTGTTTTTTAGTGTTTAGCTGGGTTTCTTATCATTGTCGAGAATGTATATTTGTTGGTGCATGCTGCTGAGTATCCCTATGTGATTTCTTATTATTGTCAGGTATGTCTTTATGTATTATTGCCAAGTTTGCCAAGCATGTGATTGATTTGTATGCAAGTCAAGTATGTTTTGTGTGAACCTATGCTTGCCGAATGTGAATATGTGTGAGACACGTTCATTGCCGAATGTATGAGATGTGGTTTTGGATGATTTCTGTCTATAGTTTGTACTGTTGTTGAGTTCTTATGTGTGTGTTGAGGTAATTTCCGAGTGTGCATTACATGTGTGCATGTGGTTTCCAAAATTTCCATATTTGTGTGCATGAGTACTTTGATTTCTAGCATCTGTATATCGTCTGGCGCATGTCTCTTCACCAAATACCACTTTTTTTCTATGAGACCCTGAATTTTGAGTCCTAGAAGTCTAGAAATCAGTGCAGGTGAAAAGACTATTTTTCCCCTGAATAAAAGGATGTGTGATGGCCGAAATTGGTAACGAATGTTTGTGTGCAAGATGAATAGGCTTGGTGATTAGCTTGTGTGTTAACCAATACCTTTTGTGCAGTAAGCCTTGGACAACACAGGTGGAAGGGGATGGCTTTTTCTTCTTCATTGCCGAGAATAATCTGATGAGTTCTGTCTGCCTGTGTACTTCTAATATTTTTCGGAAGTGTTTGTAGTGCCCCTCAGCCTTAGATTAGGCCCTACCCTTTTTGATTGAATCTTTGAATTGCATGAATCCCTTTAGTTGTGTAGAAATGATCAGATGTTGTTCGAGAGATTTGTGTGTATGGTTTATGCAGATCTTATGATGTTGTGACCCTACTGAGATTCTTGTAATCTCATTCCGTTGTTTTCATCATTTTTTCAGGCTTAGGTATATTCACTACTCGTGGTACCAGTGTGTGAGATCAAGGCTGTACGACGGGGCAATATCGCATCACTTTTGCATACCTGTTCCTTGATTACTTGCGCATATAACTTGAATAAAAAAATTGGACTACTTTCTGGTTTATTTTAAGAAGATTTCTTCTTTGCTTGTTATTTTCGAATATGTTGGAGGAATTTTTGCTGGTTATTTGGATCCTTACGGGACTTGTGTGTTATGAATCCAGTGATTTAATTTAAAGACTTCTGCTGATGTTTTTACTTACTCCGTATGATACTAGAATGATTGTCCAATATCATGCTCCAACTGTTATTAAATATGTGGAATGAACATGCTAAAAGTCAAAAACTTAGTGAGTAAGCCTGGTGGGATTCAGTTAGGTCCTAGGTGTCTTTCGGCTTATTTGGGTTTCACGGTGGTAATAACCTTAATCGGAGCAAATATTAATAGGTAGGACTTGGGGTCGTTATCGGTTTGGTAACGGAGCATGGTTTAGGGTATATGATTTACTATATGCTAACTAGATTGTTGATTTTGGAAGGTACATGCGCACATACCCACTTACTTAGAGAGCTAATACCAAAAATTAATCAGATGTTAAGAACCTGGTTAGAAATGTTTAGATGTCGTGTCTGATTGATTAACTTGTTGCATGTCTATGAGTATTTCTATGTACTGTATGAATTGATGTGTTTTTTAGTGTTTAGCTGGGTTTCTTATCATTGTCGTGAATGTGTATTTGTTGGTGCATGCTGCTGAGTATCCCTATGTGATTTCTTATCATTGCCATGTACGTCTTTATGTATTGTTGTCAAGTTTTCCGAGCATGTGATTGATTTGTATGCAAGTCAAGTATGTTTTGTGTGAACCTATGCTTGCCGAATGTGAATATGTGTGACACATGTTTGTTGCTGAATGCATGAGATGTGGTTTTGCATGATTTCTGAGTATGGGTTGTACTATTGTTGAGTGCTTATGTATGTGTTGAGATAATTACTGAGTGTGCATTGCATATGTGCATATGGTTTCCAAAATTTCCATACTCGTTTGCATGAGTACTTTGATTTGTAGCATCTGCATATCGTCCGGGGCATGCCTCTCCACCAGGTACCACTTCTTTTCCTAGTATTGTATTTAGTTATGTGTTAAGTAACAATCGTATCTTTGTATAGTATGACAAGGTTGAACACTACAAGGGATCGACGGGGTAGGAATGGGATTCAGGCCAAACAACAACCTGTTGAGCAAGAGGAGCCGAATGCATAAATTAAGTAGAAAGGGCAAGCTGAGCCCGAAAATCAACATAAGCCACCAGCTGCACCAGTCATCAATCCTGTGATGGCACAAATATTAAACGTATTACAAGGAATTGCTGCAAATCAGCAGCGTATGGAGGCTCAATTTTAGAATGCTCCTGCACCTGCACCAATGAAAGAACCTGTTCCTCCACTTGAACCTGTACAGCCGGCACATCCTAAAGAAGCCGAGAGACTTCCCGTCGTGATTAGAAAATTTTTGAAGTATCCTTGTTCTTACGTATCTCGGATGAAGACAAAGTTGCCATCGCCACTTTCCTACTCGAGGGAGCAGCACTCGCGTGGTGGACATCTATTAGCTTGCGATTTGGTGATCGTTTGCCAACTTGGGAAGAATTTAGGTACAAATTCGATGAAAGATTTTATACGAGGTTCCATAAAAATGAGCAGCGACAAGCGTTTTACAAACTTGAACAAGGCAATCATTCGGTGCTGGAAAATGAGAAAGTGTTAAGGGAGTTGTCCCGATTTGCACCAAAAGAAGATCGTACACCGTACCAACTTGCGAGACAATTTCAGGATGGGTTGAGTACCGAACTCAAAACCATCATAGGTACGACACCAGTGCAGAATCTGTAAGAACTAATCATCGCCACAACCGAAGCCGAAAGTATAGTGCAAACCAAGAAGTCATCCGCACCCACTAGTGGTGGATCCTACATGCACATCTAGAGCCGAGGTGGGTATGCTAACCCCACCAAACCGCCAACACGCTCACCAGGAGGACCAACCAACGGATCCACAGGTGAGTCACAACCAAGACCAACAAGACTATTCACCCTGACTGATGCCGAGGCTAGTCCTTATGTGATGATAGGTACTATTTCAGTCTTTTCTCAAAATGCTAAAGTATTATTAGATCCCAGAGAAAATAGATCATTTGTATGTCCAAGGATAGCACTGAGCACGGATCGACCTCTTTATCCTTTGACTCCTCCTATTGCGGTTTTAACTCCTTTGGGAGAGCAACTGATTTTTGATCTAGTTTACATTGGCTATGTTGTACGTATGGGTCCGAATGTAATTGAAATGGATCCAATTTCATTGGACATCCGAGAGCTGGATGTGATTTTAGGCATGGACTATCTGGCAAAATATCAAGCCCGTATGGAGTGTTTCACCAAATGTGTGTGGTTCACTTTTCCTGATGGTGCCGAGTACTGCTTTGAAGGTGATAGGTGAGTTGTTCCAACTTGCTTGATATCCTGGCTTAATGCATAGTGACTAATCAGCAAAGGATGTACTGCGTATCTCACACACATACATGATATTTCCAAAGAATCCTCGGGTCTGGATTTTGTCCCAGTGGTTAGCGAATTTCCAAAAGTATTTCCAGAAGACATAGCCGATCAACCACCAGTAAGGGAAGTGGAATTTGGCATTGAGTTAGTGCCTAGTACGAATCTGATTTCCATTCCACCGTATCGTATGGCTCCTGCGGAAATGGAGGAACTAAAAATGTAATTGGAAGATTTGCTGGATCATGGTTTCATCCGACCTAGTGTGTCACCTTAGGGAGCACCTGTCTTGTTCGTGAAGAAGAAAGATGTTGTGACCCTACTGAGATTCTTGTAATCTCATTCCTTTTTTTTCACCATTTTTTTTCAGGTTTAGGTACATTCACTGCTCGTGGTACCAGTGTGTGAGATCAAGGCTATACGGCGGGGCGATATTGCATCACTTTTGCAAACCTGTTCCTTGATTACTTGCGCATATAACTTGAATTAAAAATGGACTACTTTCTGGTTTATTTTAAGATTCCTCCTTTACTTGTTATTTTTTACTATGTTGGAGGAATTCTCGCTGGTTATTTGGATCCTTACGGGACGTATGTGTTATGAATCCAGTGATTTAATTTAAAGACTTTCGCTGATGTTTTTACTTACTCCGTATGATACAAGAATGATTGTCCAATATCATGCTCCAACTGTTATTAAACATGTAGAATGAACATGCTAAAAGTCGAAAACTTAGTGAGTAAACCTGGTGGGATTCTGATAGGTCCTAGGTGTCTTTGGGCTTGTTTGGGTTTCACGGTGGTAATGACCTTAATCGGAGAAAATATTAATAAGTAGGAATTGGGGTCGTTACAGGTTTGGTAGCGAAGCATGGTTTAGGGAAAATAATTTGTTATATGCTAACTTATTTTTTGATTTTGGTGTTTGTAGGTAAGGATATACGCACACACTCACTCACTTAGGGGCTAGTACTAAAAATGAACTAATGCTAAAATGGGATTGATTTGTAAGATTTAAATGATGAGAATGATAATTTGATGTGATGTTTGTTTGTGTATGTTCTTATGCCTTGAATGCCATGATATGTTTCGGTGAGTTTTTATTGTGTTTCTTATCATTGCTGAGAAGGTGTGTGTTGATTTATGCATGCTGCCGAGTGTCCCTATTTGACTCCTGTATTGCTGAATGTATATGTACGTGATTGCTGGTGTGTATTGCCGAATATGGATATTGTGTGAATCTATGCTTGCTTGATGTTTGATGATGATTTCCGAGAGCATATATGAGTGTTGATGTAATTTCCGAGAATACCTTCGCATGTGGGCATGTGATTTCTGAGAATTTGTATGTGCATCGTCCGGTGCACGCCTCTCCACCAGGTACCACTTCTTTTCCTGGTATCATATTTAGTTATGTGTAAGTAACAATCGTATGTTTAAATAGTATGGCAAGGTTGAACGCTACGAGGGATCAACGGGGTAGAAATGGGATTCAGGCCGAACAACAACCTGTTGAGCAAGAGGAGCCAAATGCACAAATTAAGCAGGAAGGGAAAGCTGAGCCCAAAAATCAACCTGAGCCACTACCTGCACCATTCATCGATCCTATGATGGCACAAATATTAAACGTATTACAAGGAATTGCTGCAAATCAGCAGCGTATGGAGGCGCAATTTCAGAATGCTCCTACAGCTGCACCAGTGGAAGAACCTATTCCTCTACTTCAACCTATACAGCCGGCACATCCTAAGGAAGTCGAGAGACTTCCCGTCGTGATTACAAAATTGTTGAAGGAAACTCGACAATTGGGATGTAAAGAATTCAATGGTTCAGTCAGAGTTGCTGCCGCTAGTGAGAGGATAGACACCTTATACCAAATATCCTTGTTCTTATTTCTCAGATGATGAAAAAGTTTCCATCACCACTTTCCTACTCAAGGGAGAAGCCCTCGCATGGTGGACATTTGTTAGCTTGCGATTCGGCGATTGTTTGCCAACTTGGGAAAAATTTTGGTACGAATTCGACGAAAGATTTACACTAGGTTCCATAAAAGCGAGCAGCGATAAGCTTTTTACAAACTTAAACAAGGCAACCGTTCAGTGCTGGAATATAAGAAAGTGTTAAAGGAGTTGTCCCGATTTGCACCAGAAGAAGATCGTACACAGTACCAGTTTGTGAGACGATTTCAGGATGGATTGAGTACCAAACTCAAAACCATCGTAGGTACGACACCGGTGCAGAATTTGCAAGAACTAATCATTGCCACAACCAAAGCCGAAAGGATCGTGCAAACCAAGAACCTATCCGCACCCACTAGTGACGGATCTTATAGGCGAGATTCGAAGTTCAATCGACGAACAGACCCTATCCTTTAAGGTCTTATCCTCCAAAAATTAATGGCAATGGAAATACCAACAGGAAGAACTTTTCTGGTTCAATTTCCAATGGATCTTCATGGAATTCTCAGCAACGTCGATGTTACAACTGTGGTGAGATGTGACATATTCAGAGGGAATGCCCGAAACCAAGGCGAATCACAGGTGTACCAAACGCGGGACGAGGTGGGTATGCTAACCCCACCAATCCGCCAATGCGCGCACCAGGAGGACCACCCAATGGATCCACAAGTGAGACGCAACCAAGACCAACAAGGCTATTCACCCTAACTGATGCCGAGACTAGTCCTGATGTGGTGACAGGTACCATCACTTTGTGAAGAATTTTTCATCGCTTTCTGCGCCATTGACAAAACTGACGAGCAAGGGTGAGCCGTTCATGTGGAACAAGAAATGCCAGTGAAGTTTTGAAGAACTGAAAAATCGGTTAGTTTCCGCACCTATCCTTACTTTACCTATTTGTGGAAAGGAGTATGTGGTTTACAGCGATGCGTCGAAATCCGGACATGGATGTATATTGATACAAGATGGTAAAGTAGTTGCATAGGCTTCCCGACAGTTATGACCACATGAAAGCAACTATCCTACACATGATTTGGAGCTTACAACCGTGGTGTTTGCGTTGAAAATATGGCGACATTACTTAAACGGCGAGACATGCCGAATCTTCATTGATCACAAAAGGTTGAAGTACCTACTCACGCAAAAAGAATTGAATATAAGACAACGAAGATGGGTAAAGCTGATTAAAGACTACGATTTGATCATCGAATATCATCCTGGAAAGGAAAATGTTGTTGCCGATGCCTTAAGCCGAAAGTTTCATCCTCCTTCCTCATCGGTTTTGGCCTATATGCGCACCCATTACATGCCTATGTTGCTGGATTTGAGCTCTAATTGTGTGCATCTTGGCATTGATTATTTTGGTTCATTGTTGGCACGAATCGAATTCACACCTACCTTGATTGAAGAAATCCGGAATCAGAAATTAGAGGATTCAAAACTAATTGAAATTCAGAAGCAACTTTCTGATGGTGTTGATGCCATAGTTCATGATTTCAGAATACGAGACGACAAAGTGCTTGTCTTCAGAAACCGATTATGTGTTCCACAAGATATTGATATTCGTAACCTTATTCTATCGGAGGCACATAGTTCGAAATTTGCTATCCATCCCGGAAGCACTAAGATGTACCTAGATTTGGAAGAGCCGTATTGGTGGCCAAACATGAAATGCCATATTGCTGAGTTCGTTGCCCGATGCCTCGTATGTCAACAAGTAAAGATCGAACATCAACGACCCGCTGGACTACTTCAGTCACTTCCAATTCCAGAATGGAAGTGCGGAGCATGTCACAATGGATTTTGTGGCCGGTTTTCCTAGGTCACAGCGAGGATACGATGCCATTTGGGTGATCATGGATCGATTGACAAAATCTGCACACTTCCTGCCTATTTGTGTGACGAATACACCTGAGAAATTGGTTGTTCGTTACTTAGATGAGATTGTTCGATTGCATGGAGTGTCAGTTTCCATCATTTCAGATCGTGACCCTCGTTTCACCTTATGATTTTGGGAGAAATTCCAAATTTTTCTAGGTTCAAAATTGAATTTCAGTACAGCATTTCATCCTCAGACCGATGGTCAATCAGAAAGGACAATTCAGACACTCGAGAACATGCTACGAACGAGTTTGTTAGATCAGCAAACTGGTTTGGATCAATGCCTGTCGTTGGCAGAATTTTCTTACGACAATAGTTTTCATGTAAGCATTATATGGGAGACGTTGCAGGACTCCCATTTTCTGGAATGAAGTAGGCGAAAGACGTTTAGACAAGCCAAAACTGATTGATCAAGCAACGGAGCAGTTGAACTTGATTCGACAATGGCTAGAAACAGCCCAGAATTCACAACGTGTTTCACGTTTCAATGTTGAGAAAGTATGTACAAGACTCTGCTTACATGCTCAAGGAACCCCCAGTCAAAGTTGCTGAAGACCTATCCTATCTCGTGCAGCCAGTTTCCATACTAGATCGGTCAGTTCGACACCTTCACAGTCGAAGCCTGCCTATGGTACGAGTTGTTTGGCATAATGGCCAAATTGTGGAATAGTCTTGGGAGACTGAGGAATTTATACGTACAAAATTTCTTTACTTGTTTGTTTAGGTACTTGTGCTAAAATTACGAGGACGAAATTCTTGTAAGGAGGGGAGAATGTGAGACCCCGAATTTTGAGTCCTAGAAGTCCAGAAGCCAGTGCAAGTGAAAAGACCATTTTTCTCCTGCAGAAAAGGATGTGTGATGGCTGAAATTGGTAAGGAATGTTTGGTAATTATTTCTGGTATTAATTCCCTTTAATTTGGTTCTTAATTTGTTGATAATCACTTTAGGAATTAAAATCCGTAAAATTAAAAGGGGATAATTACAGAATTTAAAACTGGTAGTTATCTTACTTTAATAAAGCCTTTAAAGTAGTAATCTTAATTCCATACCCATCCACTATAAATACGAAGCCAACCCCACAAAAATCATTCATAGAAAACACACAAAACTCGTATAGCCTAAAACCCTTACACCTCGTTATATCTGTCAAAATTCGTTGAAAAATTAAACCAACATAACTCTCTCATCCTTTACAGATTCCTGAAAATAATAGCTTGTTAGAAAGCTCTCTTCATCCTCTTTTTAACCATCTTTGTTTTTTTTTTAGGAGATTAGTATTTCGTTCTTGTAAGATATGTCGAAACTCGGTAGAACTGCCAAAATCTTCTTGAACTTCAATGTTGTATAACTTTTTCATCATTTTTCAGATTCCTGAAAATAATAGCTTGTTGGAAAGCTCTCTTCATCCTCTTTCTAATAATATTTTCTTTTTTATTTGGATGTTCTTATTTATTTTTCAAAAGATAAGTTGAAAATTGGCGGCGGAATTAGGTTTTAAGATTTGTATAATTCTGCCTTTGATTGATCTCTGATGTTGTAGCCTTTATTCGTATGATTGTTTAATATCTATTCATAGTGAAAAATCATGAATTCATCCTTTGAATCTTTTCTATACATCAAATCAGTATGCCCTACTGTTGCCCTATTGCCCTATTGCCCTATTGTGCCTATCTTGATCAATTGATTTACCTATTGAATTCTGATCTTGTTTCATTTGATTATACGTGTTTGTATGTCAGGATCCTTATTCGGAGGCCATTCGGGGTAAGCGTTGATGCTCCTAGTGAGATGGGAGGTTCTTACTAGTATGGGAGTCGTATGAGTGGAAAATCCCAGCAAGAGCTCGCTGGATGTCTGGTCCTTGTGTGGCCAGAAGCCCTATCCTTGTATGGCAGGAACCCCTTATCCTTGTGTGGTTTGGGAAGCCCTTATCCTTGTGTGGTTTGGGATGCTCTTGTCCCTGTGTGGCTTGGGATGTTTTGTCCTTGTGTGGCAAGATGAATAGGCTTGTTGATTAGCTTGTGTGTTAACCAATTATCTTTCGTGCAGTAAGCCTTGGACAATACAGGTGGAAGGGGATGGCTTTTTCTTCTTCATTACCAACAACAATCTGATGAGTTTTGTCTGCCTGTGTACTTCTGATGTTTTTCGGAAGTGTTTGTAGTCCCCCTCAGCCTTAAATTCGGCCCTACCCTTTTTGATTGAATCTTTGAATTGCATGAAACTTTTTAGTTGCGTAGGAATGATGAGATGTTGTTCGGGAGATTTATGTTTATGGTTTCTGCAGATCTTATGATGTGGTGACCCTACTGAGATTCTTGTAATCTTATTCCCTTGTTTTCATCATTTTTTTTCAAGCTTGGGTACATTCACTACTCGTGGTACCAGTGTGTGAAATCACGGTTGTACGGCGGGGCGATATTGCATCACTTTTGCATACTTGTTCCTTGATTACTTGCGCATATAACTTTATTAAAAAAATGGACTACTTTCTAGTTTATTTTAAGATCCCTCCTTTGCTTGTTATTTTTGACTATGTTGGAGGAATTCTTGCTGGGTATTTGGATCCTTACGGGACTTATATGTTATGAATCCAGTGATTTAATTTAAAGACTTCCGCTGATGTTTTTACCTACTCCGTATGATACCAGAATGATTCTCCAATATCATGCTCCAACTGTTATTAAACATGTAGAATGAACATGCTAAAAGTCAAAAATTTAGTGAGTAAGCCTGGTAGAATTCAGATAGGTTCTAGGTGTCTTTGGGCTTGTTTTGGTTTCATGGCGGTAATAACCTTAATCGAGCAAATATTAATAGGTAGGAATTGGGGTCGTTATAGGGAGAAATTTCGGTATGAGTTCGACGAGAGGTTCTATACGATATTCCACAAATACAAGCAGCGACAAGCTTTCTATATGCTTGAATAGGGCATTAGTTCGGTGTTGGAATATGAGAAGGCATTAAGGGAGTCCCAATTGGCACCAGAGGAGGATCGTTCACCGTGCCAGCTTGCAAGATGATTTCAGGATGGTTTGAGTACCGAGCTCAAAACCATCGTTGGTATGACACCGGTGCAGAATTTGCAAGAATTAATTGTTGCCGCGACTGAAGTCAAGAAGATCTTGCAAACTAGGAAGCCAACAACAACAGCTAGTGGCGGATCCTTCAGGCGAGATTTGAATTTCAATTGACGTATAGTACCCCCTATCCTTTGAGGTCTTATCCAATGGATCTATGTGGAATTCTCAGCAATGTCGATGTTTCAACTGTGGCGAGATGGCACATATTCAAAGGGAATGTCTGAAACCAAATTATATTACAGGCACAGCTAGCATAGGTCGACATGGGTATGCCAATCCCACCAAACCACCAGCATGTGCACCAAGAGGACCACCAAACGGATCGACAATTGAGGTTCAACAAAGACCAACAAGGTTATTCACCCTGACTGATGCCGAAGCTAGCCCTAATGTGGTGACATGTACTATTTCAGTCTTTTCTCAAAATGCTAAAGTGTTGTTAGATCCGAGAGAAAATAGGTCATATGTAAGTCCAAGGATAGAACTTAGCACGGATCGGCCTCTGTCTGCCTTGTCTCCTTCTATTACGGTTCTGACTCCTTTGGGAGAGCAACTGATTTGTGATCTAGTCTATATCAGCTATGCGGTACATATGGGTCTGAATGAACTTGAGGTGGATCTGATTCCATTGGACATCCAAGAGCTGGATGTGATCTTAGGCATGGACTATTTGGAAAATTATCAAGCCCGTATGGTGTACTTTACAAAATGTGTTGAGTATTACTTTGAAGGTGATAGGCGAGTTGTTCGAACTTGCACGATTTCCTAGCTTGATATGAAGCGATTTATCAGCAAGGGATGTACTGTTTATCTCACACACCTGCATGATGTTTCTAAAGAATCCTCTGATCTGGATTCTATTCCAGTGGTTTGTGAATATCCAAATGTATTTCTAGAAGGCATAAGCGGTTTGCAACCAGCAAGGGAAGAGGAATTCGACATTGAGCTAGTGACTGGTACAAATCCGATTTTCTTTCCTCTGAATCGTATGGCTCCTACAGAAATGAAGGAACTGAAAACACAAATGGAAGATTTACTGGATCGTGGTTTCATCCGTCCAAGTGTGTCACCTTGAGGAGCACCTATCTTGTTCATGAGGAAGAAAAATGGTTTGTTGCGATTGTGCATCGACTATCGGCAGCTGAATCGTGTGACCGTGAAGAACAAGTATCCTTTCCCGCACATTGATGACTTGTTCGACCAGCTCTAGGGTGCAGCCGTGTTCTCCAAAAGCAATCTCAGATCTGGATACCATCAATTGCGAGTTCATGATGCTGATATTTCAAAGACCGCATTCAGATTGCGATATGGTCACTACGGATTTCTGGTTATGCCATCGGTTTAACCAATGTACCAGCCATATTTATGGACCAAATGAATCATGTGTTCCATGAGTTCCTGGACAAATTCTTGATAGTCTTCATCAACAACATTCTGATTTATTCAAAATCGGAAGAGGATCATACTGAGCAGTTGCGGATTGTGCTGAATATTATGAGGGATCGGCGGTTGTCTGCAAGGTACTCCGAATGAAAATTTTGATTACGCGAAGTTGGTTTCCTTGGCCGAATTGTTTCCACCCAAGGTGTGTTAGTTGATTCGAAGAAGATTGAAGTCGTAATTGCATAGGAACCCCCGCGAACTGTGTTTTAAGTCTGTAGTTTCCTTGGCTTAACCGGATACTACTATCGCTTCATGGAGAATTTTTCATAGCTTACGAGACCATTGACAAAGTTGACATACAAAGGAGAGTTGTTCGTGTGGAACGAGAATTGCTAGCAAAGTTTTGAAGATTTGAAAAGCCAATTGGTTTCCGCACCAATCCTCGCCTTACCAGTCGATGGGAAGAAGTACGTGGTGTACAGTGATGTGTCAAAATCCAGACTTGGATGCGTATTAATGCAAGATGGGAAAGTCGTTGCCTAAGCTTCCCGATAGTTGCGACTACATGAAAATAACTATTCTAAGCACGATTTAGAGCTTGCAATTGTGGTGTTTGCGTTAAAAATATGGTGCCACTATATGTATGGCGAAACGTGCAGAATCTTCACCGACCACAAAAACCTGAAATGCCTCCTTATTAAAAAAGAGTTGAATATGAGACAATGAAGATGGGTGGAGTTGATTAAAGACTAAGAACTAATCATCGAATATCATCCTGGAAAAGCGAATGTTGTCACTGATGCCTTAAGCCAAAAATTTCATTCTCTTTCCCTGTTTGTTTTGGCTTACATGCGCACGCAATATATGCCAATGTTGCTGGATTTGAAAGCTACATGTGTGTATCTTGGCACTGATTATTTTGGTTCATTGTTGATGCGAATCGAAGTCACGCCTACGTTGATTGAGGAGATCTGGAATTAGGAATCAGAAGATCCAAAACTGGATAAAATTTGAAAGCAATTATCTGATGGTGTTGATGCCATAGCTCGCAATTTCAGAGTGCCAGATAATGGGGTTCTTGTCTTCAAAAACTAGGTTTGTGTACTACAAGATGTTGATATTTGTAATCTGATATTATTTGAAACGTATAGTTTGAAGTTCGCTATCCATCCTTGTAGCACAAAGATTTACCGAGACTTAAAAGAGTAGTATTGGTGGCCAAATATGAAGCACCACATTGCTGAGTTCGTTGCCCGATGCCTCATATGTCAACAAGCAAAGTGTGAGACCCCGATCCTTCGTAGTATAGATGTCAGGGAAGTCCAGGAGCCGTTGTAACTGAAATGACTATTTTGTTCCTAAAGAAATGGATGCGTGATGACCTAAAATAGTTGTTGTCAAATATTTCCTGTTTTAATTCTTGTTAATTAACCTTAGTTTTATCCCTAATTATTTCAAGTATTGAATAATTCTTCTTTTTAAATATAGTTACAATATAAATAGAATTATCATTTAATTATCCTTCTAAGTTTAAAAGTAGGGAATTATCTCTTATCTAAACCTCCTTAGACACCAAATAAAGGAGAGGTTGACCTACCTTGATAAATCATACCCAAAACCTCCTAAATAATTCTGGAATTATTCCCTCCCTTCTCTTCTTCCACTCAATTTCTGATTTTTGCCTACCCTACTAAACCCTAGCAAAAAATTTTTGATCTTCATCCTAGCATAACTCTCTCATCCTTTGTCGAATTTTTATAAATAATAGCTTGTAGGAAAGCTCTTTCTACCCTCTATCTAGCTATATTGAATTGTTCATCAGAAGATTAGTTCTTCCCTATTAAAATTCAAGTCGTAATAAGTCAATCTTGGTGTCAAAATTATGTGATTCTTCCTTCAATTGATTTCTGTTGTCATTCTTTTTATTCCTATGATTTTTTGGCATCCATTCATGTTGTAAAATCATGAATTCATCCTTTGAATCTTCTCTATATATGAAATCGATATGCGTTATTCCTAACCCTATGTTTGTTGAAATTTGATCAATTGACTTGTTTATTGGTTTCAGATCTTGTTCCTTTTAATCATTTGAGTGTCTGGCACCTATTCCTTCCTTATTCACATAAAATCACAGCTTCTTCTTATGTATATGGTGAAATCGTAAGTTGCCCTATAAATCCTAAGGTGTTGCCGAAATTTGTATATTGAATTAGAGTGAATAAGCAGGTTGATTCTTACTGAGTTTTTGGCCATCACATCACACATTCAAGGGGAAGATATTGCTACATCCAGATCTCTGGATTTTGGTAGGTTAATAGGTAAGGATTCCCAATGCCTTTGGTTTTTAATTAAGTAATCTTGTGGCTTAGTATTGTGTGGTCTTTACCTTGTGATTGTTTAGGATATTCTGATCTTATTGGAAAGGTAGAGGATTGAATCTCATTAAGTCTCGTGAGAGGTAGGATCTATACCTCATCGGTTCTTTTGGTTACCCTTGATTGTATGTTTGATTTATTGTTAATTTTGGTTTGGTTATCTTTGAACTGATTGCACAATTGAGTGTTTTATCTTTGGGATAATCTAAAAAATTAGAAGGGCATAAATATGCTTACTGATTTGTGATTGTATTGTGATTTGATTGAGGATCCTTCATGGTGATTTTTGTATATGTTTACTATGTGTGTATGCGTGTATGTGCCTTGTTTTTGCTTTGTTTGAAGGATCCTTTTGTCGTTGCCCATGTGAGGTAAGTATTGTTGTTCCTAGGGAGAGGAGAGGTGCTTACCAAACCGAGAGGTTTATAGGTGGTTATTCTCAGCAATAACTCGTTGGATGTCTTGTAGGCTGGTTTATGTCTGGATGTTAGGAAGCCTTGTAGGCCAGTTTGAGTCTGGACGTCCAGATGCCCTATAGGCCAGTTTGAGTCTGGACATTCGGATACCCTATTTATGTATGGCAGGATGACTTATATGCGCAATTCCAAGAGTGCTACTAGGCCAGTTAAAGTTTGAATGTCAGAGACAACTAAAAGGTTTACTGTAATATTGATTGTCTAACTATTTTACCCTTTTTCAGTATAGCCTTGGACAACAATGACAGATGAGGACAAACTTTGGCTTTGAAAATCAGATTATGTTATAGGATGCTTGTGTGCTTCTGAATGAGAAGTGTTTTCAGTGTTTTCCCTTATTTTCTACCATATTCGGCCTGCCCATATATTGTATGTGCCTGTTATGATTTTGGTCCCTATTATGTGTGATTGATGCTTACTGTTTTAATTGGATATCTTAGCTGGTTTTAGGTGTTGATCTTTTGGTTATTAGGAGATGTTTGATTGAGAATCCCTAGGACATATGATGTTGTAACCCTACTGAGATTCTTGTAATCTCATCCCTTCTTTTCTCCCCCTTTTGCAAGCTTAAGAGTGTGCTTTATTGATGGTACCAAAGGTGTGAGATCAAGGTTGCATCCCTGGACAAATTTGCACTTCATTTGCACCACATTCCTATGGAATGCGCATACCATGTCTTTGAACTTGTGTGGAACTGCATTCTAGCTTTTCAATCCCTCTTTCTCTTTCTTATTGCTTCCGAAACTTTTGGTTGATGTTTTGAGAGTCCTATGGGACTTGCGTGTTATGTTTCTACCTATTTTCAGTATTAAAATAAGTCTTTTGTTGATGTTTTCTTTCATTCAGTATAAGCCAGAAATTCATTAATGTATAAAGATGCTCCAACTTTAAAATAACATCTGAATTAACCAATAAAATTAACAATTAGGTGACTTGAGCCTTATGGGATTCAAATAAGACCTTACGAGGGCTTATTTGGGTTTCATGGCGGTAAAAGCCTTAATAGGTTGGGTTTGGGTCCTTACATAAAGATCAAACATCAAAGACTCGCTAGTCTATTTTAGTCGCTTCTGATTCCAGAATGGAAGTGGGAGCCTGTCATGATGAATCTTGTGAGCGGTTTGCCTAGATCTCAGCGAGGATATGATGCCATTTGGGCGATTGTAGATCAATTAATGAAATCTACACACTTCCTTCCTATATATGTGACAAACACATTCGAGAAATTGGTTGTACGTTACTTGGACGAGATTGCTGGATTGCATATGTAACGACCCCAATTCCTAACTATTATTAATTGCTCCGATTAAGGTCATTACTGCCGTGAAACCCAAATAAGCCTTAACGACACCTAAGACCTATTAGAATTCCACAAGGTTACTCATAAGATATCAATTTTAAGCTTGTTTATTTTGTTGCTTATCAATCAATTGGAGCATGATATTGGACACATATTCTGGTAACATACGGAGTAAATAAAAACATCAGCGGAAGTCTTAAATTAATCCATTGGGTTCATAACACACAAGTCCCATAGGGATCCAAACTAAACAACAAGAAATTCTTCACAAGTTTCGGAAATAGCAAGTAAAGAAGAGTGCTTAAAATAAACCAGAAAGTTGCCCAATCATATGTTATATGCGCAAGTAACAAGTTTGAAAATGTAATGCGATATCGCCCCGCCGTGCAGCCTTGATCTCACACACTGGTACCACGAACAGAGGATGTACCTAAGCCTGAAAAATGGTAAAAACAACGGTTTGAGATTACAAGAATCTCAGTAGGGTTACAGCATCATAAGATCTACAGAATCCCTAAACACAAATCTCCCAATTCACATAAGATCATTCCTAAACAACTAAAGGGGTTCACGAAATTCATAAATCATTCAAAAAGGGTTAAAGCCAAATCATTGGCTGAGGGAGGACTACAAACACTTCTGAAAGGTCAGAAGTACACAGGCAGGTGAAACACATCAGTATTGCCCTCGGCATTGAGTAAGAAAGGCCATCCCCTTCCACCTGTGTTGTCCAAGACTTACTGCACAAAGGGTAGATGGTTAACACACAAACTAATCAGTAAGCCTTTCACCTTATCCTCGCAAGGACAAGTCGACTAGCCCCACATAGACAAGTCTTCCCTTAGCCGCAACTAGGGCATCCCCAAATCCCGCAAGATAAGGACTTCCTGTCCCGCAAGACAGGGATCCGGCCCCGCAAGGACAGATATCCAGCGTGCACTTGCTGGTTCAATCATCCATACACCTCCCATAAATCGATAAGAACCTCTCCTCTCCATAGGAGCATCAGTTCTTACCCTGCGTGGCCACCGGAACAGGATTCTGACACACAAACATGTACAAGCACACACAGGCAAGTACAAAGCATAATACCATAACAGGGTATTCTTAATCTCGTCAGGAAATAATCAACACATCCAATTCATATAACAATAGCATCCCAGGCACTCAATTCCTAACTCAGGGGTTCTATACAGCCCAGGAGATTCATATCTCATTCTGGATTTCATGTTCTCTCCATATAATCCAATCACAAACAATACAACAAAGGCAGGTAACAAAAATATTAGATAAGAGCGGGGGTTTCTGGAGAAACCGATGAGGCATAGATCCTACCTCTCTTGTCTCTGAACAATAAGCTAATCCTTTTCCTTTATTAAGTAAATCCGAACCGCCTATAATATCACCAGGCAAAGACAAGATCAAACTAAGCATGCATATTCAATAATCAATTGAATACCTTATTTCCTTACCAATACCACTCACCAAACCTATCAGAAAACCAGTGATCAGATGTTTCAGGTGCCTCCCCCTTGGATGTGTGATGTGATAGCCAGAAACTTAACAAGAATCAACCTGAATTTACCATTCCAATTAACTATGCAAAACCTGTCGCTAAAAGTAGGGCATAGGACGATTTCGTCTCGACCTACAACGAAATATTTATATGAAAGCTGATATTTATATATGGTTGGAAAAGAAGACGAAAAGACCTTTCCATCAAGCTATTATTTGTAAGATTCTGATAAACGACCAGAAAGTTATGCCACTTTGAAATTCAAGAAGATTTGGCGAAAACCTAATTCGGCCGCCGATTTTCAAAGTAATATTAGACAAAGAAATACTAACCTCCTGACGAAACTCAAAAGATGGTTGGAAAGAGGATCAATAGAGCTTTCCAACAAGCTATTACTCGCAGAGATCCGACGAACGATGAGTGAGTTATGCTGGTTTGAAGTTTCTGCGAATTATGGTGGCTATAGGGAGGTATAGGGTTTTAAGCCTATACGAAATTTGTAGGTTTTCTATGAATAATTCTTTGTGAGGTTGGCTTCCTATTTATAATGAATGGGTATAGAATTATGATTACTACTTTAATCACTTTATCTAAATAGGATAATTTACTAGATAACTAAACTCTAAACTCTTTAATTATCTTCCCCTATTTTTAAGGATTTTAATCTATAAGGCAACTATCTAGCCTTAAGGATGATTCCTAAGGCAATTACTCATCTATAAGGACTTAGATCTAAAGGAATTTAAAACAAAATTAACTACTAAAAAATCTTACCAATTTCAGCCATCACACATCCTTCTCTTCAGGGGAAAAATCGTCTTTTCACCTGCACTGGCTTCTGGACTTCTAGGACTCAAAATTCGGGGTCTTACATCCTCCCCTCCTTATAAGAATTTCGTCCTCGAAATTTTCAACATAAGTACCTAATCAAAACAAGTAAGGAAATTTTTGCATGCATAGACTCTTTAGTCTCCCAAGACTGCTCCTCAATTTGGCCATTACGCCAAACAACTCGTACCATAGGTACGCTTCGACTGCGAAGCTGTCGAACTGACCGATGTAGTATGGCAACTGGCTGTAAGGGATAGGATAGGTCTTCAGCAACTTCAACTAGCGATTCTTTAAACACATGAGCAGGATCTCACATATGCTTTCTTAGCATTGAAATGTGAAATATGTTGTTTTCATTTGCTTGATTAATATCAGGTAGTTCTTCATCTTTTGAATCATCAAAAGTCTCAATCTGGTCATTGTCCACCACGTGTCCATCTTTAACACCTAAGCCTTTCTCTGGATTTTCATGCAAGTATATTTCCAGCAAAGAGATAATGCGAAATTCGAACAAAACAAGCTGGGCTTGAGCCGTTTCTCCACCACCTTGATTCTTTCTCTCTTGCTATGGCCGTGGTTTTTGCATTAGGCTTTAACTCAATTCTGAGATCCGTGTCATTCTGAAGTCATACTCCTCCAGCATTGGATAATCCAAAGCATTTGGCTAGCCCCGCTGTTTCACATTCTCAACCTGAGAAGGATCAATCTCAAGGATTGTGTTTCTTTGTCTTCTGCAGCAGTTGCCAATTCTGCTTGATTTATCAACCCATCATGATCATTGGAAACTTCTTCCACAGCTTTGCTGATAGTAAATCTATCTTGCCCGTATAAACTCTCAGATATAAGCCTTGCTTTAGAAATAACATCATCCCTGAGCACTCTCTTCAGGACTTCTGGAAACGGAGATTCCACAAAATACTGATTCTTCTTAAGCACGAGTTTCACTTTCCCATAATTTGAAGTAGAACCGTGAATGAGATCAACCATTTCCCTCGGCAGCTTCGTTTTGGACAGTTCACTCAAGACTGCTATTATAGTCTTCGTCTCCTCCCCAACTGAAACTGCCGTATACAAAGAATGCGGAGTCAAATTGTACTCATGCATTGACTCCGGTCTGGAGACAGGCTCCGCAATAGCGACGAGAGAATCGCAAGCTTGTTTGCACCAAGGTGAAATTTCTAGGAAGATCCGGTTATCAGCACAGGCCCGTAGCAGACGATTTTTGTGGTCCAGTTTCACCTCTAGCTTGGTAAAATCTCTCTTTCTTTCATCAGTTCCACCGGTGCTCAGTATACTATTCTGCTTTGCATGATCGTTTCCACCATTTTCAGAAACATTAATACACTTTCATTAAAAAGTTTATTTTTCTTTCTCTTTGAGCTGTGAAGTTCCTTTGACGCCTTCCTCTTCTCCGAAAATGAGCTCTCCTGCAGAACCTTCTTAGACAATACTTCCTCATCCTGTACTTCTTCTTCCTCCATTCCCAGCCACTCAGCAACACAGGTAATAGGGAGACCTCGGTCATTCTGCAAAACAAAGTGCAATGAAGCAAAAAGGCTGTTCGCAACGTTGCACAGTGAGCATGCATTACGCATGCATGAAGATAACTAGCTTTCCTTGCAAAGCCTCCTGTTCTCCCTCCTTTTGCCTTGCTTGCAAATGACAGGCTTCAGCTTCCTCGTGTTCACTCTCATAACTACCCGCTTCTTTATCAAACTCCTCATTTGATAAAAGGTTCATCTCATTAGTAACGACTGGGGGAATATCGACGATTTTGACCACCTCAGTCGCTGTCATCTGATCAGCATCATCCACAATCTCAAGCTCACGCAATATTCTGTTCCTCTTCTTCACACGTATGATATCTTTGTCTTTCCAAAATACAAGTAGACTCAACAGGCGGTAACACAAACCCTTCCATGTAGAGGAGGAGACCGTCAGGACAGGCATCGTGGAGGTGGAAAACTTGGAGGAGAAAAGAGGAGAGATCGGAGATGGTTCAGTGCTGGGGTTTTAGGAGAATCCAGCAACGCCTCAGACCATCCATCTTGTGCACTTCGGTGCATAGAGCCTTGACTAAGACTATCCTCAGCCTAACTGCGTCCATCCCAGGGTTGAGAGGAACTGACTTTCTTGGCACTGGTGGTACGTTAAACCTAAAACCCTTTTAAAGGAAGGTTTCGCTGTGGGTATCAGACGATCACTGGAGCGGGCATGTAGCTGTTAACCCCAGGCTTGGATTCAGTCACGGACCTGATAAGTATGCATGCAATGTGTTTCCTTGCATGCATGCATAGTAAGGCTTGTGCTTCACTTGTTGGCTTCTAAAAAGCATAAAACGTAAAAGCATTGGAACAAAACTTGGCCGTGGATGTAACCATTAGCCATTTGCATCTTCCGCTTTTCTTCTTTCTTCTTACGAGATAGTCCTTGTTGGTCCTCACTGGTTCATCAGCAATTCTCGTAGAGAGACTATTAGCTGGATTTTATTATTATTATTATTATTATTATTATTATTTTTGAACTGGGTCTTCTTCTCACCTGCATCATTAACAACCTCAACATGCAAACCCTGTCAGCAGCCAACGATGCAAGATACTCATCATCCTGCTGTTCATGGATCAAGCGCTGAGCTTGCAAAGATGGGGATGGAGGGCGAGGTGCAGGTCGGGGATAAAGGTCATTGAATGAACTGATGAAGAGCATAAGGAATGCGGTATCCAGGCTGTTCAGATATTCCACCAAACGTTGCAACCTCAAGCATAACTGCTTCATCACGCTCCTCAGAGGACATGCCTCCCTACTCATCGGATGGAAAGGCATCACCATAGTCAGGCAATTGATCAAACCTTGGAGCACTAGGTCTAACCTGTCCAGCTCTGTGACTAAACCAGTCACCAAGACATAACCAGCATCCACAAGGTTGACTGCAGGTCATGTGTATACACCCCTCGGCTTTCTCGATGGGTCCTTGGCACTGGGGACAAGGCTTCATATAAACCTTCTTCCATGCCCGATTCTCAGCCTCCGAGCTATTCCTCAAATTCCACTTGGCCACAGTATCACAACCTATGGGTCGGTGTTTCTCCTTGCAACATTGCCAGTAAAATGTGTGAGAGTACAAGAAACATCGAATGTATGATCGCTTCTTCTTGTCTTCCTCGTAAGCCACCGCATCAATATGCATCCCACTATCACCAAAAACCTCACTTCTTTCATCTTATCCTAAGATCACATCCGCAAATGAAACTGGTGTAATTATATCTGCAGTAGTTCACGTCGGTTGTTGTCTGTCCCTTCTGGAAAGGCCCTTTCCATTGGCAAGTTTGACAAGTAACCTTGAGCTTATACTAACATCAGCCCAAAGTAATTTTGTATCAAGCCAATAGTGTTGCAGTGTAGATTTAACCTCATCCTTCCAGTGGTGCAGCTTCGTAACTATCATAGATGCAACAGCTCTTAAAGCAGGACCAATGCCATGCCTATAAGTATGGCCCATACTCTCTGTATTAATGTTCTAGCACTTTTTCTCTTTTTTTTTTGTTTGAGCTGATCTTTTCTTCTTGGATTCACCGTAAAGCTGTGTAAGCCACTCAACATTACCAGATTCAACATTTCCGTAAGGTTGGAACTTCAACCAGTCCTCATCCTCTGGCACAACACCGTTGCAACTAATTAAATCAACAAGTTCAACAAGGTCTGATACTTGTGTCATGAACACTTCAATTGACGATACATCTGCAGTCTCGTCCTTCTCCTCTGTTGAAGAAACTTTGGAATTTGTGTCTACAGTTGGTGCAGAATTTGAGGCAGCATTGACATCATTCAGCGCTGCCTAAACTTTGAAGATAGTAGGCAGCTGGAAACCAGTAAGTGCGGATCCGAATGAGAGGAAAGGTTTCGGATGGGAGCCGCAACAGGAAAGGAAATCCTCTGCTTTTGCTGAGGAACCTGAGTGCTGCATGCCACGGCTCGAGCAGCCATCACTGTCTTCAGACATGGAATGGAGCTTTTGTGGGAACAGAAAGGGTTTAGAATTCTAGCTAAGCATAGAACGGGTTTAGAATTCTAGTTAAGTTTCTGCAGTCTTCTAGCACCAGAATCTCCAGGCCTAAGAATCCTTCGAAGTTGGGAGTTCTCATAAACTCATGTGAATGTCTTAGGTCAAGCACTCTCTCAAGCGCTCAAGACGCCAGATTTTTTTTTTTTTTTTTTTTTAGGAATGTCATCGCAGGAACCCTTGAGCTCTATTCATTCGCTTGGATGAAGTGGAGTGCTCTTGTCTTGCATATCAAGTTGCTGTTCGGTCTGAATCTCAAACATACTACTCAAGTATACACTTGTTACTCAACACACACTAAATACAATACTAGTAAAAGAGTGGTACCTGGTGGAGAGGCATACACCGGACGATACGCATATGCTGAAAAACATTATACAAGGTTCCAGAAAACACATGCACACATGCAAAGGTATTCACTGAAATTCCACTCAATACTTAAAGAAATCAAATATCAAGCAAGCAGAGACTCACACATCATCCACATTCCATAATTTACATCATCAATCACATGCATATACATTTAGTAATGACAAGAAAGATATATGAAGACATATGAACAATCAGCACATTAGTTTATTATTCCTATCACCTAAACCTTTTAGTATTAGCCCATAGGGGAGTGAGTTCTTACCTGAAATCACCAAAATCAACAAATAAGTGAGCATATAACAAATTATATTCCCTAAACCATGCTCCGCTACCAAACTTGTAACGACCCCAATTCCTAACTATTATTAATTGCTCCGATTAAGGTCATTACTGCTGTGAAACCCAAATAAGCCTTAACGACACCTAAGACCTATTAGAATTCCACAAGGCTACTCATAAGATATCAATTTTAAGCTTGTTTATTTTGTTGCTTATCAATCAATTGGAGCATGATATTGGACACATATTCTGGTAACATACGGAGTAAATAAAAACATCAGCGGAAGTCTTAAATTAATCCATTGGGTTCATAACACACAAATCTCATAGGGATCCAAACTAAACAACAAGAAATTCTTCACAAGTTTCGGAAATAGAAAGTAAAGAAGAGTGCTTAAAATAAACCAGAAAGTTGTCCAATCATATGTTATATGCGCAAGTAACAAGTTTGAAAATGTAATGCGATATCGTCCCGCCGTGCAGCCTTGATCTCACACACTGGTACCACGAACAGAGGATGTACCTAAGCCTGAAAAATGGTAAAAACAACGGTTTGAGATTACAAGAATCTCAGTAGGGTCACAGCATCATAAGATCTACAGAATCCCTAAACACAAATCTCCCAATTCACATAAGATCATTCCTAAACAACTAAAGGGGTTCACGAAATTCATAAATCATTCAAAAAGGGTTAAGGCCGAATCATTGGCTGAGGGAGGACTACAAACACTTCTGAAAGGTCAGAAGTACACAGGCAGGTGAAATACATCAGTATTGCCCTCGGCATTGAGTAAGAAAGGCCATCCCCTTCCACCTGTGTTGTCCAAGACTTACTGCACAAAGGGTAGACGGTTAACACACAAACTAATCAGTAATCCTTTCACCTTATCCTCACAAGGACAAGTCGACTAGCCCCACATGGACAAGTCTTCCCTTAGCCGCAACTAGGGCATCCCCAAATCCCGCAAGATAAGGGCTTCCTGTCCCGCAAGACAGGGATCCGGCCCCGCAAGGATAGATATCCAGCGTGCACTTGCTGGTTCAATCACCCATACACCTCCCATAAATCGATAAGAACCTTTCCTCTCCCTAGGAGCATCAGTTCTTACCCTGCGTGGCCACCGGAACAGGATCCTGACACACAAACACGTACAAGCACACACAGGCAAGTACAAAGCATAATACCATAACAGGGTATTCTCAATCTCGTCAGGAAATAATCAACACATCCAATTCATATAACAATAGCATCCCAGGCACTCAATTCCTAACTCAGGGGTTCTATACAGCCTAGGAGATTCATATCTCATTCCGGATTTCATGTTCTCTCCATATAATCCAATCACAAACAATACAACAAAGTCAGGTAACAAAAACATTAGATAAGAACGGGGGTTTCTGGAGAAACCGATGAGGCATAGATCCTACCTCTCTTGTCTCTGAACAATAAGCTAATCCTTTGCCTTTATTAAGTAAATCCGAACCACCTATAATATCACCAGGCAAAGACAAGAACAAACTAAGCATGCATATTCAATAATCAATTGAATACCTTATTTCCTTATCAATACCACTCACCAAACCTATCAGAAAACCAGTGATTAGATGTTTCAGGTGCCTCTCCCTTGGATGTGTGATGTGATAGCCAGAAACTTAACAAGAATCAACCTGAATTTACCATTCCAATTAACTATGCAAAACCTGTCGCTAAAAGTAGGGCATAGGACGATTTCGTCTCGACCTACAACGAAATATTTATATGAAAGCTGATATTTATATATGGTTGGAAAGAAGACGAAAAGACCTTTCCATCAAGCTATTATTTGTAAGATTCTGATAAACGACCAGAAAGTTATGCCACTTTGAAGTTTAAGAAGATTTGGCGAAAACCTAATTCGGCCGACGATTTTCAAAGTAATATTAGACAAAGAAATTCTAACCTCCTGACGAAAAAAAAAAGATGGTTGGAAAGAGGATGAAGAGAGCTTTCCACAAAGCTATTACTCACAGATATCCGACGAACGATGAGTGAGTTATGATGGTTTTAAGTTTCTTCAAATTATGGTGGCTATAGGGAGGTATAGGGTTTTAAGCCTATACGAAATTTGTAGGTTTTCTATGAATAATTCTTTGTGAGGTTGGCTTCCTATTTATAATGAATGGGTATAGAATTATGATTACTACTTTAATCATTTTATCTAAATAGGATAATTTACTAGATAACTAAACTCTAAACTCTTTAATTATCTTCCCCTATTTTTAAGGATTTTAATCTATAAGGCAACTATCTAGCCTTAAGGATGATTCCTAAGACAATTACTCATCTATAAGGACTTAGATCTAAAGGATTTTAAAGCAAAATTAACTACTAAACAATCTTACCAATTTCGGCCATCACACATCCTTTTCTTCAGGGGCAAAATCGTCTTTTCACCTGCACTGGCTTCTGGACTTCTAGGACTCAAAATTCGGGGTCTTACAGCATAGAGTGCCAATTTCCATCTTTGAGATCATGACCTTTGTTTTAAATCACGATTCTAGAAAAATTCCATAATGCGTTGGGTTCAAGATTGAATTTCAGTACAGCATTTCATCCCAGAGTGATGGTTAATCTTAGAGGACAATTCAGACCCTAGAGGACATACTGCGTGCGAGTGTGCTAAACCAACGTACCGGTTGGGAGCGATGGCTACCGTTGGCAGAATTTGCTTACAGTAATAGCTTTCATGTAAGCATCGGTATGGCACTATATGAAGCACTATATGGGAGATAATCGACCAATAATCGACAAAGGGAGCTGAAATTTTCGGTAAGTGACAAAGTGTTCTTGAAGGTCACCCCGTGGAAGGGTGTCCTTCATTTTCAGCGGTCAGGTAAGCTAGCATTTGTTACATTGGTCCATATGAAATTGTCGAGAGGATCAAACCTGTTGCATACCAACTTTCATTACCTTCGAATATGGAAAGAATTCACAACGTGTTTCACGTTTTGATGTTGAGAAAGTATGTGCGAGACCCTGCTCATGTGCCTAGAGAACCAACAATTGAGGTTGATGAAGTCCAATCTTATCCGGTACAGCCAGTTGCCATACTAGATCGGTTAGTTCATCAGCTTCTCATTTGAAACATGCCTATTTTACTAGGAACAGCCTTGGGAGACTGAGGAATCTATGCATGCAAAATTTTCTTACCTGTTTGTTTAGGAACTGGCATTGAAATTTCGAGGATGAAATTTTTATGAGAGGAGGATGTGAGATCCCAAATTTGAGTCCTAGAAGTCTAGAAGCTAGTGCAGGTGAAATAACCAATTTTTTCCTAAAAAATGGATATGTGATAGTAGAAAACGGTATAGAATGTTTAGTAATCATTTCTGGTTTCATTTTCCTTTGATTTGTTTACTTAATGGTTCAAACTTACCTTAGGAGATAAAATTCCTAAAATTAATGAAGGATAATTCCAGAACTTAATTCTGATGATTATCTTATCTTATCTAGCCTGTAAAGTAGAAAATTAATCCCTTAAATACCCTATATAAAGAGGTAGCCGGCCACACCTATAACCCACATCACACAAAATTCATTAAACATCAAACCCTACAACATCCTTATTACTGCTGAAATTTCTTTGATCTTCAAATTAGCATAATTCTCTCATCCTTTTTTGGAATTCTGAAAATAATAGCTTGTTGGAAAGCTCTTTTCATCCTCTATCTAGTTATCTTGGGTTATTCATCAGACGGTTAGTTCTTCCTTGTCGAAATTCAAGTCATAATTTGTCAGTTTTGGTGCCAAAATTGTGTCATTCTTCCTTTAATTGATTTATGTTGTTGTTCCTTTTGTTTATAGGACTCTATGGCATCCATTCATCCTATAATATCATGAATTCATCCTTTCAATCTTCGTTATACATGAAATCGGCATGCCCTAACCTTTTCCCTATTATTGCTGATTTTGATCAATTCATTAACCTGTCAGTTTTTGATCTTGTTCCTTCTAATTATATGTGTTATTAACAACCTAATCCTTCTTTGTAAACGTGAAATCGCAACCTCTAAGGCTTGTATACATGAAATCGCAATTTGTCCTAATGCCTTATTCTTAGTGCTGAAATTTGTATTGTTGATTGGAATGGTAATTTAGGTTGATTCTTGTTAAGTTCTTGGCTATCACATCCGACATTCGAGGGGCACGTACCTATGGTATCTGATCACGGGTTTTTGATAGGTTTGGTGAGTGGAATTTGTAAGGAAATAGGATATCTACTTGATTATTGTGTATGCATGCCTAGTTTGGTTTTGTCTTTGCCTTATGATGTTATAGGTGGTTTGGATCCCTTGAATAAAGGAAAAGGAATAGCTTCTTGCTCAGAGACAAGAGAGGTAGCATCTATGCCTCATCGATTTCTTCAGAAATCTTTGTTGTTTTCTTGTTGATTTCGGTGCATATACATGTTGATGATTGTATGCACATATGTTGAATAGTGTATGCTTGAATTACGAAATGAGATGTGATCCTCTAGGTTGTACAGAACCCTTGAGATAGATTATGAGTGCCTAATTTGCATGTGTTTTGTGTATTGAACATGCAGATTGTGTTCTGACATGATGGAGGATACCCTATTGTGGTAATGTGCTTTGTGCTTGCCTGTGTATGCTTGTATGTATTTGTGTCAGGATCTTTTTGTGATGTCCATTAGGGTTAAGCGTTGATGCTCCTGAGGAGAAGAGAGGTTCTTACTGGTATGGGAGTTGTATGGGTGGTAATCCCCAGCATGTGCAAGTTGGATGCCTTGTCCTTGTGTGACTAGATGCCTTGTCCTTATGTGGCAAGATGCCCTTATCCTTGTGTGGTTTGGATGTCCTTATCCTTGTGTGGTTTGGATACCCTTGTCCTTGTGTGGCTTGGATGCCTTGTCCTTGTGTGGCAAGATGAATAGGCTTGCTGATTAGCTTGTGTGCTAACCTTTATCCTGTGTGTAGCAAAGTCTTGGACAACACAGGTGGAAGGGGATGGCCTTTCCCTACTGCAGAGTTGATTGATCGGTCTTTCCTAGCTGTGTATTTCTGATTTTTGAAAGTATTGGTAGTCCACCTCAGTCTTAGTTTCGGCGCTACACCTTTGAATTGTTTGAATTGATTGCGTGAATTCCATTAGAAGTATAGAGATGATCTGATGTTGTTTGGGAGATGTTTATTCAAGATTTCTGTAAATCTTATGCTGCTGTGACCCTACTAAGATTCTTGTAACCTTCTCCTGTTGTTTTCACCATTTTTCAGGCTTAGGTACTTTTGATGTTCGTGGTACCCGTGTGTGAAATCAAGGCTGCACGGCGGGGAGATATCGTATCACATTTTCATACCTGATCCTTAATTGCTTGTTCATATAATATGAACTATGATTGGGCTATTTTTCTGGTTTTTCAAGTTCTTCCTTTGCTTGTTGTTTCCGAATTATGTTGGAGGTTTACCTGCTGGATATTTGGATCCCTATGGGACTTGTGTGTTGTGGATTCATTGATTAAATTTAGAGACTTTTTCTGATGCTTTTATTCACTCCATATGTTACCAGAATACTTGTCCAATATCATACTCCAATCGTTATAAGTATAAAGAATAAACATGTTAAAATCGGTTCTAAAGGGATAAGCCTTGTGAGATTTAGATAGGTCCTAAGTTGGGGGATTATTTGGGGTTTCTCTGCTGTAAGGGTCTCACTTATGAGCAATTTTGGGAATATGAATGTGGGTCCTTACAGAACTCATACCGAAATTCCGCTCAGGTAGGCAAACGGTCTCCGAATCGCAAGCTCACAGCTGTCCACCATGCGAGGGCTTCTCCCTCAAGTAGGAAAGTAGCGATGGCAACCTTGTCGTCGTCAGAAATACACAAAAACAGGGATACACGGCATAAGGTGTCCATCCATTCACGAGCCGCAGCGGCACCTGCTGAATCGCTGAAATCTTTACATCTCAGTTGTCGAGCTTCCTTCAAAAACTTCGTAATAACGACTGGGAGTCTCTGGGCTTTCTTAGGATGAGCTGGCTGTACAGGTTAAAGTGGAGGAATAGAATTTTCCAGGGAGTGAGTGCAGGAGCATTCTTAAATTGGACTTCCATACGCTATTGATTTGCAGTAGTCCCTTGCAACACATTTAGAATTTATTTCATCACAAGATAGATGGCTAGTGCGGCTGGTGCCTCAGGTTGGTTCTCGGGCTCGGCTTGCCCTCCCTACTCAATTTGTGCTTTCGGCTCCTCTTTCTCAACAGGTTGCTATTCTTCATGAACCCCATATCTACCCTATCAATCCGTTTGTACTCTCGGCCTTGCTATACTATACGAATGCACAATGTCACTCAACACATAACCAATAGTAAAAATACTAAGAAAGAAGTGATACTTGGTGAAGAGGCATGCACTGGGCGATTTGCATATGCTGGAAAACAAAACACACATATGTATAAATATACAAGTTTCGGAAATCACATGCAAATGCACACTCGGCAATCTAACATACACAAGCACTCTGCAGTAATCATTCAAGTATTTTGCAATGCACATATTTATGTAAATTACACTCGGCAGCACACATCAATAACACACACATACTTGGAAATGACAAAGAAACACAGCGCCATCAAAACTCAGCATAACACATCAAATCATGCAATGCATAAAAGCACACATAAATACATAGCACATCAAATAATCAAACATAATATTTAAAAATCTCAAAATAGTTTTTTAACATCATATTATTTTTGGTATTAGCCCCTAAGTGAGTGGGTGTGTGTGCATGTTCCTTCCTACAAACACAAAACCAACAAAACAGGTTAGCATATAACAAAACATATTCTGAAACCATGCTCCGCTACCAAACTTGTAATGCCCACATTCCCAAGTTACTCCTAAGTGAGACCCTTACTACTTTGAGACACAAACAAACCCAAACTAGGATCTATCTAAATCCCACGAGGCTTAACCATCTAATTTCCAATTTTAGTATGTTCATTCTTTAAATTTTTAAAGTTTAGAGCATGATAGTATTGGGCAAACAATCTGGATTCATACGGAGTGAATAAATGATCAGCGGAGGACTTTAACATTAATCAAGGGAACCACAACATATAAGTCCCTTAGGGATCTAAAAATTCAGCAAGTAAATCCTCAGTAAGTTTTCAGAACAATCAAACAAATGAGACATTATAAAAAAACAGAAAGTGGTCCAATCAATCTTTATGTTATATACACAAGTAGTCAAGGAATATGTATGCAAATATGATGCAATATTGTCTCGTCGTACAACCTTGATTCTCACACACTGGTACCATGAACAACAAATGTACCAAATGATGAATTCATGATTGTTCACTATGAATGAATATTAAACAATCATACGAATAAAGGCAACAACATCAGAGATCAATCATAGGCAGAATTATACAAATCTTAAAACCTAATTCCGCCGCCAATTTTCAACTTATCTTTTGAAAAATAAATAGGAATGTCTAAACAACAAAACAAATATTTTTGGAAAGAGGATTAAGAGATCTTTCCAACAAGCTATTATTTGTAGGAATCCAACAGTTGATGAAAGAGTTATGCTATATTGAAGTTCAAGAAGATTTTGGCAATTCCGCCGAGTTTTGACATATCTTATGAGAACGAAATACTAACCTCCTGAAAAAAAACCAAAGATGGTTGGAAATAGGATGAAGAGAGCTTTTCAACAAGGTACTAGTTACAGGAATCCGACAAACAATGAGAGAGTTATGCTGGTTTAAACTTTCAGCGAATTTTGACAGATATAGAAAGGTGTAAAGGTTTTAGGCTATACGAGTTTTGTGTGTTTTCTATGAATGATTTTGTGGGGTTGGCTTCCTATTTATAATGAATGGGTATGGAATTAAGATTACTACTTTAAAGGCTTTATTAAAGTAAGATAACTACCAGATTTAAATTCTGTAATTATCCCCTTTTAATTTTAGGGATTTTAATTCCTAAGGTGATTATCAACAAATTAAGAACTAAATTAAGGAAAATTAATACCAGAAATAATTACCAAACATTCCTTACCAATTTCAGCCATCACACATCCTTTTCTTCAGGGGAAAAATGGTCTTTTAACCTGGATTGGCTTCTGGACTTCTAGGACTCAACATTCGGGGTCTCACAGTTAGCACACAAGCTAATCAAAAAGCCTATTCTTCTTGCCAGCAGACAGAACAAAACATCTAGCCAGTACACAGGACTAGGCATCCTAACCAGCACATAGGATTAAGGCATCTTGCTAGCACACAAGACAATGTATCTAGCCAGCACAAAGGACTAGGCATCTAGGCAGCATGTAAGATTAGGCATCCAGCACGATCAAGCTGGGGATTCCCACCCATACGACTCCCATACTAGTAAGAACCTCTTCTCTCCCAAGAAGCATCAGCGCTTACCCCAAATGGCCACTGAAACTGACACACAAATACGTACAAGCACACACAGACAAGCACAAAGCACAATACCACAACAGGGTGTCCTCAATCATATTAGAACACAATCAGCATGTTCAATACACAAAACACATGCAAATTAGGCACTCATAACCTATCTCAAGGGTTCGGTATAGCCTAGAGGATCACATTTTGATCTGTCATTCAAGCATACACTATCCAACATATGCACATACAATCATCAACATATATGCACTGAAATCAACAAGCAAACAATAAGGATCTCTAAAGAAATGGATGAGGTATAGATCCTACAACTAACACACAATCCGCAAGCATGCATAGACCATTATCCAAACCAAAACAAACAACAGAGAATAAAGATCTCTGAAGAAACCGATGAGGCATAGATCTTATTTCTCTTGTCTCTGAACAAGAAGCTATTCCTTTTCCTTTATTCAAGGGATCCGAACCACCTATAATATCATAAAACAAAAACAAAACCAAACTAAGTATGCATACTCAATAACCAAGTAAATACCATATTACCTTACCAATTTCACTCACCAAACCTATCAGAAACCAGTGATTAGATGTCGTAGGTGCCTCCCTCTTGAATGTGTGATGTGATAGCCAAGAATTTAACAAGATTTAAGCCAATTTACCATCCTAATTAAATATGCAAATCTCGGCACTAAAAACGAGACACAAGGCAAATTGTGATTCCATGCATACAAGGTGTAAGGGTTGCGATTTCATGTTAACAAGGAAGGATTAGGTGTTAATAACTTATAAAAACAAAAGGAACAAGATCACAAACCAACATGTTAATCAACTGGTCAAAATTGGCAACAATAAGGCAAGGGTAGGGCATGCCAATTTCATGTATAGTGAAGATTCAAAGGATCAATTCATGATTTTACAACATTAGTAAATGTCAAATAGTCATACGAACAAGAGGAACAACAACAGACATCAATTGAAGGAAGAATCACACACGTTCGATACCAAAACTGACAAATTACGACTTGAATTTCGACAGGGAAAAACTAACCTTCTAATGAAAAAGAATAATCATTAGGTAGAGGATGGAAAGAGCTTTCCAACAAGCTATTATTTTCAGAATTCCGACAAAGGATGAGAGTGTTATACTAGTTTGAAGATCAAAGAAATTTCGACAGCAATAGGGATGGTGTAGGGTTTGATGATTGACGAATTTTGTGTGTTTCTGATGTGGCATATAGGTGTGGCCAGCTACCTCTTTATATAGAGTGTTTATGGGATTAATTTCCCTACTTTAAAGGCTAGATAAGGGAAGATAATCATCATAATTAAATTCTGGAATTATCCTTCCTTAATATTAAAAATTTTATCTCCTAAGGTAAGTTTGAACCAATAAGGAAACAAATCAAAGGAAAATGAAACTAGAAATGATTACTAGACCTTTCGTACCATTTTCGGCCATCACACATCTATTTTTTTAGGGATAAAACGGTCATTTCACCTACACTGGCTTCTACACTTAAAATTCGGGGTCTCACTTTCATAATCTTAATTACCACCAATAGAACAATCTATGATCTTGGAATTCCAAAATCAATATTAAAACTTTCTTTATGATTTTCCAATCATAAATAGATAATTATAATAACTTTGTGAAAATATTATAGTTTACTCTTTAAATTCATAATCGATTTTGATCCATGAACTAAGGTCCACCAACAATAATATTCCTCAAAAGGGATTTACGACCCAAGCTATTCGAAATTTTCAGGATCTCACATCATATCAGCTAATGTAGACCCCAGCAAAGGCTCACATGTGAGGATACAAAGAAAAGACATTTACATAGCAAAGCTCGCTAGACACCTCTAATTTCTAGTATACAACATAAACAAGAACCGGGTTTCACATAAGCAGTCAAATCCAAAACCCAAAACAGTGTAAAATGTTTAAATCAAGTAAAACAAAAAACATAAACAGGTAGTGTACCACCAAGTCTGAAAAAAATGAGCCTTAAGGGACCTACGGGTAAAAGATGCTCAACTATCGAAACCTCAACATCTGTGAATGCTAACCTGCTAGCCTGAAATATAGATAACACTATATCTAGGTGAGAGAACCACAATGATGAAAATAAAGATCACAAGAAAATCATTAGTAAACATAATAAAAAAATATGTCAACAAATCAGATGGATTTCTCTCTTTTTTTTAGCTGGATGCGTAAATTGGCATACTATGCTGTTAAACCATTTATGATGAAAATAACCGGTATACTTGTGGTTATTTTTTATATATTTAAAAATATTTTATCACAAACATTACCGGAAGCTAATTTAAAATTTGTAATAGATAAACATCAAATTTTATAAATTTTTTATCAGAATAATTTTTTATGAATATTAATTCTTTAGTTAAAATTATTTTTCTAAAATAAGAAACTAGAATAAATGATTTTGAGTAAACAATAATTATCAAAATACTATAGAAAAATCTGAAAATTTACCTAATGCTATAAATAACATGTTTTAAGTTTTAAAAAAATTAATGTCAGAAAATATATTTAGAAAAATAGATGATTTTACTCTTTGCAGTGTGAGCAAAAATGATTTTATAAAAACTATTATAAACTGTTTATTCATTATACACACGCGTGTACTAAAACTCGCCAAAGACAAAAAGAGAGATCCCAGATATTTCAGAGGGTGGTAGACAGTAGATATTTTCTAGTACAGGATTTCTAATCCTTTTCTAACAGGACTCAGGATTTAGTGTGACGACCAACTAAGCCATAACTTATTACATCTCCAGATTCACAGCAGCCAGATAGATTAGCAGATCGATCTGGGACTCGTCTTTTTCATTGAGGTTAATGCACAAGTATTGGCCAACTCAGGTATTGTGACAGGTGGTAAAACAGACAGGATGTATTAGAAAGATGTTAAGGATCCAAGCCCTTTCAGCTTGAATTTTACCAAGTTTTGACAATTCTTGTTCAAGCGTGTTGAACTAGTTGGTCCTAATCTCGAACATAGGTTTTTTGGTATGTTACGACATGGACGTGTTGATGGATACAAAAATTGATTACTCCCGACACGACTACGACATATCATTACTTTTCTGCGTTTTCATGCAATACAAAGTTAATATGCTTCCCTCATATTTAATGCTGTCAAAGATTTGCTCGGTGATATTTAATTGTAAACACAGGAATGCACATAAATATCCGCGCTAGCTTTCCTAGCCTGGGCTAGACGACCAAATATATAAATAAACGTAGACATTATTATTATAAAATGCCTTATATATATATTATGATGTAAAAGGGAGACATGAAGATACATATTACAGATATGAGTTCAAATATGAAATAGCTAATGGAAACTTCAAAAAACTTATGCTACGCCCTACCATGCAATTACTACACCAACTGGAAAGATGTGTAAAATAGCATGGTCATTGCACCCTCTTTAAGGCGTGATAGGTTGTGTTTTCAATAAATAATAGGTGCAACTTTAGGCACATGAACTGGAAAATCGTCAATCTCGTCCATCCAAGGATTTTTCTCCTTGGCAGGCTTGATCGTCTTTATGGCATGCCAGACAGCACTGTTGCACTTGAATCCTGATCCGAAACCGATTTGCCATATCCTGTCACCCTTTCTAATCCTTCCCTTTGCTTCAGAGTAGGCCAATTCATACCACACCGAACTGCTAGAAGTATTTCCAAACCTATAAAGAGTCATCCGGGAAGGCTCCATATGCCATTCGGTGAGTTCAAGATTCTTCTCAAGCTCATCCAGCACGCCCCTTCCACCAGCATGGATACAGAAGTGCTCGAACGCCAGCTTAAAATCGGGAATGTATGGTTTTATTTTCATCTTAAATACCTTCTTTGCAACTAAAGACACGAAAAATAACAACTGCTCGGAGAGTGGAAGAACTAGAGGTCCAAGCGTTGTTATGTTTGTCTTGAGGGCCTCTCCAGCTACAGCCATAAGATCTTTGGACAGGGAAACACCTACTTTCTGATCCTTATCTTCTTCTTGTAGAATACAGTTGAAGCACTTGTCATCTGCACCCTTATGAGTTCGCATGGTATGAATCAGACGGTACTTTGAACGACGCCGATCGGAAAATTTATTGGATAAGAGTACAGCTGCAGCTCCCACTCGAAATAAGCAATTTGTGACCAGCATCGATCGTTCGTTGCCAAAGTACCAGTTGCGGGTGAGGTTCTCTGTGCTCACCACTAGAGCATAGGAGTTGGGGTGTATCTGTTGGAGCAATAAATAACATGTATTTAACTTTTTTAAGACCAAAACACCGTATATAGTTCTTTTACAGACACAAAACTATGCTCTACGAGAACATATTCACTATTTTATAATTTATGATTATGGGTTGGGTGAATTTAGTAACTTGGACAATTTGACGGTTTTGGGTATAGACTATAGAGTATAATTTCTTTCTTCTTTATCAAACTGGTGCATTTAATATGGTTTCTTGATCTGCAGGTTTTCTACCAGCTTTTCAGAATGTCCTAAGACAAGTCAACAAGAAGAATAAAGTGGGATCTTTTTATATAAAAGTACCAAACCAAAACAATCAAAACATGAAAAAGCTGAAAAGTATCAAACCTGAAGAAGATCTTTGGCAAGATCTATGGAGATGAGACCAGCACTGCAACCCATACCACCAAGATTATAGCTTAAAATGTTCCCTCTCAACTTGTAGTGATTCACAATCCTGGCAGAGAGGGATGGCGTGGGATTGAACAAACTGCTGTTGACCACAAGTATTCCTATGTCTCTTGGCTTTACTCTAGTTTTGGCAAGGAGCTCATCGACAGCTCCAAACATCACCATATCTGTTTCCTCCGTAGCCGCAGCCATAGACTGGTCACGAGGCACCCGCAACAAGCTTTTGGGTGCATACGTCATTGGACCATACCCTGATTTCTCCATTATCTTCCTCTGAAATGATAAGCTTTCTTCCGTGAAGCATCCAGACGCTTTGGATAACTGCATGAAGTTTTCCCTCGTGTGTTTGTGAGATGGTTCCGGCTTGAAACATGCAAAATCAACCAAGTAAACTTGCCTTGGACGACTCATGAAGTAAAGAGTGACAGCAAAAACAAGGGCAACCGAGCATAGAACCACTGTTAGCAGATAATTGAACCTGAGGTGATCCCACAGCACAGTCAAATTTTCAACAGAGTATGTTGAAAGATGAACCAAAAGCATGCCAATGAGTGGCACGAGAAAGAGGTACATGGCATTGGACACCAGGTAGTGGTATCCAAGCTTAACATATTTAAGTTTGACGGATAAGAAAAAGTTTGGCAGGTTTCTTTTCTTCTCTAGGAGGACTTGAACCGGTGCTGGTCCATGTCCAATATTCTGCTGGCTTTCTTTCTTCCCCTCTGCCATATTTGTTCACCAAGGCTAAACAAGAAAGGCCCTTAGGAGATTGACAGCTTTGCAAAACAAGATAGCAAACGTTCCTTATGCTTTTCTTGTCTCAGTTGCTCTAAGGAAGGCCAACTTATATAAGGATAAGCCTACACTTTTTGTGTCTATGGCTACATGGCTACAGCTGGGGTTTTAAAAGTACCCTCCTAGTGGTTTCCATCAAACACGATAAGGGCACCCATATTTGGAATTTATTACTAATCAGAGTGGAAGTTCATTGTGTGAGTTGCAATTAAATAAGTTGGTAGATACTATACCCAAAACCAATTAAGTCTGTAGATGAATTTTCATCATTGAAAAAAAGATGGGTCTGTAGGGACAAACAACTACCCACTGAGATTTTAAATGTTTGCCCATAAGTTCATACTTTGAAATCGGTCGTTGAAAAATTTATTATTTCTTTCGCAGCTGAGGTTAGAGGGCAGGTGCAAGTTACAACTTACAAGTCAATGTTTTTTAAGGGGGAATTGAATACAAACCCAGCAGGCAGACTAAAAAAGGATAAAGGATAAGATGAATATAAACAAGCCACGCACCTGACCTTATATCTCTTCTTCTCTCCTGTATTTCAGCGAGCTATGATTTGTTTCCATAAATAAAATAGTCCATGCCATGTTAATTCGTTGAAACATTAATCTTTTTTTAAAAAAAAATAAAAAAATAAAAATACAAGTAGGCTGATTATAATGAAAAAGCACAACTGTGACGGTACTATAATATAATGAATGTAGTGCTGATGTCCTAGATTTTTTGCAGGAGGCTTTTCTAAATATAATGAATTGGGCATAGATATTTTCTTTTTACAATGAAAACAGTATACTGTAAATATATAATTTCCTTTCTGTACTTATATACTTCTGTCGGGCAGTGATCAATGAGATAGGAATTTCTGACCACTGCTGTTGCGTCTTGTCGAAATATTTAAATTCATAGATCCATAGGATCATCTCTTCTTAAGTTTAGCGGGATTATTAATTTAAAATATTAATACCGTTACCGTACGCTCTGTAATTGAGATAATTAAGCCTGAATTGACAACACCAACTTAGCCTAGAAACTGGAAAGCGCTTTTTCCTTCCGCCCTTGCTAATATATATATTAAGTTTTTAAAAGTTTTAATTAAAATCGCATCTACTAAATAGATATCTTATTTATATTTGGAAAATTCAAATCACATTAAATATTTTTTATGATAAAAAGGAGGGGTATTCAAATAACATTAAATATTTAAGTAAGCACAAACCTAACATTCTGTACCTAAACAAATACTTGTTGGTCCATGGAGCACCGACGGGTATTTAAATCAGTACAGCACTGGGCCATAACCGAAGAAGGAAAATTGAACATGGCGAACGGGGGGAGAAGGGGAGACGTGGTTTCTTCACGCGCAGGCACCCGGGCGGATTATATGATTTTCTAAAACGGGGATTACAACTTGGTCAAATTCCTATGCGCGTAACTTGCCCATGCACGTCCCATGTGCACAATACTTATGAGTCGTCTTTCCTCAATTTCTTCTTTGCCACCAAAGGGTTCAGCCCATAATCCAGCCTTTAATGCTGTTTGGGCAACATATGGAAATAGGAACAGAAAATGGAAAGCTAGAAAAATCAAACTGAAATGTTCAATGCAATCATCCTGTAGTTTAACCCTGATCTCACACCTTGGTACCACTAGCAAAACACGAACCTCAGTCTGAAAAAAACAGAAAACAACAAAATGTAGATTACAAGAATCTCAGTAGGGTCGAAACATCATAGGATCTGCAAAAACCTAAACAAATATTTCCCGATCAATATATAAATTGAGCCCGAAACAAAAACAACAGTTAAACACATTAACATAGGGTCAATGTATCAACACTTACCTCGCATGGCTAGTGATAAGAGTATCTTTCTAACAAAGCATGCATACATGCATATAGAAACATAACAAGATATCCACAATCAAATCACAACACAATGCACAAACTAATACACAAATCCAATTCGAAATAGGGCGATACTAAACCTTACATAGTTCCGAAATTACCAAGGAACCAATACCACAATCCGCAATCATGCATACACTATCAAACATACCAAAATCAAAGAAACAAGTAGGATGATTTCCGGAGAAACCGATTAAATATATATCACACCTCTTTAGCATTTGAACAAGAATCTATGCCTTTGTCTTTGCCATAAGGATGAGAAACACCAAAACAATTATAAGGCAAAGACAACACAAAAACTAAGCATGCAATACGAAAACAGAAAAATGAAAGACAACCTATTGTCCTTAACAATTTTACTCACCAAAACCAACGATTCAGATGTAGTAGTAACCTCTCTAAGAATACATGATGTGATGGCCAAGAATCTAGCAGATTTCAAGCTGATTATTCAATCCCTTAAAGATAACACAATTCAGCAACACCTAGGGTAAGTTGGGAAAATCAAGATTTTCAAGAAATAAAGGAATATGGTTGTGATTTTGTAATATTAAAAGGGGAATAGGTGTCAGATGTTCATACAAACAAGAAGAAAAAGTTCATAAACATCTAGAGAAGGAAAATTATAATCGGCACATTAGGGTAGGGAAAATTTTGACAATAATATAATTGAAAACCACTAACCTTTTGAATGTGAATTCAAGTAAGAAAGATGCAGCATGAAATGAGGAATCCAACAAGCTATCATACACAATGATTTGATAAAGAAGGGGAATTTTTGAAAATTTTTGGTAATGAAGGTATAGGTTTCGGCCTTGAGAGAAGAAAAAGGAAGAAGACTTGTATTTGTGAAGAAACAAAAGAGAGAATGAGAGTGTGAGGAATGGGGTGGTCGGCCTATGCTCATATAGGTGCTCAAAAAGATAAATTTTCCCTACTTTTAGGCTTAAAGGATAAGATAAAGTTTAAAAGTTATTTTCACTAAAAGATAATTATATACTAAGGATAGAAAGAGAATTATCTAAAGACTTTGGATAATGGGGATTTAAACTAAGGATAATTAACATAAAAATACCTGAATAAATCATAAGTAAAATCAGAAAAAAACCTTTAAAGGCCACCACGCATTCAGGTAGGAGCAAAATGGTCATTTCTGCTTCACCGGTCCCTAGGTGTCATTTCCAACACACAGTCTTCTAGGACATCTAACCCTCCGAGGATCAAGGTCTCAAAACACGTGACATTGGATATTTGTTCTTCTATGAGGCAGCATGATACCGAACAAGTTAATACAGTCTAGTTGTCAAATGATGAGGAAAAGAATGTGGTTTAAGTTCCAACAAATCAAGATGCTCTAGAAGTGGCACTAACCATGAGTAATGAAGATGAAATTTGAGTTATTGGAAGTGTCGGTGAATAGATTTAATATGGCTCAACCATCAATTTTGAAGCCACTATAGCTGGAATTGAAACAATTACCGAGCCACTTGAAATATCAATTCTTAGGTGAAGGTGATACATTCCTAGTAAATATTTCAGCAACCTTGACACCACTTCAGGATGAAAAGTTACTATGGGTGCTACAGACCAATGTAACTGCTACTGGATGGAGTTGAGGAGACATTAGAGGTATAAGCCCTTCTTTATGCATACATAAATTAGATTGGAAGGTCATCGACCATCCACTGAGCATCAAAGAAGGCTAAACTCGAACATGAAAGAAATTGTGCATACTGAGGTAATTAAATGGTGGGATGCTGGTATTATTTACCCTATACCAGATAGTAATTGGCTAGCACAGTGCAATATGTAACGAAGAAAGAAGGAACTATTGCGATACAGAACGAAAAAGGTGAATTCGTTTCTACATGGATTATAGAAAGCTTAATAAAGCCATATATAAAGATCATTTCCCATTGCCTTTTATTGATCAAATATTGGACAAGTTAGAGGGAAAAGAATTTTATTGCTTCCTCATGGTTATTCAGGTTATAACGAAATAGCCACTACAATAGAAGATTAGAGTAAAACTACTTTTACTTGTCCCTACGGTACATTTGATTTTAGTTGCATGTCGTTTGGTTTATGTAATGCTCCAGAAACTTTTCAAAGATGTCTGATGTCAAATTTTTACTAACTTAATTGAAATGTTTATAGAGGTATTTATGGATGATTTCTCAATTTTTGTATAAACTTTTGACCAATTCTTGAAGCATTTGGATTTAGTGCTCATAAGGTGTAGAGACACTAGCTTGGTGATGAAAGTGTCATTTCATGGTATGAGAGGAAATTTTTCTTGGACATTTAGTATATGAACATGGGCTTGAAGTGGATAAAACTAAGGTGGAGATAATAGAGAAGTTACCTCCACCTACAACAGTAAAAGGAGTCAGAAGCTTCCTTGGCCATACGGGGTATTATAGAAGATTCATTAAACATTTCTTGAAGATTTGAAAACCTTTATGCAAGTTATTCGAGAAGGATCAGTCGTTTTCATTTGATTAGGAATGTTTGGAAGCATTCGAGAATATTAAAACATGTTTATGTTTTAGACACAAACATATTCTCATACCCCAAACAAAACATGCAAAACCATATGCATAGGCAGACACTAAACAAAACTCAGATAAGAACAAGCACTACTCACACACACACCGTTATCACTTGATATTACATACCACTAATCGTATTACTGGATGAGACTTTGAGCTACCATAAAAGCTGTCTACGAGATCCAGCATACCAGATCTAAGAATCTGGCATGCAAGCATGCCAGGTGAGTGGTCAGATATATATTGCATATAAGGATCCCAAATCCTAACCTATTATTAATTGCTCCTATTAGGACTCTCACCGCCGTGAAACCCAAACAAGCCCAAACTAGAACCTATTTAAATCCCACAAGGCTTATCCATCTAGTTTCGATTTTAGCATGTTAATTCTTTTAAGATTTTAAAATTTAGAGCATAATATTAGGTAAATATTTTGGTATCATACGGAGTGAATAAAACATCAACGGAAGTCTTTAAATTTAATCAATGAATCCATAACACACAAGTCCCATAGGGATCCAAATAACCAGCAAGTGAATCTCTAACATAATATGGAAATAACAAGCAAAGAAGAAATAAAAAAAACAGAAAAATAGTCCAGTCAATGATTATGTTATATGCGCAAGCAACCAAGGAGACATGTATGCAAAAGTGATGGGATATTGCCCCGCTGTGCAGCCTTGATTCTCACATAGTGGTACCATGAACAGGGAATATATCTAAGCCTAAAAAATGATGAAAACAACAGGAAAAGATTTACAAGAATCTCAGTCGGGTCACAGCATCATAAAATCCACAAAAATCTTAAACAAACATCTCACAAAAAACATCAGATCATTTCTACTCATCGAAGAGTATGACTCAATTCTAGAATCAACCAAAAGGGTTAAGGCAAAAACTAAGGCTAAGGGTGGACTGCAAACACTTCCGAAAATTAAAAGTACACAAGCAGGAAAATACATCAGGTTACTATTGGCATTAGGAAAAATAAAAACCATCCCCTTCCACCTATGTTGTCCAAGGCTTTGTTGCATAATGTGTCAAAGGTTAGCACCCAAGATAACTAGCAAGCATATTCATTTTGCCAACAAACAAGACCAGGCATCTATCCAGCACACAGGACTAGGCATCCTAACCAGCATAGAGGATTAGGACATCTTGCCAGCACACAGGACAAGGCATCTAGCCAGCACACAGAACTAGGCATCCAGCACGTGCAAGCTGGGGATTGCCACCATACAACTTCCACACCAGTATGAACCTCCCCTCTCCCAAGAAGCATCAACACTTACCCCGAATGGCCACTGGAAAAGGTTCCTGACACTCAAACATGTACAGGCACACACAAGTAAGCACAAAGCACAATACCATAACAAGGTATGCTTAATCATATTTGAACGCAATCAGCATGTTTAATACACACAACATATGCAAAATAGGCACACATAACCTATCTCAAGGGTTCAGTATAGCCTAAGTAATCATATCTCAATCTACAATTCAGGTATACACCATACAATCAATTCGCATGCAATAATAATAAGAGTGTGCATCGAAAACAACAAACAACAAGGATCTCTGAAGAAACCAATGAGGTATACATCCTATCTCTCTTGTCTCTAAAGAATAAGCTATTCCTTTGCCTTTATTTAACAATTCCGAACCACCTATATCATTACAAGGCAAAGACAAAACCAAACTAAACATGCATACTCAATAACTAAGTAAATACCCTATTTCCTTACCAATTCAACTAACCAAACCTATCACAAACAAGTGATCAAATGTTGCAGGTGCCTCCCTTTTAGATGTGTGATATGATAGCCAAGAACTTAACATGATTCAGCCTGAGTTATTATCCCAATTAACTATACATATTTCGACACTAAGCATAGGACACAAGATAAATTACGATTTCATGTTAAGAAAGGAGGATTAGGTGTTTATAACTTGTACAATCAAAAGAAACAAGATCAAAATCCAATAGGTTAATCAATTGATTAAGATAGGCAACAATAAGGTAAGGGTAGGGCATACTGATGTCATGTATAGAGAAGATTCAAAGGATAAATTCATGATTTTACAACATGAATGGATTGTCAACAATCATACAAACAAGAGGAACAACAATAGAAATCAATTGAAGGCATATTCACACAATTTTGAAACCTAATCCTGCCGAATTATGACCTAACTTATGACAAAGAAAAATTAACATCCAGATAAAAAACCCACTTTTTTTGGAAAGAGGACGGAAAGATCTTTCCAATGAGTTATTATTTGCAAGAATCTGACAAACGATGAAAGAGTTATGCTATTTTGAAGTTCAAGTAGATTTTGGCAATCCTGCCGAATTACGATCTAACTATTGACAAAGAAAAAATAACCTTTAGATAAATAAACCCCAAGATTTTTGTAAAGAAGACAGAAAGAGCTTTCTAACAAGCTATTATTTTAAAGAATCTGATAAAGGATTAGAGAGTTATGCTTGTTTGAATTTCAAGCAGATTTCGACAGCAATAGGGAGGTGTATATTTTGTGTATTTTGTGTGTAAGTTTTATGTGTGGCCGGCTTCTTATTTATATAGGGTGGCTATGAGATTAATTTTTCTACTTTAAAGGCTATATTAAAGTAAGATAATTAAAATGATTAAATTCTGTAATTATCCTTCCTTAATTTTAGAGATTTTATTTTCTAAGATAATTATCAACCAATAAAGAATCAAATTAAAAGGAATTAATGCCAGAAATATTTACTAGACATTCCTTACCAATTTCAGCCATCACACATCTTTTTCTTCAGGAGAAATATAGTCTTTTCACTTGCATTGGCATCTGGACTTCTAGGACTCAGAATTCGGGTTCTCACATCCTCCCCTCCTTATAAGAACTTCATTATCAAAATTTTAGCACAAGTACCTAAACAAATAGGTTAGGAAATTTTGCACGCATAAATTCCATAGTCTCCCAAGACTATTCCTTCATTTGGCCATTATGCCAAACAACTCGTACTATAGGTACATTTCGACAATGAAGCTGATGAACTGACCGATCTAGTATGGCAACTGACTGTACGAGATAGGATAGGATCTTCAGCAACTTCGACTGGTGACTCTTTGAGCACATAAGCAGGGTCTCGAACATACTTTCTCAATATTGAAACATGAAACACGTTGTGAATTATTTCCACATTCGGAGGTAAGACAAATCGATATGCAACAGAGCCGATCCTCTCGACAATGTCATACGGACCAATATAACGAGGTGTTAGCTTACCTTACTGCTGAAAATGAAGGACTCCTTTCCATGGGGTGACCTTCAAGAACATTTTATCACCTACCGAAAATTCTAGCTCCCTTTGTCAATTATCAATATAGTTTTTTTGCCGATCCTGGGTTGTTTTTAGTCGTTGTCGAATCAAATTCAACTGCTCCTTTGCTTGATCAATCAATTCTTGATTGTCAAGGCGTCTCTCGCCTAGTTCATTCCAGAAAATGTGAGTTTTGCAATGTCTCCCATATAGTGCTTCATAAGGTGCCATACCAATGCTTACATGAAAACTATTGTTGTATGCTGTAAGACCTAGCGCGTAGAGGGGGCTATGTTACCCAATCGCCCATCGGAAAGGAGTAGGGGACGTCTTGGGCTTATAAGTGTTGTGTGATGGTATCATTTGTAACAAGATGCATCTTTTGGGTTCTGTGGTTAAAAGCCCAACTCAGCATTACAGTTGTGATCCATCACGTGCACATACATGTCCAGGCTCTCTAGTCCGGGAGCCGGGTCATGACAAATGGTAGCGAAGCCGATCTTGCTCCCTCTTCCGGGTGGGCTTGGGCTATATTGTGTATTAACATTTGGGCTCATGAGTTTAGGCCCAATTCAGTTACGCTTGGGCTCCTCTTGTGTAGACACGAGGTCTATAAGGAGGGGAGATCGTAAGACCCAGCCTGTAGCGGGGTCTTTTTTACCCAATCCCACATTGGAAAGGAGTGGGGGAGGTCTTGGGTTTATATGTGTTGTGTGATGGTATCAATTGTAACAAGATGCATCTTTTGGGTGTGGTTAAAAGCTCAACTCCGTGTTGCAGTTTTAATCCATCACGCGCACATACACGTCTGAGCCCGCTGGTTCGGAGACCGGGTCGTGACATAAACAAATTCCACCAATGGTAGGCATCGATCCCAACTGGTATGCTGGTCCAACACACTCGCACGTAGCATATCTTCAAGTGTCTGAATCGTCCTCTCTGATTGACCATCGGTCTGGGGATGAAATGCTTTCCTGAAATTTAATCTTGAACTCAGTGCATTCTGGAATCTTTCCCAAAATCGTGATGTGAAACGAGAGTCACGATCTAAAATGATGGAAACTAGCACTCCATGTAATCAGACATTCTCGTCAAAGTAACGAACAACCAATTTCTCAGGTGTGTCTGTCACACGAACATGTATGAAATGTGCAGATTTCATCAATTGATCTACGATCACCCAAATGGCATTGTATCTTAGCTGCGATCTAGGCAAACCGGTCACAAAATCCATTGTGACATGCTCCCATTTCCATTTTGTAATCGGAAATGATTGTAGTAACCTTGTGGGTCTTTGATGTTCGATCTTTAGTTGTTGAGATACGAGGCATCGGGTAATGAACTCAGCAATGTGACGCTTCATGTTCGGCCACCAATACTGCTCCTTTAAATCTCAGTACATCTACTTAAAAAAAACAATAGAAGAGATCCTATTTTCATACAATATCTTAATTGAATTATATAATATGATCAAGACATTTTGTTTAATTCAAAATTGTGCTACCAGGATGGATAGCGAACTTCAAACTATGCACCTTAGATAAAATAAGATTACCAATATCAACATCTTGTGGAACACATACCTAGTTTATGAAGACAAGAACTCCATCATCTCATACTCTGAAATCGCGAGCTATGACATCAACACCATCAGATAGTTGCTTCTGAACTTCAACCAGTTTTGGATCTTCTGATTGCTGATTCCGGATCTCCTCAATCAAGGTAGGCATGAATTCGATTCGTGCCAACAATAACCAGAATAATAAGTACCAAGATGCACACGGGTAGCTTTCAAATCCAGCAACATTGGGCATATATTGGGTGCACATGTAAGCCAAAACTGATGGAGAAGGAGGATGAAACTTTTGGCTTAAGGCATCAGAGGCAATATTTGCATTTCGAGGATGATATTCGATGATCAAGTCATAGTCTTTAATCAGTTCCACCCATTTTCACTGTCTCACATTCAATTCTTTTTGCATTAGGAGGTACTTCAGGCTTTTGTGGTCAGTGATGATTCAGCACGTCTCGCCACATAAGTAATGTTGCCATATTTTCAATGCAAACACCATGGCTGCAAACTCCAAATCATGCATAGGATAATTTCTTTTGTGTGGTCGCAGTTCTCAGGAAGCATAGACGATGACTTTCCCATCTTGCATTAATATGCATCCAAGTCTGGATTTCGACGCATCGCTGTAAAACGCTTACTCTTTCCCACCGACTGGTAAGGTGAGGATAGGTGCGAAAACTAACCAGTTTTTATATTCTTCGAAACTTTGCTAGCATCTCTCATTCCATACGAACGGCTCGCCCTTGCACATCAGGTTTGTCAATGATCGAACAAGTGAAGAAAAATTTTCTGTGAAACGACGGTAGTATCCGGCTAAGCCAAGGAAACTATGGACTTCAAACACAGTTCGGGGGGGTTCCCAAGCAACTACGGCTTCAATCTTCTTCTGATCAACTAAAACACCTTGGGAAGAAACAATATGGCCAATAAAACCAACTTTGCATAACTAGAATTTTCACTTAAAGTACTTCGCGAACAATCAACGATCCCTCAAAACATTCAGCACAATCCGCAAGTGCTAAGTATGCTCCTTTCTTGATTTTGAAAAATCAGAATGTCATCGATGAGGACTATCACAAATTTGTCACCACATCAGGGCTAGCTTCAGCATCAATCAAGGTGAACAATCTCATTGGTCTGGGATGTGTTTCATTTGTGGATCCATTTGGTTGTTGTCCCGGTCCGCATGCTAGTGGTTTAGTGGGATTGGCATACCCACCTCAGCCTACATTTGGTGTGCCTGTGATATGCCTAGGTTTCAGGCATTCCCTCTGAATATGCCCCATCTTGCCACAATTATAACATCGACGTTGCTGAGAATTCCATGTAGATCCATTGGAATTCGAACCAGAAAAGTTCTTCTTGTTGTTACCTCTATTGCCATTATTTTTCGGAGGATAGGACCTCAAAGGATAGGGTCCCATATGCCTATTGAACTTCAAATCTTGCTTGAATGATTCGTCACTAGTGGCTGTGGATGGTTTTTTGCTTTGCACGATTTTCTCAGCATTAGTCCCGGCAATAATTAGTTCTTGAAAATTTTGCACTGGTGTCATGCCAACGATGGTTTTGAGTTCGATATTGAGCCCATCCTAGAATCGTCTTGCAAGCTGGTATGGTGTGCGATCCTCCTCTGGTGCAAATCAGGACAACTCCCTTAATACCTTCTCATATGCCAGCTGTGACGACCCCAATTCCTAACTATTAATATTTGCTCCGAATAAGGTCATCACCGCCGTGAAACCCAAATAAGCCTAAATGACACCTAAAACCTATCTGAATCTCACCAGGCTTATCATTAACTTCCGAATTTTAGCATGTTTATTTTAATGTTTAACAACAATTAGAGCATGGTATTGGACACACATTCTAGAAACATACGGAGTAAATAAAACGTCAGCGGAAGTCTTTAGATTAAATCATTGGGTTCATAACACACAAGTCCCATAGGGATCCAAATAATCAGCAAGAAATCCTACAACATATTTCGGCAACAACAAGCAAAGGAGGGATCTGAAAGTAAACCAGAAAGTAGCCCAATCATTCATGTTATATGCGCAAGTAAACAAGGATCAAGTATGCAAATGTGATGCGATATCGCCCCGCCGTGCAACCTAGATCTCACACAGTGGTACCACGGACAATGGATGTACCTAATCCTGGAAAATGGTAAAAACAATGGTATGAGATTACAATAATCTCAGTAGGGTCACAACAACATAAGATCTGTCGAAACCCTAAACACAAATCTTCCAATTCACATTAGATCATTCCTAAACAACTAAAGAGGATCATGCAATTCAAGAATCAATGAAAAAGAGGTTAGGGCCGAATCTATAGTTGAGGGAGGACTATAAACACTTCCGAAAGATTAGAAGTACACAGGCGGGTAGAACTCATCAGATTACTCTCGACAATGAAGAAGAAAGGCCATCCCCTTCCACCTGTGTTGTCCAAGGCTTACTACACAAAGGGTAGATGGTTAACACACAAACTAATCAGTAAGCCTACTCATCTTGCCTCGCACGGACAAGTCGTCTTGGCACACACGGACAAGTCTTCCCTAGCCACACGCGGACTAGGGCATCCCAAACCTCGCAAGGATAAGAGCTTCCTGGCTCGCAAGAACAGGGTTCCGGCCTCGCAAAGACAGATATCCAGCGCACGCATGCTGGGGTTTGCTGCCCATATAACTCCCATACCAGAAAGAACTTCTCTTCTCCCTAGGAGCATCAGCGTTTACCCCGAATGGCCATCAGAAAAGGATCCTGACACAGAAACATGTACAAGCACACACAGACAAGTACACAGCATAATACCAAAATAGGGTATCCTAAATCATGTCAGAACACAATCAGCATATTCAATTCACATAACATATGCAACCCACGCACTCAATACCTAACTCAGGGTTCGATATAGCCTATAAGATCCATATCTCATTCCGAATTTCATACTCTCACCTTATAATCCAATCGCATGCAATACAACAAGGGCAGGGAACAAAAACATCAAGAAAATAACAGGGGTCTCTGGAGAAACCGATTAGGCGTAGATCCTACCTCTCTTGTCTCTGAACAAGAAACTACTCATTTGTCTTTATTAGATAATTCTGAACCACCTACATTATTACCAGGCAAAGACGAAAACAAACTAAGCATCCATATTCAATAATCAATTGAATACCCTATTTCCTTACCAATACCACTCACCAAACCTATCAGGAACCAGTGATCAGATACTGCAGGTGCCTCCCCCTTGGATGTGTGATGTGATAACTAGGAACTTAACAAGATTCAACTAATTTCGGCCATCACACATCCTTTCCTTCAGTGGCAAAATCATCTTTTCACCTGCACTGGCTTCTGGACTTCTAAGACTCAAAATTCGGGGTCTCACTTCCTCCCCTCCTTATAAGAATTTCGTCTTCGAAATTTTTTTAACATAAATACCTAATCAAATAGGTAAGGAAATTTTGCAGTCATAGATTCCTCAGTCTCCCAAGACTGTTCCTCAATTTGGCCATTACGCCAAACAACTCATACCATAGGAATGCTTTGACTGTGAAGCTTTCGAATTGACTGATTTAGTATGGCAATTGGCTGTATGGGATAGGATAGGTCTTCAGCAAATTCAACTGGCGGTTCTTTAAGCATATGAGCAGGATCTCGTATATACTTTCTTAGCATTGAAATGTGAAATACGTTGTGAATTCTTTCCATATTTAGAGGTAAACCATGCTCCGCTACCAAACCTATGACGACCCAATTCCTAACTATTACTATTTGCTCCGAATAAGGTCATCACCGTCGTGAAACCCAAATAAGCCTAAATGACACCTAAGACCTACCTGAATCTCACCAGACTTATCATTAACTTCAGATTTTTAGCATTTTTATTTTAATGTCTAACAACAATTGGAGCATGATATTGGACACACATTCTGGTAACATACGGAGTAAATAAAACATCAGCGGAAGTCTTTAGATTAAATCATTGCGTTCATAACACACAAGTACCATGGGGATCCAAACAATCAGCAAGGAATCCTCCAACATATTTCGGAAATAGCAAGCAAAAGAGGGATATGAAAATAAACTAGAAAGTAGCCCAATCATTTATGTTATATGCGCAATAAAACAAGGATCAAATATGCAAATGTGATGCGATATCGTCCCGCCGTGTAGCCTTGATCTCACATACTGGTACCACGGACAATGGATTAACCTAAGCTCTGAAGAAACCCTAAACACAAATCTCCCAATTCACATTAGATCATTCCTAAACAGTTAAAGGGGATCACGCAATTCAAGAATCAATCAAAAAGAGGTTAGGGCCGAATCTATGGTTGAGGGAGGACTACAAACACTTCCGAAAGATCAGAAGTACACAAGCAGGTAGAACTCATCAGATTACTCTCGGAAATGAAGAAGATAGGCCATCCCCTTTCACTTGTGTTGTCCAAGGCTTACTACACAAAGGGTAGATGGTTAACATACAAACTAGTTAGTAAGCTTATTCATCTTGCCTCGCAAGGACAAGTGGTCTTGCCACACATGGACAAGTCTTACCTAGCCACATACGGACTAAGGCATCCCAAACCTCGCAAGGATAAGGGCTTCCTGCCTCGCAAGGATAAGGGCTTCCTGCCTCACAAGAACATATATCAAGCGCGCGCATGCTGGGGTTTGCCGCCCATACAACTCCCATACCAGTAAGAACCTCTCCTCTCCCTAGGAGCATCAGCACTTACCTCGAATGGCCAACGGAAAAGGATCCTGACACACAAACACGTACAAACACACACAAGCAATTACACAGCATAATACAAAAATAGGGTATCCTCAATCATGTCAGTACATAATCAGCATATTCAATTCACATAACATATGCAACCCTGACACTCAATACCTAACTCAGGGGTTCGATATAGCCTATGAGATCCATATCTCATTCCGAATTTCATACTCTCACCCTATAATACAATCGCATGCAATACAACAAGGGAAGGTAACAAAAATATCAAGAAAATAACAAGGGTATCTGAAGAAACCGATGAGGCGTAGATCCTACCTCTCTTGTCTCTGAATAAGAAGCTACTCTTTTGCCTTTATTAGATTATTCTGAACCACCTATATTATGACCAGGCAAAGACGAAAACAAACAAAGTATCCATATTCAATAATCAATTGAATACCCTATTTCCTTACCAATGCCACTAACCAAACCTATCAGAAACCAGTGATCAGATACTGCAGGTGCCTCCCACTTGGATGTGTGATGTGATAGCCAGGAACTTAACAAGATTCAACCAATTTCGGCCATCACACATCCTTTCCTTCAGGGGAAAAATCGTCTTTTCACCTGCACTGGCTTCTGGACTTCTAAGACTCAAAATTCGGGGTCTCACACCAGCACCAAATCGGTGCCCTGTTCAAACTTGTCGCTATTCGTTTTTATGGAATCTCGTATAGAACCTTTCGTCAAAATAATATAAAAATTCCTCCCAAGTTGGCAAACGATTGCCGAATTACAAGCTAACATAGGTCCACCATGCTAGGGCTTCTCCCTCGAGTAGGAATGTAACGATGGAAACTTTGTCATCATCAGAGATACGTAAAAACAAGGAGACACAGCATAAGGTGTCAATCCATTCAAGAGTTTCTGTAGCTTCGATTGAACTACTGAAATCTTTACATCCTAGTTGATAAGCTTCCTTAAACAATTTCGTAATAATGATAGGAAGTTTCTCTACTTCCTTATGGTGAGCCGGCTGTACAGGCTCAAGTGGAGGAATAGGTTCTTCCACAGACACAGGTGGAGGAGCATTTTGAAATTGTGACTCCATACGCAGCAATCCCTTGCAATATGTTTAGGATTTGTGCCATCATAGGATCAATGGCTGGCGCCTCAGGTTGGTTTTCGGGCTCATTTTGCCCTTCCTGCTCAATTTGTGTATTCGGCTCCACTTAATGAACAGGTTTCTGTTCGGTATGAACCTCATACCTACCCCGTCCACCCCTTTATACACTTGACTATACCAAACTATACGAATACACAATCGTCACTCAACACATAACCCAATTATGAAATTATGTCAGACCCCGAATTTTGAGTTCTAGAAGTTCAGAAGCCAATGTAGGTGAAAAGACCATTTTTCCCCTTAAGAAAAGGATGTGTGATGGCCAAAATTGGTAAGGAATTTTTGGTAATTACTTCTCGAATTAATTCCCATTAATTTGGTTCTTAATTTGTTGATAATCACCTTAGGAATAAAAGTCCCCAAAATTAAAAGGGGATAGTTACAGAATTTAAATCTGGTAGTTATCTTACTTTAATAAAGCCTTTAAAGTAGTAATCTTAATTCCATACCCATCCATTATAAATAGGAAGCCAACCCCAAAAAAATCATTCATAGAAAACACACAAAACTCGTATACCCTAAAACCCTTACACCTTCATATATATACCAAAATTCGCTGAAGCTTTAAGCTAGCATAACTCTCTCATCGTTTGTTGGAGTCCTATAAATAATAGCTTGTTGGAAAGCTCTTTTCATCCTCTTTCCAACCATCTTTATTTTTTCATCAGGAGGTTAGTATTTCTTTCTTATAAGATAAGTCAAAACTCAGCGGAACTGCCAAAATCTTCTTGAACTTCAATATAGCATAATGCTTTCATCGTTTGTCGGATTCCTGCAAATAATAGCTTGTTGGAAAGATCTCTTCATCCTCTTTCCAACTATATCAGTTTTGTTTCTTGAACATTCGTATTTCTTAGTCAAAAGATAAGTTTAAAATTGGCGGTGGAATTAGGTTTTAAGATTTGTATAATTCTGCCTTTGATTTATCTCTGTTGTTGTTGCCTTTATTCATATGATTGTTTAATATCCAATCATAGTGAACAATCATGAATTCATCCTTTGAATCTTTTTTATACATGAAATCAGTATGCCCTACCATTGTCCTACTGCCCTATTGTGCCTATCTTGATCAATTAATTAACGTATTGGATTATGATCTTGTTTCTTTGGATTACAAATGTTATAACCTTTAATCCTACCTTGTTAACATGAGATCGCAAATCCTACAACTTGTTAACGTGAAAATGCAACTTGCCTTATTGCCCTACTCTTAGTGCCGAAAATTGTATGATAATTAGGGATGGTAATTCAGGTTGATTCTTTTTAAACTCTTGGCTATCATATCACACATCCAAGGGGGAGGCACCTATGGCATCTGGTCACTGGTTTCAGAAAGGTTTGGTGTGTGGAATTGGTAAGGAAATAGGGTATTTACTTGGTTATTGCGTATGCACGCTTAGTTTGTTTATTTTCTTTGCCTAATGTTGAATTAGGTGGTTCGGAAGTATCTAGTAAAGGCAAAGGAATAGCTTCTTATTCAGAGACAAGAGAGGTAGGATCTATGCCTCATCAGTTTCTCAAGACACCTCGTTGTTTGCTTAATTGATTTTGGTACCTATGATTGTGAAACTGTATGCGCATTCATATTAAATAATGCATGTTTGAGTTGCGGATGGAATTAAGGAATTTCTAGGCTATACCGAATCCCTTAAGGTAGGTTAGGAGTGCCTAGCTTGCATGTGTAATGTGTATTGAACAAGCTGAATGTGATTTGATAGAATTGAGAACAACCTGTTGTGGTTTTGTTCTTTGTCCTTGCTTGTGTGTGTTTGTACATGTTTGTGTGTCAAGATCCTTTTCCAGTGGCCATTCGGGGTAAGCGTTGATGCTCCTAGTGAGAGGGGATGTTCTTACTAGTTTGGGAGTCGTATGGGTGACAAATCCTAGCAAGAGCTCGCTGGATGTTTGGTCCTTGTGTGGCAGGAATGTGACGACCCAATTCCTAACAATTACTATTTACTCCGACTAAGGTCATCACCGCCATGAAACCCAAATAAGCCTAAATGACACCTAAGACCTATCTGAATCTCACCAGGTTTATCATTAACTTCCGAATTTTAGCATGTATATTTTAATGTTTAACAACAATTGGAGCATTATATTGGACACACATTCTAGTAACATAAGGAGTAAATAAAACATCAGCGGAAGTCTTTAGATTAAATCATTGGGTTCATAACACACAAGTCCCGTAGGGATCCAAATAATCAGCAAGAAATCTTCCAACATATTTCGAAAATAGCAAGCAAAGGAGGGATCTGAAAATAAACCAGAAAGGAACCCAATCATTCATGTTATATGCGGAAGTAAACAAGGATAAAGTATGCAAATGTGATGTAATATTGTCCAATCGTGCAGCCTTGATCTCACACACTGGTACAACGGACAATGGATGTACCTAAGCCTGGAAAATAATAAAAACAACGGTATCAGATTACAAGAGTCTCAGTAGGGTCACAACATCATAAGATCTGCAGAAACCCTAAACACATATCTCCCAATTCACATTAGATCATTTGTAAGCAACTAAAGGGGTTCACGCAATTCAAGAATCAATGAAAAAGAGGTTAGGGCCGAATCTACGGTTGAGGGAGGACTACAAACACTTTCGAAAGATCAGAAGTACACAGACAGGTAGAACTCATTAGATTACTCTCGGTAATGAAGAAGAAAGGCCATCCCCTTCCACCTGTGTTGTCCAAGGCTTAATGTACAAAGGGTAGATGGTTAACACACAAAGTAATCAGTAAGCCTATTCATCTTGCCTCGCAAGGACAAGTCATCTTGCCACACACGGACAAGTCTACCCTAGCCACACACAGACAAGGGCATGCCAAACCTCGCAAGGATAAGCGCTTCCTGTCTCGCAAGGACAGGGTTCCGGGCTCGTAAAAATAGATATCCAGCGCGCGAATGCTGGGGTTTGCCGCCTATACAACTTCCATACCAGTAAGAACCTCTCCTCTTACTAGGAGCATCAACTCTTTCCCCGAATGGCCACCGAAAAAGGATCCTGACACACAAACACGTACAACCACACACAGGCAAGTACATAGCATAATACCAAAACAGGATATCCTCAGTCATGTAAGAACACAATCAGCATATTCAATTCACATAACATATGCAACCCAGGCACTCAATACCTAACTCAGGGGCTCGATATAGCCTATGAGATCTACATCTTATTCCGAATTTCATACTCTCACACTATAATCCAATCGCAGGCAATATAACAAGAGCAGGTAACAAAAATATCAAGAAAATAACAGGGGTCTCTAGAGAAACCAATGAGGCATAGATCCTACCTCTCTTGTCTCTGAACAAGAAGCTACTCCTTTGCCTTTATTAGATAATTCTGAACTACCTATATTATCACCAGGCAAAGACGAAAACAAACTAAGCATGCATATTCATTAATCAATTGAATACCCTATTTCCTTACCAATACCACTCACCAAACCTATCAGAAACCAGTGATCAGATACTACAAGTGCCTCCCCCTTAGATGTGTGATGTGATAGCCAAGAACTTAACAAGATTGAACCTGAATTACCATTACAATTAACTATGCAAATTTCATTGCCGATTTTCAACTTAACCTTAGACTAGAAAATATTTACTTCCAAACAACAAACCATATATGGTCGGAAATAGGATGAAATTTTTTTTCCAACAAGCTATTATTTATAGGGATCTGACAAACGATGAGAGAGTTATGCTATTTTGAAATTCAAGAAGATTTAACGAAAACCTAATTCCATCGCTGATTTTCAACTTATCTTTAGAGAAAGAAATACTAATCTCCTGAAAAAAAACCAAATATTGTTGTAAAGAGGATGAAGAGAGCTCTCCTACAAGCTATTATTTGTAGAGATGTAACAAACAATGAAAGAATTATGTTACCCATACCACTTATCCAAACCTCGCAAGGATAAGGGCTTCATGCCTCGAAAGGATAGGGTTCTGGCCTCGCAAGGTCAGATATCCAGTGCACGCATGCTAGAGTTTGCCGCCCATACAACTCCCACACCAGTAAGAACCTGACTGTAAGTCCCCGAATGGCCACTGGAAAAAGATCCTGATTGTAAGACCCTGAATTTTGAGTCCTAGAAGTCCAGAAGCCAGTGCAGGTGAAAAGACGATTTTGTCCCTGAAGAAAAGGAAGTGTAATGGCCGAAATTGGTAAGATTGTTTAGTAGTTAACTTTGTTTTAAATTTCTTTTGATCTAAGTTCTTATAGGTGGATAATTGCCTTAGAGATTGTCCTTATAGAGGTATAATTTCCTTAGAGATTAAAGACCCTAAAAATAGGAAAGATAATTTAGAGTTTAATTATCTGGTAGATTATCTTATTATGATAAAGTGATTAAAAGTAGTAATCATAATTCTATACCCATTCATTATAAATAGGAAGCCAACCCCACAAAAATCATTCATAGAAAACTTACAAATTCGTATGAGCCTAAAACCCTATACCTCCCTATAGCCACCATAATTCGTAGAAACTTCAAACCAGCATAACTCACTCATTGTTCGTCGGATATCTGATAATAATAGCTTGTTGGAAAGCTCTCTTTATTCTCTTTCCAATATTTTTTTTTTCATCAGGACGTTAGTATTTCTTTGTCTAAGGTTAATTTGAAAATCGGCGGCGGAATTAGGTTTTTGCCAAATCTTATTGAACTTCAAAATAGCATAACTTTCTAATCGTTTATCAGATACTTACAAATAATAGCTTGTTGGAAAAATCTTTTCATCATATTTCCAATCATATGTAAATCGTAGCTTGGATGTAAATATTTCCTTGTTTAAGGTTAAGACGAAATCATCCTATGCCCTACTTTTAGCGACAAGATTTGCATAGTTAATTGGAATGGTAAATTCAGGTTGAATCTTGTTAAGTTCCTGGCTATCACATCACACATCCAAGGGGGAGGCACCTGCAACATCTGATCACTGGTTTTTTGATAGGTTTGGTGAGTGGTATGGGTAAGGAAATAGGGTATTCAATTGACTATTGAATATGCATGCTTAGTTTGCTTTTGTCTTTGCCTGGTGATAATTTAGGTGGTTCGGATTTACTTAATAAAGGAAAAGGAGTAGCTTCTTTTTCAGAGACAAGAGAATTTGGATCTACGCCTCATCGGTTTCTCCAGAGACCCCTGCTCTTTTCTTGATGTTTTTGTTACCTGCCATTTGTTGTATTATTGGTGATTGAATTATAGGGTGAGAATATGAAATGAGGAATGAGATATGAATCTCCTAGGCTATATCGAACCCCTGAGTTAGGAATTGAGTGCTTGGGGATGTAATTGTTATGTGAGTTGGATAAGTTGATTGTGTTCTGACATGATTGAGGATACCCTGTTGTGGTATTATGCTTTGTACTTACCTGTATGTGCTTGTACGTGTCTGTGTGTCAGGATCCTATTCCGGTGGCCATTCGGGGTAAATGATGATGCTCCTAGGGAAAGGAGAGGTTCTTACTGGTATGGGAGTTGTATGGGCGGCAAATCCCAGCAAGAGCTCGCTGGAGGTCTGGTCCTTGTGTAGCCGGAACCCTGTCCTTGTGTGGCAGGAAGCCCTGGTAGGTATGTGAACTAGGATGCCCTAGTAGGTATGTGACTAGGGAAGACTTGTCCGTGTGGGGCTAGTCGAGTTGTCTTTGCGAGGACAAGGTGATAGACTTACTGATTAGTTTACGTGTTAACCATCTACCCTTTGTGCAGTAAGTCTTGGACAACACAGGTGGAAGGGGATGACCTTTCTTCTTCATTGCCGAGGGCAATCTGATGTGTTTCACCTGCCTGTGTACTTCTGAACTTTCAGAAGTATTTGCAGTCCTCCCTCAGCCATAGATTCGGCCCTAACCTCTTTTGATTGGTTTTTGAATTGCGTGATCCCCTTTAGTTGTTTAGGAATGATCTTATGTGAATTGGGAGATTTGTGTTTAGGGATTCTGTAGATCTTATGATGCTGTGACCCTACTGAGATTCTTGTAATCTCAAACCGTTGTTTTTACCCTTTTTTCAGGCTTAGGTACATTCACTGTGCGTGGTACCAGGGTGTGAGATCAAGGCTGCACGGCAGGGCGATATCTCATCACATTTGCATACTTGTTACTTGCGTATATAACATGAATGATTGGGCAACTTTTTGGTTTAATTTAAGCACTCTCTTTTGCTTGCTATTTTCAAAACTTGTTGGAAGATTTCTTGTTGTTTATTTGGATCCCTATGGGACTTGTGTGTTATGAACCCAATGATTTGATTTAAGACTTCTACTGATGTTTTATTTACTCCGTAGGTTACCAGAATATGTGTCCAATATCATTCTCCAAATGTTGATAAGCAACAAAATGAACAAGCTAAAAATCGGTAGTTAATGATAAGCCTGGTGAGATTCAAATAGGTCTTAGGTGTCATTTAGGCTTATTTGGGTTTCATGGTTGTAATAACCTTAATCGGAGCAATTAATAATGGTTTAGGAATTGGGGTCGTTACACTGACACACAAACACGTACGAGCACACACAGGCAAGTACACAGCGTAATACCAAAATAGGTTATCTTCAATCATGTCAGAACACAATCAGCATATTCAGTTCACATAACTTATGCAACCCAGGCACTCAATACCTAACTCAGGGGTTCGATATAGCCTATGAGATCTATATCTCATTCCGAATTTCATATCCTCACTCTATAATTCAATCGCATGCAATACAACAAGGATAGGTAACAAAAACATCAAGAAAAAAAACAGGGGTCTCTGGAGAAACCGATGAGGCATAGATCCTACCTCTCTTGTCTCTAAACAAGAAGCTACTCCTTTGCCTTTATTAGATAATTCTGATCCACCTATATTTTCACCAGGCAAAGACGAAAACAAACTAAGCATGCATATTAAGTAATCAATTGAATACCTTATTTCCTTACAATATCACTCACCAAACCTATCAGAAACCAGTGATCAGATACTGCAGGTGCCTCCCCCTTGGATGTGTGATATGATAGCCCGGAACTTAACAAGATTCAACCTGAATTACCATTTCAATTAACTATGCAAATTGCTATCCCCTCAGCTGGGATCCCTATATACTTACCTAGCTTGATCAAGCATAGTTCATCAATTCTAGTAAATCCCTAAGAAAATACTTATACTACATTTTTTAGGAAAAACTTGTAATGCATGCTATGTATTTATACCGTTCCACATCAGGCCGATCTCACTTTTTTAACAAGTCTCCCTTGTGTTGCCACACACTCAGTTACAAGCAGGAATCCACTCATGGCAACACAATGCACATCACACAGCCATCATGCTTAGTTTTGAACATATATTTAATGCATTCCAAAGCATGAAAAGCATTCATATGAGTCTAACATGATTAGTTATCAGAGTACCAGCAATGCCTCTATTCAAATCAAACCATGCAATCCAATTTTAATTAAACAAATCAACCAGTACGCATATGCAGATGAAAATAAACTCCTATCTCTTGTCGCGCTGACGACGTACCAGCGACACCTTTTCCTTTCTCAGCTGCCACAATATCACCTATACACATAAGGCAATCATAGAACCGTAAGCTAATCTGAATTCAAGTGATCAGAAACTAAAACTGAAATTTAAACCTAAAGGACCCTCTCATAATAACCACTCAACACTCCTCTGTAATTGAACAATTTAACCACTCCATAAACTCACAACCATTCCCCCTTAATCACAACTCTGACCAGCAAACATTCACACATTACAGTACCACCCAAGCAACCAATACACCCAATTCATCGAGAACTTTCGAATTCCACCCTCTGACACTGTTCACCCGAGAATTACACAAAGCTTTCAGGGTGTTTCCAGACACAATCACTCACTAAATTAGCTCAGCAACATTACTAGCAACCTAAAGAAACTAACTTAGAAGCATGGAAGCAAGAATTAAACCACTTACCAGTAAACCCTCAATTTTCGTCCAGAATGAAAACAGTGTAGAAATCACTCCTACCCACCAAATTACCAGTGGAAACATGTTGAAAACACTGGGGAAGTGTTAGGGTATGATCCCCTAACGATTTCTGAGGTAAAACTGAGTTGAAGGTGAATGTTGGTACTCTTGGATGGTGGAGAGGAAAGAAAAACGGGGAAAAGCATTTAGGGCAGATGAAATGAATGGTCTGCTGGGTTTAATGCACAAATGGCAAGACTTGGCAAGACTTAAGTGTAACTAATGGGTTAGCTAGTATATGAGCTGACACAATGGATTTGGGCTGAGACTGAATTGGGCTAAATCCCAAGGTCTACCAAGTACAGAAATTCTAATTTCACAGCCCGTATCATTCCAAATGACCCGAATAAAATTTGCGTAACAAGACGAGTGTCTGGGATTTCGGTTAATCAATTGGACTTACGAATAGTGTTTGGGCTCGATGAACAGTATTTGGGCTCGATGAATAGTAATCGACCCAAAAATTTATGGTCACTCAAAACGGGTCACAATCTGTCAAATTCCAATTTCCACTGACTCAATCCTCAATCACGCATTCTAACGTACTCTCGATCACACCTAGACACCCTAAAACACTCAAACACGCTAAGGACTCCCTAAGGCTGAGGCACCCAATGTAAGAAAAAAAATTTACGAATCGAATCTACACTCTACCGTAAGCTACTCTCAGAAGGGTGAGGTCTCACATGTACGATCTTCTTCTGGTGCAAATCAGGACAACTCCCTTAACACTTTTTCATATTCGAGCACCGAACGGGTGCATTGTTTAAGTTTATAAAAGGCTTGTCGCTGCTCACTTTTATGGAATCTCATTTAAAATCTTTCATCGAATTCGTACCGGAATTCTTCCCAAGTTGGAAAACGATCGCCGAATCGCAAGCCAACAGATGTCCACCATGCGAAGGCTTCTCCCTCAAGAAAGAATGTAGCAATGGAAACCTTGTCATCATCCGAGATACGCAGGAACAAGGATACCCGACATAAGGTGTCTATCCACTCACAAACGAGTGCGGTTCCGGCTGAACCTCCAAAATCTTTACATCCAAGTTGTTGAGCTTCCTTCAGCAATTTTGTAATCATAAGGGGAAGTCTCTCTGCGTCCTTATGGTGTGCCGGCTGTATAGGTTCAAGTGGAGGAATAGGTTCTTCCACTGGTGCAGGCGCAGGAGCATTCTGAAATTGCGCCTCCATTCGCTGCTGATTTGCAGCAATTCCTTGCAATACGTTTAAGATTTATGCCATAACAAGGTCAATGACTGGTGCGGCTGGTGCCTCAAGTTGGTTTTCTGTCTCAGTTTTCCATTCCTGCTCAATTTGTGCATTTGGCTCCTCTTGCTCAACAGGTTGCTGTTCAGCCTGAATCTCAAACCTACCCCATTGATCCCTTTGTTGCCTCGAGCGTGCCATAGTAGACAAGTATACGATTGTACTCAACACATACTAAATACAATACGAGTAAAAGGAGTGGTACCTGGTGGAGAGGCATGCACATGACGATACTCAAGTTGGAAAACAATATACAAATTTTCGGAAATCACATGCACACATGCAAAGGTATTCTCGGCAATTCCATCAACACTCCCACTATCATTCGGCAGTACACGTCATCATTCACATGCATATATATTCAGTAATGACAAGAAACATAGCTAACAACCACTGAAACATATTAAGGCATACTAAACATAAGAACATACATGGACAAGCATCATATCAGATTATTATTCCCATCATTTAAATCTTACAAATTAATCCCATTCTAGCCTTAGTTCACTTTCAGTATTAGCCCCTAAGTGAGTGAGTGTGTGCCTATGTCCTTACCTACAATCACCAAAATCAACAAATAAGTTTGCATATAACAAATTATATTCCTTAAACCATGCTCCGCTACCAAATCTGTGACGACCCCAATTCCTAACTATTACTATTTATTTCGATTAAGGTCATCACCGCCGTGAAACCCAAATAAGCCTAAATGACACCTAAGACCTATCTGAATCTCACAAGGCTTATTATTAACTTCCAAATTTTAGCATGTTTATTTTAATGTTTAACAACAATTGGAGCATGATATTGAACACACATTCTAGTAATATACGGAGTAAATAAAACATCAGCAGAAGTCTTTAGATTAAATCATTGGGTTCATAACACACAAGTCCCATAGGGATCCAAACAATCAGCAAGAAATCCTCCAACATATTTCGCCAATAGCAAGCAAAGGAGGGATCTGAAAATAAACCAGAAAGTAGCCCAGTCATTCATGTTATATGCGCAAGTAAATAAGGATCAAGTATGCAAATGTGATGCGATATCGCCCCGCCGTTCAACATTGATCTCACACACTGGTACCACGGACAATGGATGTACCTAAGCCTGGAAAATGGTAAAAACAACGGTAAGAGATTACAAGAATCTCAGAAGGGTCACAGCATCATAAGATCTGCAGAAACCCTGTCATTCCTAAACAACTAAAGGGGATCACGCAATTCAAGAATTAATTAAAAAGAGGTTAGGGCCGAATCTATGGTTGAGGGAGGACTACAAACACTTCCGAAAGATCAGAAGTACACAGGCAGATAGAACTCTTCAGATTACTCTCAGAAATGAAGAAAAAAGGCCATCCCCTTCCACCTGTGTTGTCCAAGGCTTACTGCACAAAGGGTAGATGGTTAACACACAAACTATTCGGTAAGCCTATTCATCTTGCCTCGCAAGGATAAGTTGTCTTGGCACACACAGACAAGTCTTCTCTAGCCACATACGTACTAGAGCATCCCAAACCTCGCAAGGATAAGGGCTTCCTGCCTCGAAAGGACAGGGTTCTGGCCTCGCAAGGTCAGATATCCAGTGCACTCATGCTAGAGTTTGCCGCCCATACAACTCCCACACCAATAAGAACCTGACTATAAGTCCCCGAATGGCCACTGGAAAAAGATCCTGATTGTAAGACCCCGAATTTTGAGTCCTAGAAGTCCAGAAGCCAGTTCAGGTGAAAAGACGATTTTGTCCCTGAAGAAAAGGAAGTGTGATGGCCGAAATTGGTAAGATTGTTTAGTAGTTAACTTTGTTTTAAATTTCTTTTGATCTAAGTTCTTATAGGTGGATAATTGCCTTAGAGATTGTCCTTATAGAGGTATAATTTCCTTAGAGATTAAAGACCCTAAAAATAGGAAAGATAATTTAGAGTTTAATTATCTGGTAGATTATCTTATTATGATAAAGTGATTAAAAGTAGTAATCATAATTCTATACCCATTCATTATAAATAGGAAGCCAACCCCACAAAAATCATTCATAGAAAACTTACAAATTCGTATGAGCCTAAAACCCTATACCTCCCTATAGCCACCATAATTCGTAGAAACTTCAAACCAGCATAACTCACTCATTGTTCGTCGGATATCTGATAATAATAGCTTGCTGGAAAGCTCTCTTTATTCTCTTTCCAACCATTTTTTTTTCATCAGGACGTTAATATTTCTTTGTCTAAGGTTAATTTGAAAATCGGCGGCGGAATTAGGTTTTTGCCAAATCTTATTGAACTTCAAAATAGCATAACTTTCTAATCGTTTATCAGATACTTACAAATAATAGCTTGTTGGAAAGATCTTTTCATCATATTTCTAATCATATATAAATCGTAGCTTGGATGTAAATATTTCCTTGTTTAAGGTTAAGACGAAATCGTCCTATGCCCTACTTTTAGCGACAAGATTTGCATAGTTAATTGGAATGGTAAATTCAGGTTGAATCTTGTTAAGTTCCTGGCTATCACATCACACATCCAAGGGGGAGGCACCTGCAACATCTAATCACTGGTTTTTTGATAGGTTTGGTGAGTGGTATTGGTAAGGAAATAGGGTATTCAATTGACTATTGAATATGCATGCTTAGTTTGCTTTTGTCTTTGCCTGGTGATAATTTAGGTAGTTCGGATTTACTTAATAAAGGAAAAGGAGTAGCTTCTTGTTCAGAGACAAGAGAATTTGGATCTACGCCTCATCGGTTTCTTTAGAGACCCCTGCTCTTTTCTGGATGTTTTTGTTACCTGCCCTTTGTTGTATTATTGGTGATTGAATTATAGGGTGAGAATATGAAATGAGGAATGAGATATGAATCTCCTAGGTTATATCGAACCCCTGAGTTAGGAATTGAGTGCTTGGGGATGTAATTGTTATGTGAATTGGATAAGTTGATTGTGTTCTGACATGATTGAGGATACCCTGTTGTGGTATTATGTTTTGTACTTACCTGTGTGTGCTTGTACGTGTCTGTGTGTCAGGATCCTATTCCGGTGGCCATTCGGGGTAAGTGATGATGCTCCTAGGGAGAGGAGAGGTTCTTACTGGTATGGGAGTTGTATGGGCGGCAAATCCCAGCAAGAGCTCGCTGGAGGTCTGGTCCTTGTGTAGCCGGAACCCTGTCCTTGTGTGGCAGGAAGCCCTAGTAGGTATGTGAACTAGGATACCCTAGTAGGTATGTGACTAGGGAAGACTTGTCCGTGTGGGGCTAGTCGAGTTGTCTTTGCGAGGACAAGGTGATAGACTTACTGATTAGTTTACGTGTTAACCATCTACCCTTTGTGCAGTAAGTCTTGAACAACACAGGTGGAAGGGGATGACCTTTCTTCTTCATTGCCGAGGGCAATCTGATGTGTTTCACCTGCCTGTGTACTTCTGAACTTTCGGAAGTGTTTGCAGTCCTCCCTCAGCCATAGATTCGGCCCTAATCTCTTTTGATTGGTTTTTGAATTGCGTGATCCCCTTTAGTTGTTTAGGAATGATCTTATGTGAATTGGGAGATTTGTGTTTAGGGATTCTGTAGATCTTATGATGCTGTGACCCTACTGAGATTCTTGTAATCTCAAACCGTTGTTTTTACCCTTTTTTCAGGCTTAGGTACATTCACTGTGCGTGGTACCAGGGTGTGAGATCAAGGCTGCACGGCAGGACGATATCTCATCACATTTGCATACTTGTTACTTGCGCATATAACATGAATGATTGGGCAACTTTTTGGTTTAATTTAAGCACTCTCTTTTGCTTGCTATTTTCAAAACTTGTTGGAAGATTTCTTGTTGTTTATTTGGATCCCTATGGGACTTGTGTGTTATGAACCCAATGATTTGATTTAAGACTTCTGCTGATGTTTTATTTACTCCGTATGTTACCAGAATATGTGTCCAATATCATTCTCCAAATGTTGATAAGCAACAAAATGAACAAGCTAAAAATCGGTAGTTAATGATAAGCCTGGTGAGATTCAAATAGGTCTTAGGTGTCATTTAGGCTTATTTGGGTTTCATGGTTGTAATGACCTTAATCGGAGCAATTAATAATGGTTTAGGAATTGGGGTCGTTACACTGACACACAAACACGTACGAGCACACACAGGCAAGTACACAGTGTAATACCAAAATAGGTTATCTTCAATCATGTCAGAACACAATCAGCATGTTCAGTTCACATAACTTATGCAACCCAGGCACTCAATACCTAACTCAGGGGTTCGATATAGCCTATGAGATCTATATCTCATTCTGAATTTCATATCCTCACTCTATAATTCAATCGCATGCAATACAACAAGGATAGGTAACAAAAACATCAAGAAAATAACAGGGGTCTCTGGAGAAACCGATGAGGCATCAATCCTACCTCTCTTGTCTCTAAACAAGAAGCTACTCCTTTGCCTTTATTAGATAATTCTGATCCACCTATATTATCACCAGGCAAAGACGAAAACAAACTAAGCATGCATATTCAGTAATCAATTGAATACCTTATTTCCTTACAATATCACTCACCAAACCTATCAGAAACCAGTGATCAGATACTGCAGGTGCCTCCCCCTTGGATGTGTGATATGATAGCCCGGAACTTAACAAGATTCAACCTGAATTACCATTTCAATTAACTATGCAAATTGCTGACTTCCAAACATACCCGGTTTCTGAAAACAAGCACTTCGTTATCTCGTATTCTGAAATCACGAACTATGGCATCAACACCATCAGAAAGTTGCTTCCGAATTTCAATCAATTTTGGATCCTCTAATTGCTGATTCCGGATTTCCTCAATCAAGGTAGGTGTGACTTCGATTCGTGCCAACAATGAACCAGAATAATCAGTGCCAAGATTCACACGATTAGTCCTCAAATCCAGCAACATAGGCATGTAATGGGTCCGCATATAGGCCAAAACCGATGGGGAAGGAGCATGAAAGTTTCGGCTTAGGGCATCAGCAACAACATTTGCCTTTCTAGGATGATATTCGATGATCAAATTGTAGTATTTGATTAGCTATACCTATCTTCATTGTCTCATATTCAATTTTTTTTGCGTGAATAGGTACTTCAAGCTTTTGTGATCGGTGAAGATTCCGCATGTCTCGCCGTATAAGTAAAGTCACCATATTTTCAACACAAACACAACCGCTGCAAGCTCCATATCATGTGTAAGATAGTTTCTTTCATGCGGTTCTAACTGTAGGGAAGCATATGCAACGAATTTCCCATCTTGCATCAATACGCATCCAAGTCTGGATTTCGATGCATCGCTGTAAACCACATATTTCTTTCCGCAAATAGGTAAAGTAAGGATAGGTGTAGAAACTAACCGATTTTTCAGTTCTTCAATGCTTTGCTGGCATTTCTCGTTCTACATGAACGGCTTACCCATGCGCGTCAGTTTTGTCAATGTTCCGGTAAGCGATGAAAAATTTTCCACAAAGCGATGGTAGTATCCTGCTAAACTAAGGAAACTACAAACTTCAAACACAGTTTACGGGGGTTCCCAGGCAATTACGGCTTCAATTTTCTTTGGATCAACTAACACACCTTGGATGGAAGCAACATGGCCAAGGAAACTGAATTCGCGTAAACAGAATTCGCATTTGGAGTATTTGCGAACAATCGCCGATTTTTTAAAACATTCAGCACATTCCGCAAGTGCTTAGCATGCTATTCTTCTGAATTTGAATAAATCAGAATGTTATCAATGAAGACTATCACAAATTTACCCAGAAACTCATGGAACACACGATTCATCAAGTCTATGAACACAGCTGGTGCATTGGTCAAACTGAATGGTATAACTAAAAATTCGTAGTGGCCATATCGCGATCTGAACGCTGTCTTCAGAATATCAACATTATGAACTTGCAATTGACGGTATCCAGATCTGTGATTGTTCTCGGAGAATATGGCTACACCCTGGAGTTGGTCGAACAAATCATTGATGCATGGTAAAGGGTACTTGTTCTTCACAGTCACACAATTCAACTGCCGATAGTCGATGCATAATCGCAGAGAACCATCTTTCTTCTTCACAAACAAGATAGGTGCTCCCAAGGTGGCACACTAGGTTGGATGAAACAACGATCCAGAAAATCTTCCAATTGCGTTTTTAGTTCCTTCATTTCCGCAGGAGGCATATGATACGGAGGAATGGAAATCGAATTCGTACCAGGCACTAACTTAATGTCAGATTCCATTTCACTTACTGGTGGTAGACCGACTATGTCTTCTGAAAATACTTTTGGAAATTCGCAAACCACTGGGACAGAGTCTAGACCCGAAGATTCTTTGGAAATATCATATACGTGCACGAGATACGCAGTACATCCTTTGCTGATTAGTCACATTGCATCATGTCACGATCCGGTTCCCAGACCTTCGGCCCAGCGGGCCCGGAGATCACAACTGCAATGCTCTGTTGGGCTTCTAACCACATGGCCCAAAAGATGCATCTTGTTATAAATGATCCACTCACACAATACATATAAGCCCAAGACCTCCTCCGCTCCTTTCCGATGTGGGATTGGGAAACCTGACCTCCATACAGGCTGGGTCTCACAATCTCTCCTCCTTATAGACCTAGTGCCCTCACAAGGGGAGCCAAACGTAATTGCCTTGGGCTCAAACTCACGAGTCCAAACATGAACACACAACACTACCCAAACCCATCCGGAAGAGGGAACGAGATCGGCTTCGCTGCCATTTGTCACGACCCAGCTCCCCGGACCATCGGCCCAGCAGGCCTGGACGTGTATGTGCACGTGATGGATCACAATTGCAACGCTCGATTGGGTTTCTAACCACATGGCCCAAAAGATGCATCTTGTTACAGATGATACCATCACACAACATATATAAGCCCCTTGCTCCTTCCCGATGTCGGATTTGGTAACCTGACTTGAGGGAGCACAAACGTAACTGACTTGAGTCCAAACTCATAGGCCAAAACATGAACAAACAACACGGCCCAAGCCCACCCAGAAGAGGGAACGAGATCTGCTCCGAACCCTCAGCCCGGCCCCCGAACCCTCAGCCCAGCGGGCCTGGACATGTATGTGCGTGTGATGGATCACAATTGCAACACTCTGTTGGGTTCTAATGACATGGCCCAAAAGATGCATCTTGTTACAAATGATCCACTCACACAACACATATAAGTCCAAGACCTCCGCTCCTTTTCGATGTGGGATTGGGAAACCTGACCTCCCTACGGACTGGGTCTCACAATCTCCCCTCCTTATAGACCTTGTGTCCTCACGAGGGGAGCCAAACATAACTGCCTTGGTCCCAAACTCACGAGCCCAAATGTGAACACACAACATGGCTCAAGTCCACCCGGAAGAAGGAACAAGATCGGCTTCGCTACCATTTGACATCAAAGAACTATCTGAATCTCACCAGGCTTACCATTAACTTTCAATTTTTAGCATTTTTATTTCTAATTTTTTTTTACAACGATTGGAGCATGATATTGGACAATTATTCTTGTAACATACGAAGTGAATAAAACATCAACGGAAGTCTTTAGATTAAATCATTGAGTTCATAACACACAAGTCCCATAGGGATCCAAACAACCAGCAAGAAATCCTCCAAATATATATTTCGGAAATAGCAAGAAAAGGAAGGATCTGAAAATAAACCAGAAAGTAGCCCAATCATTCATGTTATATTAGCAAATAAACAAGGATCAAGTATGCAAATGTGATGCGATATTGCCCCGTCGTGCAGTCTTGATCTCACACACTGGTACCACGGGCAGTGGATGTACCTAAGCCTGAAAAATAGTAAAAACAATGATAAGGGATTACAAGAAGCTCATAGGGTCGCAGCATCATAAAATTTGCAGAAACTCTAAACACAAATCTCTCAATTCGCATTAGATCATTCCTAGACATCTAAAGGGGATCACGCAATTGAAGAATCAATCAGAAAGGGGTTAGAGCCGAATCTATGGTTGAGGGAGGACTACAAACATTTCCAAAAGTATCAGAAGTACACAGGTAGGTGGAACTCATCAGATTGCTCTCGGAAAAGAAGAAGAAAGGCCATCCCCTTCCACTTGTGTTGTCCAAGGCTTACTACACAAAGGATAAACTGTTAACACACAAGCTATTCAGTAAGCCTAGTAAGTCGTATTGTCACGCACGGACAAGTCTTCCCAAGCCACACACAGACTTGGGCATCCCAAACCACACAAGGATGAGGGGCTTCATGCAACACAAGGACAGAGTTTCGGCCACACAAGGACAGGGTTCCGGCCACACAAAGACCAGACATCCAGCGAGCTCTTACTGGGGTTTCGCCACCTATACAACTCCCATACCAGTAAAAACCTCTCCTCTCCCTAGGAGCATCAGCGCTAACGCTGAATGATCACTGAAAAAGGATCCTGACACACAAACACGTAAAAGCACACACAGGCTAGTACAAAGCATAATACCATAGCAGAGTATCCTCAATCATGTCAGAATACAATCATCATATTCAATTCACATAACATATAGAACTCAGGCATTCAAAACCTAACTCAGGGGTTTGTTATAGCCTATGATATCTATATCTCACTCTGAATTTCATACTCTCACCCTATAATCCAATCGCATGCAATACAACAAGGGCAGGTAACAAAAACATCAAGAAAAATGATAGGGGTCTCTGGAGAAACTGATGAGACGTAGATTCTACCTCTCTTTTCTCTGAACAAGAAGCTACTCCTTTTCCTTTATTAGGTAATTTTGAACCACCTATATTATCACCAGGCAAAGATGAAAACAAACTAAGCATGCATATTCAATAATTAATTGAATACCCTATTTCCTTACCAATTCCACTGACCAAACCTATCAGAAACCAGTGATCAGATGCTGCAGGTGCCTCCCTTTTGGATGTGTGATGTGATAGCCAGAAACTTTACAAGATTCAACCTGAATTTCCATTCTAATTAACTATGAAAATTTTGTCGCTAAAAGTAGAGCATAGGATAATTTTGACTTTAAGCATAGAGAAGTTTAAAAGAATAAAATTCATAATCATACATTATGAATAGATGCTAAGCAATCATAAGAACACGTGAAACGACAACAGAAATCAACCGAAGACAAAAACTGTAAAAATCTAAAAACCTAATTTTGTTGCCGATTTTCAACTTAACCTTAGACAAGGAAATATTGACATCAAACAACGAAACATATGTTGTTGGAAAGAAGATGAAAAGAACTTTCCAACGAGTTATCATTTTCAGGGATCCGAAAAAGGATGAGAGAGTTATGCTACATTGAAGTTCAAGAAGATTTGGGAAAATCCTAATTCCGCCGCCGATCTTCAACTTATCTTTAGAGAAAGAAATACTAACCTACTGACAAAAACCCAAACATGGTTGGAAAGAGGATGAAGAGAACTTTCCAACAAAATATTATTTGCAGGGATTCGATGAACGATAAGAGAGTTATACTGGTTTAAATTTTCAGTGAATTTTGGCGGCTATAGGGAGGTGTAAGGTTTTAGGCTTGTACGAATTTTGTATGTTTTCTCTAAAAGATTTTTGTGAAGTTGGCTTTCTATTTATAATGAATGAGTATAGAATTATGATTACTACTTTTGAGATAATTAAAAATAAGATAATTACCAGATAATTAAATTCTTTATTTATCTTCCCCTATTCTTAGGGATTTTAGTCTCTAAGGAAATTATCTATCTATAAGGACATAGATTAAAGGGAATTTATACCAGAATTAACCATACCACTCTTACCAATTTCGGCCATCATACATCTTTTTCTTTAGGGGAAAAATAATCTTTTCACCTGCACTGGCTTCTGGACTTCTAGGACTCAAAATTTGGAATCTCACATCCTCCCCTCCTTACAGGAATTTCATCCTCGAAATTTTAACATAAGTACCTAATCAAACAGGTAAGGAAATTTTGCATGCATAGATTCCTCAGTCTCCCAAGACTGTTCCTCAATTTGTTCACTACGCCAAACAACTCGTACATAGGCATGCTTCGACTGCGAAGCTGTCGAACTGACCGATTTAGTATGGCAACTGGCTGTACGGGATAGGATAGGTCTTCACCAACTTCAACTGGCGGGTCTTTAAGCACAGAAGCAGGATCTCGCATATACTGTCTTAGCAATGAAATGTGAAATACGTTGTGAATTCTTTCCATATTTGGAGGTAGGGCAAGTCGGTATGCAACAGGGCCGATTCTTTCGATAATGTCATACGGACCAATGTAGCGAGGTGCCAGCTTACCTCGCTGCTAAAAACGAAGGAGTCCTTTCCATGGGGCGACCATCAAAAATAATTTTTCACCTACCGTAAATTCCAGCTACCTTCATCGATTGTCGACATAGCTTTTCTGCCGATCCTGGGCTGTTTTAACCTTTGTTAGATTAAGCTTAATTGTTCTGTTGCTTGGTCAATCAATTCTGGATTGTCTAGGAGTCTCTCGCCTACTTCATTCCAGAAAATGGGAGTTCTGCAAAGTCTTCCATATAGTGCTTCATAGGGTGCCATACCGATGCTTGCATTGAAACTATTGTGGTAAGCAAATTCTGCCAATGGTAGGCATCGATCCCAACCAGTTTGCTGATCCAACACACTCGCTTATAGCATGTCTTCGAGTGTCTAAATCGTCCTTTCTGATTGACTATCGGTCTAGGGTTGAAATGCTGTACTGAAATTCAATCTTGAACCTAGCGTATTCTGGAATTTCTCCAAAAATCATGAGGTGAAACGAGGGTCACGATCTGAAACAATAAGAACTGGCAGTCCATGCAATTGAACAATCTTATCTAAGTAACGAACTGCTAATTTTTCTGGTGTATCTATCACGCGTATAGGAAGAAAATATGCAGATTTCATCAGTCGATCCACAATCACCCAAATTGTATTGTATCCTAGCTTCGATCTAGACAAACCAGTCGCAAAATCTATTGTGAGGTGCTCCCACTTTCATTCTGGAATCGGAAGTGACTGAAGTAGACCAGCGGGTCTTTGATGTTCGATCTTTACTTGTTGACATACGTGGCATCAGGCAACGAACTTAGCAATGTGACGTTTCATGTTTGCCCACCAATACTGCTCCTTAAAATCTCGGTACATCTTAGTGCTTCTAAGATGAAAAGAAAACTTCGAACTATGCGCCTCCGATAGAATAAGGTTACGAATATTAACATTTTGTGGAACAATACCCAGTTTCTGAAGACTAGTACTTTGTCATCTCGTATTCTGAAATCACGAACTATGGCATCAACACCATCAGCAAGTTGTTTCCGAATTTCAGTAAATTTCGGATCCTCTAATTGTGGATTCCGTATTACTTCAATGAAGGTAGGTGCAACTTCGATTCTTGCCAATAACGAACCAGAAAAATCAGTGCCAAGATGCACACGGTTAGCTTTCACGTCCAACATCATCGGCAGGTAATGGGAGCGTATGTAGGCCAAAACTGATGGGAAAAGAGGATGAAAATTTTGGCTTAGGGCATCAGTAACAACATTTCCCTTTCCAGGATGATATTCGATGATTAAATCATAGTTTTTAATCAGTTCCACCAATCTTCATTGTCTCATATTCAATTCTTTTTGCGTGAGGAGGTATTTCAGGCTTTTGTGGTCAGTGAAGATTCAGCATGTCTTGCCATATAAGTAATGTCACAAAATTTTTAAGGCAAACACCACGGCAGCAAGTTCCAAGTCATGCTTAGGGTAGTTGCTTTCATGCGGTCGCAATTTCCGGGAAGCGTAGGCGATGACTTTCCCATTTTGCATCAATACGCATCCAACTCCAGATTTTGACACGTCGCTGTAAACCACATACTCCTTTCTGCAAATAGGTAGGGTAAGGATAGGTGCTGAAACTAACCGATTCTTTAACTCTTCGAAACTTTTCTGGCATTTCTCGTTCCATACAAACGGCTCCCTTGCGTGTAAGTTTTGTCAATGGTCCAGCAAGCGATCAAAAATTCTCCACAAAGCGATGGTAGTATCCTACTAAGCCAAGGAAACTACGAACTTCAAACACACTTCGTGGAGGTTCCCAAGCAATCATGGCTTCAATCTTCTTTCTATCAACTAACACACCTTGGGCAGAAACAATATGGCCAAGGAAACCAACTTCGCTCAACCAGAATTCGCATTTGGAGTATTTTGCGAACAACCGTCGATCCTTTAAGATTTTAAGCACAATCCGTAAGTGCATAGCATGATCCTCTTCCGATTTTGAGTAAATGAGAATGTCGTCGATGAAGACTATCGCAAATTTATCCAAGAACTTGCTGAACACACGATTCATCAAGTCCGTAAACACAGCTGGTGTATTGGTCAAACCGAATGGCATAACCAGAAATTCGTAGTGGCCGTATCGCGGTCGAACTCGCAATTGATGGTATCCAGAGCTGAGATCGATCCTAAAGAATACGGCTGCACCCTGGAGTTGGTCGAACAAATCGTCGATACACGGCAAAGGGGTTTTGATCTTCACGGTTACACGATTCAGCTGCCGATAATCGATGCACAATCGCAGCAAACCATCTTTCTTTTTCACGAACAGAACAGGCGCTCCCCAAGGTGACGCACTAGGTCGGATAAAACCATGATCTAGAAAATATTCCAACTGCGTTTTTAGTTCCTTCATTTCCGCAGGAGCCATACGATACGGAGGAATGGAAATCGGATTCGTACCAGGCACTAGCTCAATACCGAATTCCACTTCCCTTGCTGGTGGTAGATCGGCTATGTCCTCTGGAAATACTTCTGTAAATTCACGAACCACTGGAGCAGAATACAGATCTGAGGATTCTTTAGAAATATCATGTACGTGCATGAGGTACGCCATACATCCTTTGTTGTTTAATCGATTCGCCTTTAACCAGGAAATCATGCAAGTTGGAACAAATTGCCTATCACCTTTAAAACAATATTCGGCACCATCAGGAAAAATGAACCACACATGCTTGATGAAACACTCCATACGGGCTTGATATTTCGCCAGGCAGTCCATGCCTAAGATAACATCCAGCTCTCAGATGTCTAATGGAATCAGATCCACTTCAAGTAAATTCGAACCCATACGTACAGCACAGCCGATGTAGACTAGATTACAAATCAGTTGCTCTCCCAAATGAGTCAGAACCGCAGTAGGAGGAGTCAAGGCAGATAGAGACTGATCCGCGCTAAATGCTATCCTTGGACCTACAAATGATCTATTTGCTCCGGGATCTAATAATACTTTAGCATTTTGAGAAAATACTGAAATAGTACCTGTCACCACATCAGGACTAGCCTCGGCATTAGTTAGAGTGAAGAGCCTTGTTCAAGTTTGTGAAAAGCTTGTCGCTACTCGTTTTTATGGAACCTCGTATAAAATCTTTCATCGAATTCATACCAGAATTCTTCCCAAGTTGGCAAATGATCACCGAATCGCAAGCTAACAGATGTCCACCATGCGACGGCTTCTCCCTCAAGTAGGAATGTAGCAATTGTAACCTTATCATCATCCGAGATATGCAAGAATAAGGATACTCGGCATAAGGTGTCTATCCACTCACGAGCGGCTGCTGCTCCAGCTGAACCACCAAAATCTTACATCCAAGTTGTCCAGCTTCCTTCAAAAATTTTATAATCACGACGGGAAATCTCTCAACCTTCTTAAGATGTGCCAGCTACACAGGTTCAAGGTCAAGCTGAACCCGAAAACCAACCTGAGGCACCAGCCTCACCAATAATTGATCCTGTCATGGCACAAATCTTAAACGTATTACAAAGAATTGTTGCAAATCAACAGTGTATGGAGGCGCAATTTCAGAATGCTCTTGCACCCACACCAGTGGACGAACCTAATCCTCCACTTCAACATGTACAGTCAGCACATCATAAGGAGGTTGAGAGACATCCCGTCGTGATTACAAAATTGCTGAAGGATGTTTTCTAAAAAGATGACGGCTTAGCTTCTTACTGCGGACACCTTCTAACAATTCTTCTGTAATCGAGTTTTCCACTATAGCTTTTGCAAAGATGCAACATCTTCAGTTGCTGAATATGGGTAATGTAGAGTTCCAGGGTAATGTAGCCTCTATCTCCCTTAACTCCTCCTATTGCGATTGTAACCATGAAGAACAAATACCCTTTGCCGCGCATCAACAATTTGTTTGACCAACTCTAGGGTGCAGCCGTATTTTCCAAGATCGATGTAAGATCTGGATACCATCAACTGCGAGTTCGTGATGCTGATATTTCAAAGACCGCGTTCAGATCGCGAAACGGCCACTACGAATTTCTGGTTATGCCATTTGGCTTGACCAATGCACCAGCTGTGTTTATGGACCTGATGAATCGTGTGTTCCATGAGTTCTTGGATAAATTTGTGATAGTCTTGATCGACGACATTCGGATTTACTCAAAATTGGAAGAGGATCATGCTATGCACTTGCGGCTTGTGCTTAGAATCTTAAAGGATCGACGGTTGTTCGTAAAGTACTCCAAATGAGAATTCTGGTTGAGCGAAGTTGGTTTCCTTGGCCATATTGTTTCCGCCCAAGATGTGTTAGTTGATCCAAAGAAGATTGAAGGCGTGATTGCTTGGGAACCTCCGCGAAGTGTGTTCGAAGTTCGTAGTTTCCTTGGTTTAGCAGGATACTACCGTCGCTTTGTGGAGAATTTTTCATCGCTTGCTGGACCATTAATAAAACTGACACGCAAGGGTGAGCCGTTCGTATGGAATGAGAAATGCCAGAAAAATTTTGAAGAGTTAAAGAATCGGTTAGTTTCCGCACCTGTCCTTACCCTACCTATTTGCGGAAAGGAGTATGTAGTTTACAATGACGTGTCAAATTCTGGACATGGATGCGTATTGATGCAAAATGGGAAAGTCATCGCCTACACATCCCGAAAATTATGACCGCACGAGAGTAACTACCCTACGCATGACTTGGAACTTGTAGCCGTGGTATTTATCTTAAAAATTTGGTGACATTACTTATGCGGCGAGACGTGCCGAATCTTCACTGACCACAAAAGCCTGAAGTACCTCCTTACGCACAAAGAATTAAATATGAGACAACGAAGATGGGTGGAGCTGATTAAAGACTATAATTTAATCATCGAATATCCTCTTGGAATGGCAAATGTTGTTGCTGATGCCCTAAGCCGAAAGTTTCATCCTCCTTCCCCATCAGTTTTGGCCTACATGCGCACCCATTACCTGCCGATGATGTTGGAATTGAAAGCTAACCGTGTGCTTCTTGGCATTGATTTTTCTGGTTCGTTATTGGAACGAATCGAAGTCGCACCTACCTTAATTGAAGAAATCCAGAATCAACAATTAAAGGATCCAAAATTTACTGAAATTCAGAAACAACTTGCTGAAGGTGTTGATGTAATAGTTTGTGAATTCAGAATAGGAGATGATGAATTACTAGTCTTTAGAAACCGTGTATGTGTTCCACAAAATGTTAATATTCGTAAGTTTATTCTATCGAAGGTGCATAGTTCGAAGTTTGTTATTCATCCTGGAAGCACTAAGATGTACTGAGATTTGAAGGAGCAGTATTGGTGGCCAAACATGAAACGTCACATTGCTGAGCTCATTTTCGATTGTCGAAATTTGCACATTTTCTTCCTATACGCGTGACAGATAGACCAGAAAAATTGGCAGTTCGTTACTTAGATAAGATTGTTCGATTGCTTGGAGTGCCAGTTTTTTATTGTTTCAGATCGTGACCCTTGTTTCACCTCAAGATTTTGGGAGAAATTCCAGAATGCGCTGGGTTTAAGATTGAATTTCAGTATAGTATTTCATCCCCAAACCGATGGTCAATCAAAAAGGACGATTCAGACACTCGAAGACTTTCTACGAGCGAGTGTGTTGTATCAGCAAACCAGATGGGATTGATGCCTGCCATTGGCAGAATTTTCTTACAACCATAGTTTTCATGCAAGCATCGTTATGGAACCCTATGAAGCACTATATGGAAGACACCTACACAATCCGGAATTGATTGACCAAGCAACAGAACAATTAAGCTTAATCCGACAAAGGTTAAAAGAATAAGCTGGAATTTGTGGTAGGTGACAAAGTATTTTTAAAGGTTGCCCCATGGAAAGGAATCCTTCACTTTCAGCAGCAAGGTAAGCTAGCACCTCGCTACATTGGTCCATATGACATTGTCGAAAGAATAAGCTCTGTTGCGTATCGACTTGCCCTATCTCCAAATATGGAAAGAATTCACAACGTATTTCACATTTCGATGATAAGAAAGTATGTGCGAGATCCTTCTAATGTGCTTCAAGAACCGCCAATTGAAGTTGTTGAAGACCTATCCTATCCCATACAGCCAGTTGCCATACTAGATCGGTCAGTTCGACAGCTTCACAGTCGAAGTGTGCCTATGGTACGAGTTGTTTGGTATAATGGCCAAATTGAGGAACAGTCTTGGGAGTGTGAGGAATCTATGCGTGTAAAATTTCCTTATCTACTTGATTAATTACTTATGTTAAAATATCGAGGACAAAATTCCTGTAAGGAGGGGAGGATGTGAGACCCCAAATTTTGAGTCCTAGAAATCCAGAAGCCAGTGCAGGTGAAAAGACAATTTTTTCCCCTAAAGGAAAGGATGTGTGATGACCGAAATTGGTAAGAGTGGTATGGTAGTTAATTCTGGTATAAATTCCCTTTAATGTAAGTCCTTACAGATAGATAATTGCCTTACAGATTAAAATCCCTAAGAATAGGGAAAGATAATTAAAGAATTTAATTATCTGTTAATTATCTTAATTTTAATAATCTTAAAAGTAGTAATCATAATTATATACTTATTCATGTTAAATAGGAAGCCAGCCTCAAAGAAAATCATTCTGAGAAAACATACAAAATTCGTATAAGCCTTAAACCCTACACCTCCCTATAGCTGCCAAAATTCGATAACTCTCTTATCGTTCATCGGATCTCAGAAAATAATAGCTTGTTGGAAAGTTCTCTTCATCCTCTTTCCAACCATCTTTGTTTTTTTTTCAAGAGGTTAGTATTTGTTTCTCTAAAGATAAGTTGAAAATCATCGGAGGAATTAGGTTTTCGCTAAATTTTCTTGAAATTTAATATAACATAACTCTCTTATCGTTTGTTGGATCCCTATAAATAATAGCTTGTTGGAAATATCTTTTCATCCCCTTTCCAACCATATATGTTTCGTTGTTTGGACATAAATATTTCCTTGTCTAAGGTTAAGTTGAAAATCGGCGACGGAATTAGGCTTTTAAATTTCTACAGTTTTTGTCTTCAGTTGATATCTGTTGTCGTTTAACATGTTCCTATGATTTCTTAACATCTATTCATGATGTATGATCATGAATTTTCTTCTTTTAAACTTCTCTATGCTTAAAGTCAAAATTGTCCTATGCCATACTTTTATCGATGAAATTTCCATAGCTAATTGGAATGGAAATTCAGGTTGAATCTTGTTAAGTTCCTGGCTATCACATCACACATCCAAGGGGGAGGCAGCTGCAGCATCTGATTACTAGTTTCTGATAAGTTTGGTGAGTGGAATTGGTAAGGAAATAGGGTATTCAATTGATTATTGAATATGCATGCTTAGTTTGTTTTCCTCTTTGCCTGGAGATAATATAGGTGGTTTAGAATTACCTAATAAAGGCAAAGGAGTAGCTTCTTATTCAGAGATAAGAGAGGTAGGATCTACGCCTCATCGGTTTCTCCAGAGATCCCTGTTATTTTCTTGATATTTTTGATACCTTCTCTTGTTATATTGCATGCGAATTGATTATAGGGTGACAGTATGAATTTGGTTTGAGATGTGAATTTCATAGGCTATATCGAACCCCTGAGTTAGGTTTTGAATGCCTGAGTTGCATATGTTATGTGAATTGAATACTTTGATTGTGTTCTGACATGATTAAGGATACCCTGTTATGATATTATGCTTTGTACTTGCCTGTGTGTGCTTGTACGTGTTGGTGTGTCAGGATCCTTTTCTGGTGGCTATTCAGGGTAAACGTTGATGCTTCTAGGGAGAGGAGAGGTTCTTACTGGTATGAGTTTTATGGGTGGCGAAACCCCAGCAAGTGCTTGCTGGATGTCTGGTCCTTGTGTGGCCGGAACCCTGTCCTTGTGTGGCAAGAAGCCCTTATCCATGTGTAGTTTGGGATGCCCAAGTCCGTGTGTGGCTTAGGAAGACTTGTCTGTGCGTGACAAGATGACTTACTAAGCCTACTGAATAACTTTTGTGTTAACCATTTATCCTTTGTGCAGTAAGCTTTGGACAACACAAGTGGAAGGGAATGGCCTTTCTTCTTCATTGCAGAGAGCAATCTGATGAATTCCACCTACCTGTGTACTTTTGATACTTTTGGAAGTGTTTGTAGTCCTCCCTCAACCATAGATTCGGCCCTAACCCCTTTCTGATTTATTCTTGAATTGCGTGATCCCCTTTAGATGTCTAGGAATGATCTAATGCGAATTGGGAGATTTGTGTTCAGAGTTTCTTCAGATCTTATGATGCTGCGACCCTACTGAGATTCTTGTAATCTCATACCGTTGTTTTCACTATTTTTCAGGTTTAGGTACATCCACTGCCAGTGGTACCAGTGTGTGAGATCAAGGCTGCACGGCGGGGAAATATCGCATCACATCTGCATATTTGATCCTTGTTTATTTGCGCATATAACATGAATGATTGGGCTACTTTCTGGTTTATTTTCATATCCTTCCTTTTCTTGCTATTTCCGAAATATATTTGGAAGATTTCTTACTGGTTGTTTGGATCCCTATGAGACTTGTGTGTTATGAACCCAATGACTTAATCTAAAGACTTCCTCTGATGTTTTATTCAGTTCGTATGTTACCAGAATAATTGTCTAATATCATGCTCCAATCATTGTTAAAAAAAAATTAGAAATAAATATGTTAAAAAATAAATAGTTAACAGTAAGTCTGGTGAGATTCAGATAGTTCTTAGATTTCATTTAGGCTATTTAGGTTTCACGGTAGTGATGACCTTAATCGGAGCAAATAGTAATAGTTAGGAATTGTGGTCGTCACAAGTTTGGTAGCAGAGCATGGCTTAGGAAGTATAATTTGTTATATGCTAACTTATTTCTTGATTTTGGTGTTTGTAGGTAAGGGCATGCGCACACACTCACTCACTTAGGGGCTACTACTGAAAGTGAACTAATGCTAAAATGGGATTTATTTGTAAGATTTAAATGAAGAGAATGATAATCTGATGTGATGTTTGTTCATGTATGTTTTAATGCCTGGTATGCCATAATATGTTTTGTTGAGTGTTTTTTGTGTTTCTTATCATTGCTAAGAATGTGTGTGATGATTTATGCATGCTGCCGAGTGTCCCTATTTTACTCCTACATTGATAAACGTATATGTATATGATTGCTGGTGTGTATTGCCGAATATGGATGTTGTGTGAATCTATGCTTGCTTGATGTTTGATAAAGATTTCTGAGAGTATATATGAGTGTTTATGTAATTGCCGAGAATATCTTTGCATGTGTGCATGTGATTACTGAAAAATTATATGATGCCTTCTAGCCTATGCGTATCGTTCGGTGCATGCCTCTCCACCAGGTACCACTTCTGTTAATCATATTTAGTTTTGTGTTGAGTACTAAAACTGTATTCGTGTAGTATGGCACGCTTGAGTCTAAAAAGGGACCAACGGGTTAGGTTTGAGGTTCAGGCTGAACAGCAACCTATTGAGCAAGAGGAGCCGAATGCACAAAATTAGCAGGAAGGGCATGTTGAGCCCGAAAACCAATCTAACGCACCAGCCGCACCAGTTATTGATCCTGTCATAGCACAGATCTTGAACATATCACAAGGGATTGCTGCAAATCAGCAGCGTATGGAGGCGAAATTTCAGAATACTCCTGCACCTACACCAATAGAAGACCTTATTCCTCTACTTGAACCTGTACAGCTGGCATAACATAAGAAGGCTCAGAGATTTCCCGTCATCATTACAAAAGTGCTGAAGGAAACTCGACAACTTGGATATAAAGATTTTAGTGGTTCAGCTGGAGCTGCAGCCACTCGTGAGTGGATAAACACCTTATGCCGAGTATCCTTATTCTTGTGTATCTCGGATGATGACAAGGTTGCCATTGTTACATTCCTACTTGAGGGAGAAGCCCTCGCATGGTGGATATCTACTAGTTTGCGATTCGGCGATCTTTTGCCAACTTGGGAAGAATTCTGGTATGAATTCCACGAAAGATTTTATACGAGGTTCCATAAAAGCGAGTAGCGACAACCTTTTTACAAACTTGAACAAGGCAACCATTTGGTGCTGGAATAAGAGAAGGTGTTAAGGGAGTTGTCTCGATTTGCACCAGAAGAAGGTCGTACACCGTACCAGTTTGCGAGACGATTTCAGGATGGATTGAGTATCGAACTTAAAACCATTGTTGGTACGACGCCGGTGCAGAATTTGCAAGAACTAATTGTTGCCGCAACTGAAGCTGAAAAGATCGTGCAAACCAAGAAGCCATCCTCAGCCACTAGTGACGGATTCTATAGGAAAGATTTGAAGTTCAATCGACGAACGGGACCCTATCCTTTAAGGTCCTATCCTTCGAAAACTAATGGCAATGGAAATACCAACAGGAAGAACTTTTCTGGTTCAAATTCCAATGGATCTTCGTGGAATTCTCAGCAACGGCGATGTTACAATTGTGGCAAGATGGGATATGTTGAAAGGGAATGCCCGAAACCAAGGCGAATCACAGGTGTACCAAACGCAGGCGGAGGTGGGAATGCCAACCCCGCCAGACCACCAACATGCGCACCAGGAGTACCACCCAACGGATCCACAAGCGAGGCATAACCAAGACCAACAAGGCTCTTCCCCCTGACTGATACCGAGGCTAGTCCTGATATTGTGATAGTCCTCATCGACGACATTCTGTTTTACTCAAAATTGGAAGAGGATCATACTACGCACTTGCGGATTGTGTTTAAAACTGTGAAGGATCGACAGTTGTTCGCATAGTACTCAAAATGCGAATTCTGGTTACGCAAAGTTAGTTTCCTTGGCCATATTGTTTCCGCCCAAGGTGTTTTAGTTGATCCAAAGAAGAATGAAGTCGTGATTGCTTGGGAACCTCCGCGAAGTGTGTTCGAAGTTCGTAGTTTCCTTAGCTTAGCAGGATACTACCGTTGATTTATGGAGAATTTTTCATCGCTTGTTGGACCATTGACAAAACTGACACGCAAGGGTAAGTCGTTCGTATGGAACGAGAAATGCCAAAATATTTTTGAAGAGTTAAAGAATCGGTTAGTTTCCGCACCTATCCTTACCCAACCTATTTGCGGAAAGGAGTATGTAGTTTACAGCGATGCGTCAAAATCTGGACTTGAATGCGTATTGATGCAAAATAGGAAAGTCATCGCCTACACTTCCCGGAAATTGCGACCGCATGAGAGAAACTACCCTACGCATGACTTGGAACTTGCAGCCGTGGAGTTTGCCTTAAAAATTTGGCGACATTACTTATACGGCGAGACGTGCCGAATCTTCACTGTCCACAAAAGCCTGAGGTACCTCCTCATGCAAAAAGAATTGAATATGAGACAACGAAGATGGTTAGAGCTGATTAAAGACTATGATTTAATCATCGAATATCATCCTAGAAAAGAAAATGTTGTTGCTGATGCCCTGAACTGAAAGTTTCATCCTCCTTCCCCATCAGTGTTGGCCTACATAAGTACCCATTACCTGCCGATGATGTTGGGATTGTAAGCTAACCGTGTGCATCTTGGCATTGATTTTTCTGGTTCGTTATTGGCACGAATCGAAGTCGCACCTACCTTAATTGAAGAAATCCGAATTCAACAATTAGAGGATGCAAAATTTACTGAAATTCAGAAACAACTTGATGATGGTGTTGATGCAATAGTTCATGATTTCATAATACGAGATGATGAAGTACTAGTCTTCAGAAACCGGGTATGTGTTCCACAATATGTTAATATTCGTAACCTTATTCTATCGGAGGCGCATAGTTCGAAGTTTGCTATTCATCCTGGAAGCACTAAGATGTACCGAGATTTGAAGGAGCAGTATTGGTGGCCAAACATCAAATGTCACATTGCTGAGCTCGTTGCCTGATGCCTCGTATGTCAACAAGTAAAGATAGAACATCAACGACCCGCTGGTCTACTTCAGTCACTTCTGATTCCAGAATGGAAGTGGGAGCATGTCACAATGGATTTTGTGACTGGTTTGCCTAGATCGAAGCAAGGATACAATGCCATTTTGGTGATCGTGGATCGACTGACGAAATCTGCACACTTTCTTCCTATACGCGAGACAGATACACCAGAAAAATTGGCAGTTCATTACTTAGATGAGATTGTTCGATTGCATGGAGTGCTAGTTTCTACTGTTTCAGATCGTGAGCCTCCTTTCACCTCACGATTTTGGGAGAAATTCTGGAATCCGCTGGGTTCACGATTGAATTTCAGTACATCATTTCATCCCCAGAGTGATGGTCAATCAAAAAGGACAATTCATTTTTGAAGGTTGCCTCATGGAAAGGAGTCCTTCGTTTTCAGCAGCGAGGTAAACTAGCACCTCGCTACATTGGTCCATATGACATTGTCGAAAGAATCGGCCCTGTTGTATACCGACTTGCCCTATCTCCAAATATGGAAAGAATTCACAACGTATTTTATATTTCAATGCTAAGAAAATATATGCGAGATCCTGCTCATGTTCTTAAAGAACCGCCAGTTGAAGTTGCTGAAGACTATCCTATCTCGTACAGCCAGTTGCCATACTAGATCGGTCAGTTCGACAGGTTCGCAGTCGAAGCGTGCCTATGGTACAAGTTGTTTGGCATAATGGCCAAATTGAGGAAGAGTCTTGGGAGACTGAGGAATCTATGTGTGAAAAATATCCTTATGATTAGGTACTTATGTTAAAATTTTGAGGACAAAATTCTTGTAAGGAGGGGAGGATGTGAGACCCCAAATTTTGAGTCCTAGAAGTCCAGAAGCCGGTGCAGGTGAAAAGATGATTTTTCCCCTGAAGGAAAGGATGTGTGATTGGAGAAATTGGTAAGAGTTGTATTGTAGTTAATTCTAGTATAAATTCCCTATAATCTAAGTCCTTACAGATAGATCATTGCCTTAGAGATTAAAATCTCTAATAATAGGGGAAAATAATTAAAAAATTTAATTATCTGTTAATTATCTTATTTTTAATTATCTTAAAAGTAGTAATCATAATTCTATACTCATTCATTTTAAATAGGAAGCCAACCTTACAAAAATCATTCAGAGAAAATGTACAAAATTCGTATAAACCTAAAACCCTAAACCTCCCTATAGCCGTCAAAATTTTCTAAAACTTTAAACAAGCATAACTCTGTCATCTTTCATCGGATCACTGTAAATAATGGCTTGTTGGAAAGCTATCTTCATCGTATTTCCAACCATTATTGGTTTTGTTTCAGGAGTTTAGTATTTCTTTCTCTAAAGATAAATTGAAAATCAACGGGGGAATTAGTTTTTCACCAAATCTTCTTGAACTTCAATGTAGCATAACTCTCTCATCGTTTGTTGAATCCCTGAAAATAATAGCTTGTTAGAAAGCTATTTTCATGCTCTTTCCAACCAGATATGTTTTGTTGTTTTCACATAAATATTTCCTTATCTAAGGTTAAGTTGAAAATCGGCAACGAAATTAGGTTTTTAGATTTCTACAGTTTTTGTCTTCGGTTGATTTCTGTTGTCGTTTAGCATGTTCTTATGATTTCTTAGCATCTATTCATGATGAATGATCATGAATTTTCTTCTTTCAAACTTCTCTAAGCTTAAAGTCGAAATTATCCTATGCTCTACTTTTAGCGATGAAATTTGCATAGTTAATTGGAATGGAAATTGAGGTTGAATCTTGTTAAGTTCCTGGCTATCACATCTCACATCCAAGGGGAAGGCACCTGCCGCATCTGATCACTGGTTTCTGATAGGTTTGGTGAGTGGAATTGGTAAGGAAATAGGGTATTCAATTGATTATTGAATATGCATGCTTAGTTTATTTTCGTCTTTACCTGGTAATAATATAGGTGGTTCAGAATTACTTAATAAAGGCAAAGGAGTAGTTTCTTGTTCAGAGACAAGAGAGGTAGGATCTACGTCTCATCAGTTTCTTCAGAGACCCCTGTTATTTTCTTGATATTTTTAATATCTACCCTTGCTGTATTGCATACGAATTGATTATAGGGTGAGAGTATGAATTTCGGTTTGAGATGTAAATCTCATAGGCTATATCCCCCCTGAGTTAGGTTTTGAATGCCTGAGTTGCATATGTTATGTGAATTGAATATGCTGATTGTGTTTTAACATGATTGAGGATACCCTGTTATGGTATTATGCTTTGTACTTGCCTGTGTGCGCTTATACGTGTTTGTGTGTTAGGATCCTTTTTCGATGGCCATTCGGGGTAATCGCTGATGCTTCTAGGGAGAGGAGAGGTTCTTACTGGTATGGGAGTTGTTTAGGTGGCGAAACCCCAGCAAAAGCTCGCTGGATGTCTGGTCCTTGTGTGGCCGGAACCCTGTCCTTGTGTGGCAAGAAGCCCTTATCCTTGTGTGGTTTGGGATGCCCAAGTCCGTGTGTGGCTTGGGAAGACTTGTCCATGCGTGACAAGATGACTTACTAAGCTTACTGAATAGTTTGTGTTAACCGTTATCCTTTGTGCAGTAAGCCTTGGACAACACAGGTGGAAGGGGATGGCCTTTCTTCTTCATTACCGAGAGCAATCTGATGAGTTCCACCTACCAATGTACTACTGATACTTTCGAAAGTGTTTGTAGTCCTCCCTCAACCATAAATTCGGCCCTTAACCCCTTTTTGATTGATCCTTGAATTGCATGATCCTTTTTAAATGTCTAGGAATGATATAATGCGAATTGGGAGATTTATGTTTAGAGTTTCTGCAGATCTTATGATGCTGTGACCTTATTGAGATTCTTGTAATCTCATACCATTGTTGTTACTATTTTTCAGGCTTAGGTACATCCACTGCCCGTGGTACTAGTGTATGAGAACAAGGCTGCACGGCGGGGCAATATCGCATCACATTTGCATAATTGATCCTTGTTTTATTTGCGCATATAACATGAATGATTGAGCTACTTTCTGTTTTTTTTTTCAGATCCTTTCTTTTCTTGCTATTTCCGAAATATATTTGGAGGATTTTTTGCTGGTTGTTTGGATCCCTATGAGGCTTGTGTGTTATGAACCCAATGATTTAATCTAAAAACTTCCACTGATGTTTTATTCAGTCCATATATTACCAGAATAATTGTTCAATATCATGCTCCAATCGTTGTTAAAAAAAATTAGAAATAAACATGTTAAAAAATCAAAGTTAATGGTAAGCCTGGTGAGATTCAGATAGTTCTTAGATGTCATTTAGGCTGTCTGGGTTTCACGGCGGTGATGACCTTAATCGGAGCAAATAGTAATAGTTAGGAATTGGGGTCGTCACAGGTTTGGTAACAGAGCATGGTTTAGGAAGTATAATTTGTTATATGATAACTTATTTGTTGATTTTGGTGTTTGTAGGTAAGGGCATGCACACACACTCACTCACTTAGGGGCTAGTACTAAAAGTGAACTAATGCTAAAATGGGATTGATTTGTAAGATTTAAATTATGAGAATGATAATCTGATGTGATGTTTGTTCATGTATGTTTTTATGCCTGGTATGCCATGATATGTTTTCTTGAGTGTTTTCTGTGTTTCTTATCATTGCTGAGAATGTGTGTGATGATTTATGCATGCTGCCGAGTGTCCCTATTTTACTCCTATATTGCTAAATGTATATGTATATGATTGCTGGTGTGTATTACCGAGTATGGATGTTGTGTGAATCTATGCTTGCATGATGTTTGATAAAGATTTCTGAGAGTATATATGAGTGTTTATGTAATTGTCGAGAATATCTTTGCATGTGTGCATGTGATTAACGAAAAATTGTATGATGCTTTCTATCCTATATGTATCGTCCGGTGCAAGCCTCTCCACCAGGAACCACTTTTGTTAATCATATTTAATTTTGTGTTGAGTAATAAAGGTGTATTCGTGTAGTATGGCATGCTCGAGGCTACAAAGGGACCAACGGGGTAGGTTTGAGGTTCAGGCTGAACAGCAACCTATTGAGCAAGAGGAGCCGAATGCACAAAATGAGCAAGAAGGGAAAGTTGAACCCGAAAGCCAATCTGAGGCACCAGCCGTACCAGTTATTGATCCTGTCATACCACATATCTTAAACGTATCACAAGGAATTGCTGCAAATCAGCAACGTATGGAGGAGCAATTTCAGAATGCTCCTGCACCTACACCAGTGGAAGAACCTATTCCTCCTTTTGAACCTATACAGCCGACATATCATAAGAAGTCTGAGAGATTTCCCATCGTGATTACAAAATTGCTGAAGGAATCTCGACAACTTGGATATAAAGATCTTGGTGGTTCAGCTAGAGCTGCACCCACTCGTGAGTGGATAGACACCTTATGCTGAGTATTCTTATTCTTGCGTATCTCGGATGTTGACAAGGTTGCCATTGTGTATTCCTACTTGAGGGAGAAGCCCCCGCATGGTGGATATCTGTTAGTTTGCGATTCGGCGATCGTTTGCCAACTTGGGAAGAATTCCGGTACGAATTTGACGAAATATTTTATACGAGGTTCCATACAAACGAACAGTGACAAGTTTTTTACAAACTTGAACAAGGCAACCATTTGGTAATGAAAAAGGGAAGGTGTTAAGGGAGTTGTCCTAATTTGCACCAGAAGAAGATCGTACACTGTACCAGCTTGCGAGACGATTTCAGAATGGATTGAGTATCAAACTTAAAACCATTGTTGGTACGACACCGGTGCAGAATTTTCTTGGGAAGACTTGTCCATGCGTGACAAGACGACTTACTAGGCTTAGTGAATAGCTTGTGTGTTAACCGTTTATCCTTTGTGCAGTAAGTCTTGGACAACACAGGTGGAAGGGGATGGCCTTTCTTCTTCATTACCGAGAGCAATCTGATGAGTTCCACCTACCTGTGTACTTCTGATACTTTCGGAAGTGTTTGTAGTCCTCCCTCAACCATAGATTCGGCCCTAACCCCTTTTTGATTGATTCTTGAATTGTGTGATCTCCTTTAGGTGTCTAGGAATGATCTAATGCGAATTGAGATATTTGTATCTAGAGTTTCTGCAGATCTTATGATGCTGCGACCCTACTGAGATTCTTGTAATGTCATACCATTGTTTTTACTATTTTTCAGGCTTAGGTACATCCACTGCCCGTGGTACTAGTGTGTGAGATCAAGGCTGCATGGTGGGGCGATATCGCATCACAATTGCATACCTAATCCTTGTTTATTTACGCATATAACATGAATGATTGGGCTACTTTATGGTTTATTTTCAGATCCTTCCTTTTCTTGCTATTTCCGAAATATATTTGGAGGATTTCTTGCTGGTTGTTTGGATCCCTATGGGACTTATGTGTTATGAACCCAATGATTTAATCTAAAGACTTCCGCTGATGTTTTATTCACTTCGTATGTGACCAGAATAATTGTCCAATATCATGCTCGAATCGTTGTTAAAAAAAATTAGAAATAAACATGCTAAAAATCAAAATTTAATGGTAAGTCTGGTGAGATTCAGATAATTCCTAGATGTCATTTGGGCTATTTGGGTTTTTACGGCAGTGATGACCTTAATCTGAGCAAATAGTAATAGTTAGGAATTGGGCTTGTCACACATCAAACCAGGATATCATGCAAGTTGGAACAACTCGCCTATCACCTTCAAACATTACTCGGCACCATCAGAAAAAATGAACCACACACGTTTGGTGAACACTCCATATGGGCTTAGTATTTTGCCAAACAGTCCATGCCTAAAGTCACATCCAGCTCTCGGATGTCCAATGGAATTAGATCCACTTCAAGTACATTCGAGCCTATACGTACAGCACAACCGATGTAAACTATATCACAAATCAGTTGCTCTCCCAAAGGAGATAAAACTGCAATAGGAGGAGTCAAATTGGAAAGAGATCAATCTATGCTAACTGCTATCCTTGAACTTACAAATGATCTATTTGCTCCGAGATCTAATAATACTTTAGCATTTCAGTAAAGACTGAAATAGTACTTGTCTGTCACGACCTGGCTCCCGGACTCTTGGCCCAGCGGGCCTGGACGTGTATGTGTGCGTGATGGATCACAACTGCAACGCTCAGTTGGACTTTTAACCACAGGACCCAAAAGATGCATCTTGATACAAATGATACCATCACACAACACATATAAGCCTAGGACCTCCCCCGCTCCTTTCCGATGTGGGATTGGGTAACCTGACCCCCCTAAAGGCTGTTTCTCACAATCTCCCCTCCTTATAGACCTAGTGTCCTCATGAGGGGAGCCCAAACATAACTGACTTGGGCTCAAACTTACGGGCCCAAATGTGAACACAGAACACGGCCCAAACCCACCCGGAAAAGGGAACGAGATCGACTCCGCTACCATTTGCACGACCCGGCTCTTGGACCCTTGGCCCAGCGGGCCTGGACGTGTATGTATATGTGATGGATCACAACTGCAACGCTCAGTTGGGCTTTTAACTACAGGGCCCAAAAGATGCATCTTGTTACAAATGATACCATCACACAACATATATAAGCCCAGGACCTCCCCGCTCCTTTCCGAGTAACCTGACCCTCCTACGGGCTGGGTCTCACACTGTCACCACATCAGGACTAGCCTTGGAATCAGTTAGTGTGAATAGCCTTGTTGGTCTTGGTTGCGCCTCACCTGTGGATCCGTTGGGTGGTCCTCCTGGTGCACGTGTTGGCGATTTGGTGGGGTTAGAATACCCACCTCGGCTCGCACCAGATGTGCCCGTGTTACATCCTAGCTTCTAGCATTCCCGCTGAATGTGCCCCATTTCGCCACAATTGTATCATCGATGTTTCTGAGTATTCCAAGTAGTTCCACTGGAATTAGGACCAGAAAAGTTCTTCTTGTTGTTTCTTTCATTACCATTAATTTTCGGAGGATAGGACCTGAAAGGATAAAGTCTCATACCCGATTAAATTTTGAATCTCACCGGAAGAATCCACCACTAGTGGCTGGGGATGGGTTTTTGGTTTGCACGATCATTTCGGCTTCAGTTGCGGCAAAAATCACTTCTTGCAAATTCTATGCCGGTGTCGTACCAAAGATGGTTTTGAGTTCGGGACAATTCTCTTAATGCCTTTTTATATTCCAGCACCGAACGGGTTCCCTGTTCAAGCTTGTAGAAAACTTGTCGCTGCTCGCTTTTATGGAATCTTGTATAAAACCTTTTGTCGAATTCATATCAAAATTCTTCCCACGTAGGTAGACAATCACCAAATCACAAGCTCATAGTTGTCCACCATGCGAGGGTTTCTCCCTCCAATAGGAAAGTGATGATGGCTACCTTGTCATCATCAGAGATACGTAAAAACAAAGATACTCAGCACAAGGTGTCAATCCATTAATGAGCGGCAGCAGCTCTGGCTGAACCATTGAAATCTTTACATCACAACTGTCGAGCTTCCTTCAATAGTTTTGTAGTCAAGACGGGAAGTCTCTTGGCCTCCGTAGGATGTACCTACTGTACAGGTTCAATTGGAGAAATAGGTTCTTCCAAAGGGGCAGGTCCAGGAGCATTCTAAAGTTGTGCCTCCATACACTATTGATTTGCAGCAATTCCTTGCAATACGTTTAAGATTTGTGCCATCACATGATCGATGGCTGGTGCCTCAGGTTGGTTTTCAGGTTCAGCTTGCCCTCCCTGCTCAGTTTGTGTATTCGGCTCCTCTTGCTTAACAAGTTGCTGTTCGACCTGAACCTTATACCTACTCCATCGATCCCTTGTAGTGTTCAACCTTGACATACTATACAAACATATGATTGTTACTTAACACATAACTAAATACGATACTAGGAAAAGAAGTGGTACCTGGTGGAGAGGCATGCACCGGACGATATGCAAATGTTAGAAATCAAAGTACTCATGCACACGAGTATATAAAATTTTGGAAACCACATGCACACATGCAATGCACACTCGGCAATTATCTCAACACACACATAAGCACTCAACAATAGTACAATCCATATACAGCAATCATGCAAAACCACATCTCATGCATTCGGCAACAAACATTTCTCACACATATTCACATTCGGCAAGCATAGGTTCACACAAAACATACTTGACTTGCATACAAATCAATCACATGGTCGGAAAACTTGACAACAATACATAAAGACATACCTGGCAATGATAAGAAATCACATAGGGATACTCAGCAGCATGCACCAAAAAATACACATTCTCGACAATGATAAGAAACCTAGCTAAACACTAAAAAACATATCAATTCATACAAGACATAAAAATACTCATAGACACGCAACAAGTTAATCAATCGGATATGGAATCTAAACATTTCTAACCAGGTTCTTAACATCTGATTAATTTTTTTGGTATTAACCCTCTAAGTAAGTGGGTGTGTGCACATGTACCTTCCAAAATCAACAATCTAGTTAGCATACAATAAATCATATAACCTAAACCATGCTCCGCTACCAAACCTGTAATGACCCCAATTCCTAGTTATTAAAATTTGCTCCATATAAGGCCATTATCGCCGTAGAACCTATCTGAATCACACCAGGCTTACCCATTAAATTTTTTATAACAAATGGAGCATGATATTAGACAATTATTCTGGAATCGCATGGAGTGAATAAAACATCAGCGGAAGTTTTTAAATTTAATTATTGGAACCAAAACACACAAGTCCCATAGGGATCTAAATAACCATCAAGACATCCTTAAACATGATCCAAAATATAACAAGCAAAAGAGGGATCTTAAAAAACCAAAGAAAGTAGTCCAATCTATAATCATATTGTATACATAAGCTATCAAGGAAATGAGAATGCAAAGGTGATGCAATATCGCCCCGCCGTGCAGCCTTGATCTCACACACTGGTACCACGAACAGTGAATGTACCTAAGTATGAAAATGGTGGAAACAACAGAATGAAATTACAAGAATCTCACTAGGGTCACAAACATCATAAGATCTATAGAAACCATAAACACAAATCTCCCAAACAACATCAGATTATTCCTAGCAACTAAAGGGGATCACGTAATTCAAGAATTCAGTTAAAAAGGGTAGAGCCAAATCTAAGGCTGAGGGGAGACTACAAATATTTCCGAAAATTCAGAAGTATACAGATATGTAGAACTCATCAGATTGCTCTCGGAAATGAAAAAGAAAGGCCATCCCCTTCCACCTGTGTTGTCCAAGAATTACTGCACAAAAGGTAAATGGTTAACGCACAATCTATTAAGTAAGCCTATTCATTTTTCCACACAAGGACAAGTCATCCCAAGCCACACAAGAACAAGGGCTTCCTGCCATACAAGGATAGGGCTTCTGGCCATGCAAGGACAAGACATCCAGCGAGCTCATGCTGGGGATTGCCACCCATACGACTCCCTTACCAGTAGAGCCTCCCCTCTCACAAGGAGCATCAGCGCTTACCCCGAATGGCCATCGAAAAATGATCCTGACACACAACACGTACCAGCACACACATGCAATTATCAAACACAATACCACAACAGGGTATCCTTAATTATGTCAAAACACAATCAATATGTTCAATACACACCATACATGCAAATTAGGCAGTCATATCCTATTTTAAGGGATTTAGTATAACCTAGAGGATCGCATCTTGGTTCGCAGTTCAAGCTTTCCTATTACCACATTTGCACATACAATATTACATATAAAGACAACGAAATTAACAAGCAAACAACAAGGATCTCTGGAGAAACTAATGAGGCTTAGATCGTACCTCTCTTGTCTCTAACAAGAAGTTATTCCCTTGTCTTTATTCAATAATTCTGCACTACCTATAGCATTACAAGGCAAAGCCAAAACCAAACTAGGTATGCATATCCAATATCCAACTAAATACCCTATTTCCTTACCAATTCCACTCACCAAACCTGTCAGAAACTAGTGATCAGATGCCGCGGGTACCTCCCCCTTGGATATGTGATGTGATAGCTAAGAACGTAACAATAATCAACCTGAGTTACCATCCCTAATTATCATACAATTTTCGGCACAAAGAATAGGACAATAGGGCAAGTTGTGATTTCGTGATAACAAGTTGTAGGAGTTGGGATCTCATGTTAACAAGGAAGGATTAATGGTTTATAACATGTATAATGAAAAGAAACAAGATAAGAATCCAATAGGTTAATCAGTTGATCAAAATAGGCACAATACGGTAGTAAGGCAAAGGTAGGGCGAACTGATTTCATGTATAGAAAAGATTCAAAGGATGAATTCACAATTGTCCACTATGAATGGATATAAAACAATCATACGAATAAAGGTAACAATATCAGAAATAAATCGAAGACAGAATTTTAAAACTCTAAAAACCTAATTCTGCAGAATTTCAATTTAACTTTAGAGAAAGAAATAATAACCTTCAAACAAGAAACCCAAGATGGTTGGAAAGATGATAAAGAGATCTTTTCAACAAGCTATTATTTTCAGGAATCTGACAAACGATGAAAGAATTATGCTTGTTTGAAGTTCAAGAAGATTTTTGCAGTTTCGCTGAATTTCGATTTAACTTTAGAAAAAGAAATACTAACCTTTAGGAAAAAAAACAAAACTTTCTGGAAAGAGGATGAAAAACAAATTTCAAAAAGCTATTATTTACAGGAATCTGACAAAAGATGATAGAGTTATGCTTGTTTGAAGTTCAAGAAGATTTTGATAGAAATTAGGAGGTATAGGGTTTTTAGATCCTACGAGTTTTGTATGTTTTCTGTATAAAATTTTTGTGTGGCTGACTTCATATTTATATAAGATGGTTATGGGATTAAAATTCCTATCTTCAAGGCTTAATTAAAATAAAATAATTAATAAAATTAAATTCTGTAACTGTCTCCCCTTAAACTTAGGATTTTTATTTTCTTAGGTAATTATCAATGAATAAATAATCAATTTAAAGGGAATTAATATCAGAAATATTTATTAGACATTCCTGACCAATTTCGGCCATCACATATCCTTTCCTTCAAGGGAAAAATGTTTTTTTTTCACCTGTACTGGCTTCTAGATTTATAGGACTCAAAATTCAGAGTCTCACAAGGGTATACTGATTTCATGTATAGAGAAGATTCAAAGAATGACTTCATGATTTTACAACATGAATAGATGCTAAACAATCATAGGAACTAAAAGGAACAACAATAGAAATCAACTAAAGGAAGATTCACACAATTTCGAAATCTAATCCCTCCGAATTACGACCTAACTTATGACAAAGAAAAATGAACCTCTAGAGAAAAACCTCAAGACGGTTAGAAAGAGAACAGAAAGAGATTTCCAATAAGCTATTATTTGCAATAATTCAAGAAATGATGAAAGAGTTATGCTATTTGAAATTCAAGTAGATTTCGACAATCCCGCCAAATTACGACCTAACTTTTGACAAAGAAAAACTAACCTTAAGACCAAAAAACTAAGATGTTTAGAAAGAGGACAGAAATACTTTCCAACAAGCTATTGTAAGAATCCGATAAAGGATGAGAGAGTTATGCTTGTTTGAAGTTCAAGCAGATTTCAGTATCTATTAAGATAATTAACAGAATTAAATTCTGTAATTATCCTTCCTTAATTTTAGAGATTTTATTTTCTAGGCTAATTATCAACCAATAAAGAAAAAAATTAAAGGGAATTAATACCAGAAATAATTACTAGACATTCCTTACAAATTTCAGCCATCACACATCCTTTTCTTCATGAACAAAATGGTTTTTTCACCAACATTGGCTTCTAGACTTCTAAGACTCAAAATTGGGGGTCTCACTTTGCATAAACAAGGTGGGCTAGCACATAAATAAACTAAAACATTAAGCAAAAATTTAATTAAATAAGGTCACCATCTTTTTCAAAGAAATACGAGCACACAATAAAGAAATTACGACGACCATTCTTAAACGTTCACATATGACATAAATTGAGCTGACATAAATTTATAGTCTTTCTGGGCTCTGGACAAGACTAAGATTTTTAATTGTAACCCAAATCGTTTTTATTTAATCTTTTGACTTTCAAAATGACAAAAGTAAATTATCGAATATTTATCTAAAGCTCAATCTACTGACAATGTCAGGTCAATAGGTGATGCAAGCATGCTCACTATAACACATGCGATTACACTTATCATACATATTGGTACCGAAATTATCATGCAAATAACTAGGATATCTGAAGAAACTGATGAGGCATAGATCCTACCTCTCTTGTCTCTGAACAAGAAGCTATTCCTTTGCCTTTCTTCAAGGGATTAGAACCACCTATAACATCATAAGGCAAAGACAAAACCAAACTAAGCATGCATACTCATTAGCCTAGAGGATCATAAGGCAAAGACAAAACCAAACTAAGCATGCATGCTCATTAACCCTATTTCCTTACCAATTTTACTCACCAAACCTATCAGAAACCATTGATCAGATGCCGCAGGTGCCTCCCCTTTGGATATGTGATGTGATAGCCAAGAACTTATAAGGTTCAACCTGAATTACCATCTCAATAATAATGCAAATTTTGGCACTAAGAATAGAGCACAAGAAAAATTGTGATTTCATGCATACAAGGTAATGGGGTTACGATTTCATGTTAACAAAGAAAGATTAGGTGTTTGTAACATGGACAACCAAAAGAAACAATATCAGAATCCAATAGGTTAATCAATTGATAAAGATAGGTAACAAATAGGGCAAGGGTAGGGCTTGCCGATTTTATGTATAGGGAAGATTTAAAGGATGAATTCATGATTTTACATCATAAAAGGATTCTAAACAATTATAAGAACAAGAGGAACAATAATAGAAATCAATTGAAGGTAGAATCACAAAATTTTGAAAGCTAATATCGCCGAATTAAAACCTAAATTATGACAAAGGAAAACTAACCTTCAGAAAAAAAATACAAAATGATTGGATAGAGGACGGAAATAACTTTTCAATAAGTTATTATTTGCAAGAATCCGAAAAACGATGAGAGAGTTATGATATTTTGAAATTGAAGGAGAATTCGGCAGTAACAGGGAGGTGTAGGGTTTTTTGTTGGACGAATTTTGTATATTTTATGTGTAAGGTTTAAGTGTGGCTGGCTTCCTCTTTATATAGCATGGTTATGTGATTAATTTCCCTATTTTAAGGGTTAAATTAAAGTAAGATAATTATCAGAATTAAATTCTGTAATTATCCTTCCTTCATTTTAGGGATTTTATTTTATAAGGTAATTATCAATCAGTAAAAAACTAAATCAAAAGGAAATAAAATGAGAAACAATCACTACACATTCCTTACCAATTTCGGTCATCATATATCTTTTTTTTAAAGCAAAAATAGTCTTTTCACCTGCAATGGCTTCTGGACTTCTTGGACTCAAAATTCGGGGTCTCACAGAAATGATACTCTATAGTCAAATCGTAGTCATTAATCAGCTTCACCCATCTTCATTGTGTCATATTCAACTCCTTCTATGTGAGGAGATACTTCAAACTTTTGTGATTTGTGAAGATTCTGCAAGTCTCTCATTACAGGTAATGGTGCTATACCTTTAATGCAAATACCACTACTCCAAGCTCCAAATCATGTGTAGTGTAGTTATAAACATTCGGACGCAACTGTCGGGAGGCATAGGCAAAGAATTTCCCATCTTGCATCAGCACACTTCCAAGGCCAGATTTTGATGCATTGCTATAAACCACATACTCTTTTCTTATGATCGGAAACGTAAGGATAGGTGTGGTCACCAATTTGGTCTTCAATTCTTCAAAACTTTGCTGACATTTCTTGGTCCACATGAACAACTCTCTTTTCATGTTAGTTTTGTCATAGATCTAGCAAGCAATGAGAAATTTTTCACAAAGCGACGGTAGTATCTAGCTAGGCCAAGAAAGCTGTAAACATCAAATATGATCCACTGGGGTTCCTAAGCAACAACAACTTCAATCTTCTTTTGATTAACAAGAACACCATGGGTAGAAACAATGTGGCCAAGGAAACTGACTTCTCGTAACCAGAATTCGCATTTGGAGTATTTTGCATACATCTGCCAATCCCCCAAAATTTGCAGCATGATCCGTATATGTTCAGGATATACCTCTTCCGATTTTGAGTAAATTAGAATGTCGTCGATGAAAACTATGACAAATCTGTCCAAGAATTCTCAGAATACTCTATTCATCAAGTCTATGAACGCTGCTGGAGCATTGGTCAAACAGAATGGCATAACCAAAAAATCATAGTGGCCTTATCGCGATCTGAATGCAATCTTTGAAATATCAGCTTTATGAACACTCAACTGATGGTATTTAGATCTGATATCAATTTTGGAAAACACGGCTACACCTTGGAGCTTGTTGAATAAGACATCTATTCGTGGCAAGGGGTACTTGTTCTTCATGGTCATACGATTCAATTTCCAATAGTTTATACATAATTGCAACGAATCGTCTTTCTTCTTCACGAACAAGACAGGTGCTCCCTAAGGTGATACACTGGGTCGGATAAAACCGTGTTCCAATAAGTCTTCCAATTACGTCTTCAATTCCTTCATTTTCTCAGGAGCTATACGATAAGGTGGAATGGAAATTGGACTCATACCCTTCACTAATTTAAAGCCGAATTCAACTTCTCTCGCTGGTGGCAAACTAGCTACATCTTCAGGAAACATATCAGACACTCATAAACTACGAGGATAGAATTCAGATCTAAAGATTCTTTGGTAATGTCATGCATATGCGCGAGGTATGTAGTACATCCTTTACTGATCAATCACCTTGCATCAAGCCAGGAAATCATGCAAGTTAGAACAACTCGCCTATCACCTTCAAAATAGAATTTAGAACCATTTGGTTGGCTAAACCACACACGCTTGGTGAAACACTCCATTTGGGCTTGATATTTGGCCAGACAATCCATTACTAAGATTACATCCAGCTCTTAGATGTTTAATGGAAACAGATCCACATCAAACACAATAGAACCCATATGTATAGCACAGCCGATGTGGACTAGATCACAAGTCAAATGCTCAACCAAGGGGGTCAGAACCGCAATAGGAGGAGACAAGAGGGACAGAAGCTGATCTAAACTACGTGTTATTCTGAACTTAAAAATGATCTATTCACTTAGGGATCTATTAACACTTTAGCATTTCGAGAAAAGACTGAGAAGGTATCTAACACCACGTCTGGGCTTTCCTCGACATAAGTCATTGTTAACAATGTCGTGGGCCTAGGATGCGCCTCACTTGAGGTTCTGCTAGGTTGTCCTCTAGGTGCATGGGCTGGTGGTTTGGTGGAATAGGCATACCCACCACAGTTTTCATTAGGTGTGCCAATAATACGCCTTAATTTAGGGCATTCCCTCTGAATATGGCTCATTTCTCCACAATTGTATCATCGTCATGGCTGTGAACTCCCTGTGGATCCATTACAATTAGAATTGGAACTAGAGAAATTCTTTCAAGAGTTATTTTCTTTGCCATTGCTTTTCGAAGGAAACCACCTCAAAGGATAAGATCCCGAACGACGCTCGAATTTAGAACCACGCCAGAATGGACTAGTGTTGCTTGCTACAGAAGGTTTCTTGCTTGGCACAATCTTCTCAATTTCAGTTGCAGCCACAATTAATTCTCGTAAATTCTACAGAGGTGTTATGCCCACAATAGTTTTAAGTTCGGTACTCAATCCATCTTGCTCGCATTCCGCATGCTGACAAGGTGTGCGATCCTCTTATGGTTCAAAACGAGACAGCTCCCTCAGTTTTTTTTCATACTCTAGCACCAAACAAGTACCCTGCTCTAGTTTGTAGAATGCTTGACACTGCTCATGTTTATGGAACTGGCTGTAGAATCTTTCATTAAATTCATGCAGGAATTCATCCTAGGTAGGTAAACGATCTCTAAAACGTAGGCTCACGGCAGTCCACCATACAAGTGCTTCGCCTCAAGTAGGAATGTGGTGATGGCAACTTTGTCATCGTCAAAAACACTTAGAAATAAGGCAACTCGACATATAGTATCAATCCACTCTTGAGCTGCAGCAGCACCTGCTGAACCACTGAAATCCTTGCATCCCAATTGACGAGCCTCTTTCAGCAATTTGGTAATCACTACCAGAAGTCTTTTAGCCTCTTTAGGATTAGTCAGCTGAACTGGAACAATGGGAGGAATTGGATCTTCCTATGAATTTGGGCCTCCATTCGCTGCTAGTTTGCAGCAATTCCTTGCAACACATTCAGTATCTATGCCATCATGGGATCCATGGCTGGAGCGGCAGTGCTTCAGGTTCAGCTTAGTTTTCTGATTGCTCGTCCTAGTTTTCAGGCTCAACTTGCCCTCCTTGCTTATCCTGAACATCCTATTCATTTTGTTCTACCTGCTGCTCAACCTGCTCTTCGTTCCTACCATGACAAGCCCTTAGAACACACTCCACCTCCTAATTAACCTTGCCATGCTAAACAAACACACATGAGATCACTTAATACATAACCATATACAAGACTAAGGAAAGAAATGGTAGTTGGTGGAGAGGCGTACCCTGGACAATAAGAATATGCAGAAAAACAAAACACAAACATGCATACAAATACATACAAGCCTCGGCATATATATAAAGCACACAAAAGCACTCGGCCATCACATAGTATTACAGCAAATTTTCACGGCTTAAACACAAAAAATATATTTAAAACATTCGGCAGTCACACATTCAAACATACCAAAAGCACCTAAAAAAAATAAATAGCACCAAAACACAGCAAATTATGAAAATTAGACAAACAATTAACCATTCTCCACTATCAAACATCTAAGGACCCAAATCCAACTTTATAATGACTCTTATCACAGATGAATAAGCCCTCGCAAGATCGTATTAGAACCCCACAAGACTCAAGACACACTAGTTAGCAATTTTAAGATTTTATTCTTATGCTTTTAAAGGTTGGAGCATGTAAATATTAGACATACAATCTAGCATATTACAGAGTGAATAAATTCATCAGTGGAAGTCTTTATTAATGCAAATAATTAGAGGAACCATAACACACAAGTCCCTAAGGAGTCTTAAAATCCAACATTTGTCCTCATGCAAGCAAGTAGTCCAATTAAGCAAGCATGAATAGGAAATATGCGCAGTCAAATCCAGCAAGGTAGGTAGATGCAAATGTGTTGCAATATCATCCCGTCGTGCAGCCTTGATCTCACATCCCAGTATCAATGAAAGAACATATACCTAAACCTTAAAAAGAGAAAAAGTAATGAGGTGAGATTATAAGAATCTCAGTATGGTCATAACATCATAAGATCTGCAAAAACCTAAGCAAACATCTCCCAGTCAACATATCAAATCGCATATAGTAGTGATAGGATCAAACAATCAGCAAGCAAACACATAATCATAGGTAGGGGTATAGGAAAAAAGTAACATAAGAAAAGGGGATGGACATTCGAATCACTTCTGAACCAGAAGTACACAAGCAACCTATTTCATAATCTGAATCACAAAAAAGCTCATCCTCATCAGCAAGTCATTCTATCATGCCATACAAGGACAAGGCATCTTGCCACACAAGGAAAAGGCATCCAAGCCACACAAGGACAAGGACATCCAAACCACACAAGGATAAGAGCATCTTGCCACACAAGGATAAGGCAACTAGCCAGATAAGGACTAGGCATCTAGCCACACAAGGACTAGGCATGCAGCGTGTATTTGTTGGGGATTGCCACCCATGCGACTCCTATACCAGTAAGTACCTCTCCTCTCCTTAGAAGCATCAGTCACTTACCCCGAATGGCCACCGGAAAAAACTCCTTACACACAAGCATAATGCAAGCACACAAGCAAGTACAAGCACATAGGGACATAACAGGGTATCCTCTATCAATCATAACATAATCAGGAAGACAATATCACAATGTATAGCCGAAGTAGGCATCCTATCCTCAATACTGGATCTGAAATTATCTTAGGAATTCTGCAATCAAACCATAAGCATGCATACTAAACCGTAAGCATGTACATTCACACAACACAAGCCGAAACCAGAAAACAAACAATAGGATATCTTTTGAAACCGATGAGGTATAGATCCTACCTCTATTGTGTCTGAACAAGTAGCTAGTCCTTTGACTTTATCAATAAGATCAGAACCACCTAAACAGGCATAAGATAAAGATAATACAATACTAAGCATACGAATTCAGAAACCAAAGAACATCCTAATGTTTTAACGATTCCCTCTTCAAACCTATCAAATAATAGTGATCAGATGCAGCTACAACCTCCCCTTGAATAAGTGATGTGATGTCCAAGATCCTAACTATAATCAACCGGGTTATTCATCCTAATTCAAGGTATAATATTCAGCATACGTAGGGAACATAGGTAGGGTTGCTGATTTTCCATACATAAGGATACAAAAGCCAATTTAATTATATTATAACAAGAATAGGTGCCAGAAACTCACACAAAAAAGAGGAACAAGATTCAAAACTATCAACAAAGGGAATCACAAAATCAACACACACACCTGGTAGGGTAATCTCGGCAACAATAATCCAGAAGGAAAGACTTACCTTCTAACGATGAATTCCTGATAATAAAAGGAATCATGAAGAGAGGATTCCAATGAGCTATCTCACGCAAAAATTTGATGAAAGATGAAGAATTGCGGCTAGGGAAAGGGAGACGGGAAATTTTGGCAGTAAAGGGAAGAGGAAGTGCATATTTCTGAAAAAAATAAAAGAGGTTTAGGTGTATGGACATGGGTAGGCTATTTGTATTTATAGGATCTTATGGGATTAATTTTCCCTACTTTTAGGCCTACATAAGTGAACATCATTGTTAGGAGATAATGTTGAATAAAATCGGGAAAAATGTTCCATAAAATTTTAGAATAAGAAAGGAACTAGATCAAAAAGAAATAAAATGAACCAAAAATAGGAAAGAGATGACACAATCATTTCTGGTCCTCACACATCTATTCCTGTAGGGAAAAAATGGTCATTTCAGCTGAACCGGCACCTGGAGTTCTAGCACATCTATCTAGGAAGGATCAGGGTCTCACACTATTAGTTACTGGCTAGACTGGATGCTAAGTCACATGAGGAGGACGGATGAGAACCAGAGCCTGCAACATAGTCTGGACGACACTAAACAATGTTAGTTAAATATCCAGGTAAGTGGTTTTAGGGACCAAAATAGTAGAATCATAATATAAATATAGTATTATATAAAAAAATAGAAATCTAAATTTAAACTCACAATCAATCTCAAAAATGAGCATACATACATAAAGAAAATATAAAAATCAGATCAAAGTCAATATTTAATCACAAGCAATAATGAATCACAAGCATAAAGTCCTTTTTTAACAATAGAGCTAGAAAGTCGACTAACAAAATACCTATTCTTCTTTTTATCAAGGGTTAGTCTAGGCCCACAAGTGTACAATTTTTGTTATTTTATTTTTTAAAATATAGCTCACATTAGTGTTGCCAAAGGCTAGATAAACACACTCCTACTCAATGCTGATCAACATGAAAACTTTCACTGACTTAGCTCAACATACGAATAAAGGTAACAACATCAGAGATCAATCAAAGGCAGAATTATAAAAATTTGAAAACCTAATTCCGCCAAATTTTGATTTAACGTTAGAGAAAGAAATACTAACTTTCAGACAATAAACCAAAGATTTTTGAAAATAGGATGAAGAGAGATTTCCAACAAGCTATTATTTGCAAGAATTTAACAAACGATAAGAGAGTTATGCTTGTTTGAAGTTTAAGAAGATTTTGGCAATTCTCCCGAATTTCAATTTAACTTTAGAGAAAGAAATACTAACTTTCAGATGAAAAAAATGATGGTTGGAAAGATAATGAAAAGAGCTTTCCAACAAGCTATTGTTTGCACAAATCCGAAAAAATATGAGACAGTTATGCTTGTTTGAAGTTCAAGAAGATTTTGGCAGAAATTGGGAGGTGTAGGGCTTTTAGGTCCTACGAATTTCATATATTTTCTGTATAAGATTTTTGTGTGGCTGACTTCCTATTTATATAAGATAATTATTAGAGTTAAATTCTGTAATTATCCCCTCTTAAACTTAGAGTTTTTATTTCCTAAAGTAATTATCAACCAATAAAGAATTAATTTAAAGGGAGTTATTACCAATTTCGGCCACCATACATCCTTTATTTCACTGGTAAAATGGTCTTTTTCACCTGCACTGGCTTCTAGACTTCTAGGACTCAAAATTCAGGGTCTCACATCCTCCCCTCCTTAAAAAAATAGATATGGAAATTTTGCACACATAGATTCCTCAGTCGCCCAAGATTGTTCCTCAATTTAGCCATTACGCCAAACAACTCGCACCATAGGCACGCTTCGACTGCGAAGCTGTCGATCTGACCAATCTAGTATGGTAACTGGTTGTACGGGATAGGATAGGTCTTCAGAAATTACAATTGGGGGTTCTTCGAGCACGTGAGCAGGGTCTTGCACATACTTTCTCAATATGGATACGTGGAACACATTGTGAATTCTTTCCATATTTGGAGGTAGGCCAAGTCAGTATGCCACAGGGCTGATCCTCTCGACAATGTCATACAGACCAATGTAATGAGGTGCTAACTTACCTCTGCTGAAAACGAAAGACTTCTTTCCATGAGGCGATCTTCAGAATCATGTTGTCAACTACCGCAAATTCTTTCTGCCTTCGTCAATTATCGGCATAATTTTTCTGTCAATTCTGGGCTATTTTTTAGCCATTGTCGAATCAAGTTCAACTATTCCGTTGCTTGATCAATCAATTCTGGATTGTCTAAGTGTCTTTCGCCTACTTCATTCCAGCAAATGGGAGTCCTGCAACATCTCCCATATAATGCTTCATAATGTGTCATACCGATACTTACATGAAAACTATTGTTATAAGCAAATTTTTCCAATGGCAGGCATCAATCCCAACCGATTTGCTGATCCAACACACTCGCTCGAAGCATGTCTTCGAGTGCTTGAATTGTCCTTTCCATTTGGCCATCGGTCTGGGTATGAAATGCCATACTGAAATTCAATCTCGAACCCAGCGCATTCTGGAGTTTCTCCCAAAATAGTGAGGTGAAACAAGGGTCACGATCTGAAACGATGGAAATTGGCACTCCATGAAATCGAATAATCTCATCCAAGTAACGAACAGCCAATTTCTCTGGTGTATCCGTCACACATATAGGGAGGAAGTGTGCTGATTTCGTCAATCGATCCACAATCAACAAAATGGCATCGTATTCTTGCTGCGATCTAGGCAAACTGGTCACAAAATCCATTGTGACATGCTCCCACTTCCATTCTTGAATCGGAAGTGACTAAAGTAGTCTAGTGGGTTCGTTGATGTTCGATCTTTACTTGTTGACATACAAGGCATCGGGCAACGAACTTAGCAATGTGCCATTTCATGTTTGGTCACCAATACTGCTCCTTTAAATCTAAGTACATCTTAGTGCTTCCGGGATGGATAGCGAACTTCAAACTATGCGCCTCTGATACCCAGTTTCTGAAGACAAGCACTTGGCATTTCTCGTTCCACACAAACGACTCACCCTTGCGCGTCAGTCTTGTCAATGGTCCGGCAAGCGATGAAAAATTTCCACAAAGCGACGGTAGTATCCTACTAAGCCAAGGAAACTACGAACTTTGAACACAGTTTGTAGGGAATCCCAGGCAATTATGGCTTCAATTTTCTTTGGATCAATTAACACACCTTGGACGGAAACAATATGGCCAAGGAAACTGACTTCGCGTAACCAAAATTCGCATTTGAAGTACTTTGCGAACAACTACCAATCCTTTAAAACATTCGGAAAAATCCGCAAGTGCTTAGCATTCTCTTCTTCCGATTTTGAATAAATCAGAATGTCGTCGATGAAGACTATCACAAATTTATCCAGAAACTCATGGAACACACGATTCATCAAGTCCATGAACACAACTCATTGGTCAAACCGAATGGCATAACTAGAAATTCGTAGTGGCCATATCGCGATTTTCAAAATATCAACATTTGGAACTCGCAATTGATGATATCTAGATCTGAGATCAATCTTGGAGAATATGGCTGCACCCTAGAGTTGGTCAAACAAATTGTCGATGCGTGACAAAGGGTACTTGCTCTTCACAGTCAAACGATTCAGCTGCCGATAGGCGATGCATAATCGCAGCAAACCATCTTTCTTCTTCACGAACAAGACAGGTGCTCCATAAGGTGACACACTAGGTCGGATGAAACCACGATCCAACAATTCTTCCAATTGCGTTTTTAATTCCTTCATTTCCGCAGGAGCCATACGGTATGGAAGAATGGAAATCAGATTCGTACTAGGCACTAACACAATGCCAAATTCCACTTCCCTTACTGGTGGTAGATCGGCTATGTCTTCTGGAAATACTTCTAGAAATACTTCTAGATATTCGTGAACCACTGGGACAGAATCAAGACCTAAGGATTCTTTGGAAATATCATGTACAGGCATGAGATACACAGTACATCCTTTGCTGATTAGTCGCTTTGCATCAAGCCAGGATATCATGCTATTTGGAACAACTCGCCTATCACCTTCAAAACAGTACTTGGCACCATCAAGAAAAGTGAACCACACACGTTTGGTGAAATATTCCATACGGGCTTGATATTTCGCCTGACAGTCCGTGCCTAAAATCACATCCAGGTATCGGATGTTCATTGGAATTAGATCCATTTCAAGTACATTCGGACCTATACGTACAGCACAACCGATGTAAACTAGATTACAAATCAGTTGCTCTCCCAAAGGAGTTAAAACTGCAATAGGAGGAGTCAAAAAAGAAAGAGGTTGATCCGTGCTAAGTGTTATCCTTGGACCTACAAATGATCTATTTTCTCTGGGATCCAATAATACTTTAGCATTTTGAGAAAAGACTGAAATAGTACCTGTCACCACTTCAGCACTAGCCTCGACATCATTTAGGGTGAATAGCCTTGTTGGTCTTGGTTGCACCTCACCTATGGATCCGTTGGGTGGTCCTCCTATTGCGCGTGTTGGCGGTTTGGTGGGTTAGCATACCCACCTCGGCTCGCACTAGATGTGCCTGTGATAAGTCTCGACTTCTGGCATTCCTGCTAAGTGTGCCCCATTTTGCCACAGTTGTAACATCGACGTTGCTAAGTATTCCACGTAGTTTCACTGGAATTCAAACCAGAAAAGTTCTTCTAGTTGTTACTTCCATTGTCATTAATTTTAGGAAGATAGGACCTGAAAGGATAGGGTCTCGTAAGCTAATTAAATTTCTAATCTCGCCGAAATGATCCACCACTAGTGGCTGCGGATGGCTTTTTGGTTTGCACGTTCTTTATGGCTTCAGTCGAGGCAACAATCAGTTCTTGCAAATTCTGTACCGGTGTCGTACCAATGATAGTTTTGAGTTCGGTACGCAGCCCATCCTGAAATTGCTTCGCAAGCTGGTACGGTGAGCGATCCTCTTCAGGTGCAAATTTAATTATTCGAATCAAAACACACAAGTCCCATAGGGATCCAAATAACCAACAAGAAATCCTCCAACATGATCCAAAATATAACAAGCAAAAGAGGGATCTTGAAAAACCACAAAAAGTAGTCCAATCTATGATCATATTGTATGCGCAAGCAACCAAGAAAATTGGAATGCAAAGGTTATGTAATATCGCCCCGTTGTGCAGCCTTGATCTCACACACTGGTACCACGAACAGTGAATGTACCTAAGTCTGAAAAAAGTGATGGAAATAATAGAATGAGATTATAAGAATCTCAGTAGGGTCACAACATCATAAGATCTACAGAAACCATAAACACAAATCTCCCAAACAACATTAGATCATTCCTAGCAACTAAAGGGGATCACGCAATTCAAGAATTCAGTTAAAAAGGGTAGGGCCAAATCTAAGGCTGAGGGGGGACTACAAGTACTTTCGAAAACTCAAAAGTACACAGACAGGTAGAACTCATTAGATTGCTATCGATAATGAAGAAGAAAGGATATCCCTTTCCACTTGTGTTGTCGAAGGCTTACTGCACAAAAGGTAAATGGTTAACACACAAGCTATTCAGTAAGCCTATTCATTTTTCCACACAAGGACAAGTCATCCCATGCCACACAAGGACAGGGCTTCCGTCCACACAAGGACCAGATATCCAGCGAGCTCATGTTGGGGATTGCCACCCATACGACTCCTATACCACTAAGAACCTCCCCTCTCACAAGGAGCATCAACGCTTACCCCGAATGGCCACCAGAAAAGGATCCTAACACACAACACATACCAGCACACACAAGCAAGTACGAAACACAATACCACAACATGGTATCCTTAATCATATCAAAACACAATCAACATGTTCAATAAACAACACACATGCAAACTAGGCATTCATTTCCTATCTTAAGGGATATAGTATAGCCTAGAGGATCACATATTGGTCCTCAATTCAAGCATTCCTACTACAACATATGCGCATACAACATTACATGTAAAGGCACCGAAATTAACAAGTAAACAACAAGGATCTCTCGATAAACTGATGAGGCTTAGATCTTACCTCTCTTGTCTCTGAACAAGAAGTTATTCCCTTGTCTTTATTCAATAATTCTGCACTATCTATAGCATCACAAGGAAAAGCCTAAACCAAACTAAGTATGCATATCCAATATCCAATTAAATACCTTATTTGTAACGACCCCAAATCCTACCTATTAATATTTGCTCCGATTAATGTCATTACAGCCGTGAAACTCAAACAAGCCCAAAGACAACTAGGACATATCTGAATCCCACCAGGCTTACTCACTAAGTTTTTGACTTTTAGCATATTCGTTCTACATGTTTAATAACAGTTGGAGCATGATATTGGACAACCATTCTGGTATCATACAGAGTGAGTAAAACATCAGCGGAAGTCTTTAAATTAAATCACTGGATTCATAACACACAAGTCCCATAAGGATCCAAATAACCAGCAAGAATTCCTCCAACATAGTCAAAAATAACAAGCAAAGGAGGAATCTTAAAATAAACCAGAAAGTACTCTAATTTTTTTTTTTATTCAAGTTATATGCGTAAGTAATCAAGGAACAGGTATGAAAAAGTGATGCGATATTGCCCCACCATATAGCCTTGATCTCACACATTGGTACCAAGAGCAGTGATTGTACCTAAGTCTGAAAAAAATGGTGAAAACAACGGTATGAGATTACAAAAATCTCAGTAAGGTCACAACATCATAAGATCTGTAGAAACCATAAACACAAATCTCTAGAACAACATCTAATCATTCCTACGCAACTAAAGGGATTCATACAATTCAAAAATTCAATCAAAAAGGGTAGAGCTGAATCTAAGTTTGAAGGGGATTACAAACACTTTCGAAAAATATCAGAAGTACATAGGCAGGTAGAACTCATCAGATTATTCTCGGCAATTAAGAAGAAAAGGCCATCCCCTTCCACCTGTGTTGTTCAAGTCTTACTATTAGAAAGGTAATTGGTTAACACACAAGTTAATCAGCAAGCCTATTCATCTTCCCACACAAGGACAAAACATCCCAAGCCACACAAGGACAAGCGCATCCCAAACCACACAAGGATATAGGGTTCCTGCCACATAAGGACAGGGCTTCTGGCCACACAAGGACCAGACATCCAGCGAGCTCTTGCTGGGATTTGCCACCCATATGACTCCCATACCAGTAAGAACCTCCCCTCTCACTAGGAGCATAAGCGCTTACCCGGAATGGCCACCGAAAAAGGATCCTGACATACAAACACGTACAAACACACACAAGCAAGCACAAAGCACAAAACCACAACAGGGCATTATCAATTCTGTTAGATCACATTCAACATGTTCAATACACATCACACATGCAAGTTAGGCACTCCTAACCTACCTTAAAGGATTCGGTATAGCGTAGAAATTCCTCAAGTCAATCCGCAACTCAAGCATGCATTGTTTAATATAAATGCGTATACAGTTTCACAATCATAGGTACCAAAATCAATTAAGCAAACAACGAGGTCTCTGGAGAAACCTATGAGGCATAGATCCTACCTCTCTTGTCTCTGAACAATAAGTTATTCCTTTTCCCTTACTAGATACTTTCGAACCACCTAAGTCATCATTAGGCAAAGACAAAAAAAAAAATCTAAGCATGCATATGCAATAATGTGATCAGATGCCACAGGTGCCTCCCCCTTGGATGTATGATGCGATAGCAAAAAATTTAACGATTCAACCTGATTTACCATGCCAATTAACTATGCAAAGTTCGGCACTAAGAGTAAGGCATAAGACAATTTTCGACTTCATGCATTCAAGGAATGAAATCATAATTTTTCAGAGGTAAAATGGTTTTTTCACCTGTTCTAGTTTCTGGACTTTTAGGACTCAAAATTCGGGGTCTCACATCCTCCCCTCCTTATAAGAATTTCGTCCTCGAAATTTTAGCACAAGTACCTAAACAAACAAGTAAGGAAATTTTATATTCATAGATTCCTCAGTCTCCCAAGACTGTTCCTCAATTTGGACATTACGCCAAACAACTCGTACCACAGGCACGTTTCGATTGCGAAACTATCGAATTGACCGATCTAGTATGGAAACTGGCTGTACGGGATAGGATAGGTCTTCAGCAACTTCGACTTGGGGTTCCTTGAGCATGTCAGCAGGGTCTTGTACATTCTTTCTCAGTATTGAAACGTGAAACACGTTGTGAATTCCTTCCATATTTGGAGGTAAGGCAAGTTGGTATGCAACAGGGCCGATTCTTTCAACGATGTCATACGGACCAATGTAGCTAGTTGCTAGCTCACCTCGCTGCTGAAAATGAAGCACTCCTTCCCATGGGGCGACCTTCAAAAACATTTTGTCACCAACCACAAATTTCAGTTCCCTTCGTCGATTGTCGGCGTAGCTTTTCTACCGATCCTGGGCTATTTTTAATCGTTGTTGGAACAAGTTCAATTGCTCCGTTGCTTAATCAATCAATTCCGGATTGTCTAGGCTTCTTTCACCTACTTCATTCCATCAAATGGGAGTCCTGAAATGTCTCCCATATAATGCTTCATAAGGTGCCATACCGATGCTTACATGAAAACTATTGTTGTAAACAAATTCTGCCAATGGAAGGCATCGATCCTAACTGGTTTGTTGATCCAACACACTCGCTTGTAGCATGTCTTCGCGTGTCTGAATCATCCTTTCTAATTGACCATCGGTCTGAGTATGAAATGCTGTACTGAAATTCAATTTTGAACCCAGCAAAATTTAGAATTCTTCCCAAAATCGTGAGGTGAAACGAGGGTCACGATCTGAAACGGTGGAAACTGGCACTCCATGCAATCGAACAATCTCATCTAAGTAAAGAACAACCAATCTCTCAGGTGGATTTGTCACACGTATAGGTAAAATGTGTGCAGATTTCGTCAATTGATCCACGATCACCCAAATGGCATCATATCCTTGTTGTGACCTAGGCAAACCGGTCACAAAATCCATTGTGACATGCTCCCACTTCCATTCTAGAATCGAAAGTGACTGAAGTAGTCTAGCGGGTCATTGATGTTCAATCTTTACTTGTTGACATATGAGGCATCGAGCAACGAACTCAGCAATGTGGCATTTTTTGTTTGGCCACCAATACTACTCTTTCAAATCTCGGTACATCTTAGTGCTTTCGGGATGGATAGCGAACTTCAAACTATGCACCTTCGATAGAATAAGGTTACGAATATCAATATCTTGTGGAACATAAACCTGGTTTCTGAAGACAAGCACTTTGTCATCTCGTATTCTGAAATCACGAACTATGGCATCAACACCATCAGAATGTTGCTTCCGAATTTCAATTAGTTTTGGATCCTCTAATTGCTGATTCTGGATTTCCTCATTCAAGGTATGTGTGACTTCGATTCGTGCCAACAATGAACCAGAATAATCAGTGCCAAGATGCACATGAGTAGTCCTCAAATCCAGCAAGATAGGCATGTAATGGGTGCGCATATAGGCCAAAACCGATGGGGAAGGAGGATGAAACTTTTGGGTTAAGGCATCAGCAACAACATTTTCCTTTCCACGATGATATTCGATGATCAAATCGTAGTCTTTGATCAGCTTTACCCATATTTGTTGTCTCATATTCAATTTTGTTTTTGCGTGAGTAGGTACTTCAAACTTTTGTGATTGGTGAAGATTCGGCATGTCTCGCCATATAAGTAATGTCGCCATATTTTCAACGCAAACACCACAGCTGCAACTCCAAATCATGTTTAGGCTAGTTTCTTTCATTAGGTCGTACCTATCAGGAAGCATATGCACCGACTTTTCCGTCTTGCATCAATACGCATCAAAGTCCGGATTTCGACGCATCGCTGTAAACCACATACCCCTTTCCGCAAGTAGGTAAAGTAAGGATAGGTGGGGAAACTAACTGGTTTTTCAGTTATTCATAACTTCGCTGGCATTACTCATTCCACATGAACGGCTCACCCATGCTCGTCAGTTTTGTCAGTAGTTCGGCAAGTGATGAAAAATTTTCCACAAAGGGACGGTAATAACCTGCTAAGCCAAGAAAACTGCGAATTTTGAACATAGTCCATGGGGGAACTACGACTTCAATCTTCTTTGGATCAACTGTCACACCTTGGGCGGAAACAATATGGCCAAGGAAGCCAACTTTTCGTAACCAGAATTCTCATTTGGAGTATTTTGCGAACAACCGTCGATCCTTTTAAACTTTCAGCACAATCCGCAAATGATTAGCAAACTCCTCTTCCGATTTTGAATATATCAGAATGTCGTCAATGAAAACTATCACAAATTTATCTAGGAACTCATGGAACACACGATTCATCAGGTCCATAAACACGGCTGGTGCTTTGATCAAACCGAATGGCATAACAACAAATTCGTAGTGACCATATTGTGAATTGAATGAGGTATTCGGAATATCAGCATCACGAACTTGCAATTAATGGTATCCAGATCTGAGATTAATCTTGGAAAATATGGCTGCACCCTGGAGTTGGTTGAACAAATCATCGATGCGTGGCAAAAGGTACTTGGTTTTCACAGTCACATGATTCAGCTGCCGAAAGTCGATGCACAGTCGCAGCGAACCGTGTTTCTTTTCACGAACAGGACAGGTGCTCCCCAAGGTGACACACTTGGTCGGATGAAACCACGATCCAGAAAATCTTTCAATTATGTTTTTGGTTCCTTCATTTTTGCAGGAGCCATACGGTACGGAAGAATCGAAATCGGATTCGTACCAGGCACTAAATCAATGCCAAATTCCACTTCCTTTACTGGTGGTAGACCGGATATGTCTTCTGGAAATACTTTTGGAAATTCACAAACCACTGGGATAGAGTCTAGACTCGAGGATTCTTTGGAAATATGTAGGTGCACGAGATACGGAGTACATCCTTTGCTGATTAGTCGCTTTGCATCATGCCAGGATATCATGCAAGTTGGAACTACTCGCCTATCACCTTCAAAACAGTACTCGGCACCACCAAGAAAAATAAACCACACATGTTTGATGAAACACTCCATACGGGCTTGATATTTCGCCAGAAATTCCATGCCTAAGATCACATCCAACTCTCAGATGTCTAATGGAATCAGATCCACTTCAAGTACATTCAGACCCATATGTACCGCACAGCCGATGTAGACTAGATTACAATTCAGTTGCTCTCCCAATGGAGTTAGAACCGCAATAGGAGAAATCAACCGAGATAGAGACCGATCCGCGCCAAGTGTTATTCTTGGACTTACAAATGATCTATTTTCTCTGGGATCTAATAATACTTTAACATTTTGAGAAAAGACTAAAATAGTACCTGTCACAACATCAGGACTTGCCTCGGCATCAGTTAGTGTGAAGAGCCTTGTTGGTCTTGGTTGTGTCTCGATTGTGGATCCATTGGGTGGTCCTCCTGGTGCGCGTGTGGGTGGTCTGGTGGGGTTGGCATTCTCTGAATAAGAAGCTATTCCTTTGCCCTTACTAGATACTTCCAAACCACCTAAGTCATATTAGGCAAAGACAAAAAAAACAAACTAAGCGTGCATAAGAAATAACCAGGTAAATACCCTATTTCCTTACCAATTCCACTCACCAAACCTATCAGAAACCAATGATCAGATACCGCAGGTGCCACCCCCTTGGATGTGTGATGTGATAGCCAGAAACTTAACGATTCAACCTAATTTACCATCCCAATTAACTATTCAAAGTTTGGCACTAAGAGTAAGGCACAAGACAATTTTCGACTTCATGCATTCAAAGGATGAAATCATAATTTTTCACTATGAATGGATTCTAAACAATCATATGAATAAGGGCAACAACATCAGAGATCGATCAAAAACAGAATTTATACAAATCTTAAAATCTAATTCGGCGGTCGATTTTCAAATTATCTTTTGACAAAGAAATATAAACTTTCAAGCAACAAACCAAATATGGTTGAAAAGAGGATGAAGAGAGCATTCCAAAAGGCTATTATTTGTAGGAATCTAACAAACGATGAAAGAGTTATGCTACATTGTAGTTCAAGAAGATTTTGGCAGTTCCGCCGAGTTTCGACTTATCTTACGAGGAAAAAATACTAACTTCTGGACAAAAAAAAATATGGGTGGAAAGACGATGAAGAGAGCTTTCCAACAAGCTATTATTTACAGGAATCCGACAAACGATGAGAGAGTTATGCTAGTTTAAAGTTTCAGCAAATTTTGGCAGATATAGGAACGTGTATGGGTTTTAGTCTATCCGAGTTTTTTGTGTTTTCTACGAATGATTTTTGTGGCGTTGGTTTCTTATTTATAATGGATTGGTATGGAATTAAGATTACTACTTTAAAGGCTTTATTAAAGTAAGATAACTACCAGATTTAAATTCTTTAATTATCTTCCTATGCAAAGAGTAAATATTTTTTACTGTTATCTTGTTCAGTTGCCTATAATCGATGCATAACCGAAGTGTACCATCCTTCTTCTTCACAAACAATACTAGGGCTTCCCAAGGTGAAGTACTAGGTTGGATGAACCCCTTCTCCACCAACTCTTGCAGCTGAATTTTCTACTCTTTCATCTCAGCTGGAGCCATCCTATAAGGTGTGATGGAAATAGGTGTGGTATCCGAAAGCAGATCAATACTAAACTCCACCCTTCTAGTTAGAGGTAAACCTAGAAAATCCTTAGGAAACACATCCATAAATTCCCTCAGAACAGGCACATTATATAATATAGGCTCATCAATATATGTATCCTCAATATGAGCTAAGAAAACTAGATATCCTTTCTATAATAAATTCCTAGCTTCAATTGCTGAAATCAAACAAAAGGCTACCACATTTCTATCACCATCAAATATAACCTCTTCTCCCAAAGGAGCCTGTAAAATTACTTTCTTCTCAAAACACAACAAAGCAATTTTTTATCTCGATAGCGAATCCATACCAAAGACTACATTAAAATCAAGCAAATCAAGAGGAATCAAATTAGCCTTAAACATAACTCCTGAAATAAACACATCACAACCCAACAATACTTACTTGCATAACTGGTGCTCTCTTAATGGAGACACCTGAATTATAGGATCTAACAAAAATATAATAACATCAGCAAAATAAAATACTCATGGTCCAAGGAAAGATCTACTAGCACCCGTGTCTATCAATACACAAATAGAAAGAGAAAAGATAGAAATTGTACTAGTCACTACTGTAGGACTAACAACTGTCGTTGCATCTGCGGGGTGAAAAGTCTGACCAGGCTCCTGGTAGTGGGGCATTTTTTTCTACCAGAAGTGAAAGGTGTAGGAGCAGAACCAACAGACTAAACTCTAGACACATTGTTAGTCGAAGTCAGAGTCTGAAAAGAAGAAGCCATTGGAGGCCTATATATACTTGTCCTCTAAGGACCTCCAACACTAGCCTAGGAAACAATACCACTACTGACTCTACATATCTTAGCCATATGACCAATCCTATTGCAATTAAAATATCTCCTAGGCTCTCCATCTGTGAATCTGGAAGGAGCAAGTCTAAAAGAAGGAACAAAAGAGGTACTACTCAAACCCCGATACTCCAGACCTCTGAAAGAATGGTCTACTCCTTTGAGGACCACCTGAAGTGAAGATCACTTCCCTAGGGAAGAAATAGGTCAAACTATGACCTTAGCTTCTGTAGTCTCAACCTATAAGATATCTTTTTCTCTCTAGGTCAAATGCAGAATAGTGGCAAAATCTATATTTGTGGTGATGCTTATATGTCCTCGAATATCAACTCAGAGACCATCCTCAAATCTCTGCAAGTACTCTTCATCACTCATACTCAATTTCGGCACAAACTTTGCAACCTTTCTGAACTCAGCCTCATACTCAGCTATAAACTTAGTTCCTTGCTTCAAATCATAGAACTCACGGTGCTTTCTGTCAATATATACCCTGGTGAAGAATTGTGCCATGAATTCTTTAAGAAATGTCTTCTACTTTATTGTTTCTGCATATTTGGACTTTATAGTCTCCCACTAGGAGGCAACATCACTCTCCAACAGTCTGACAGTCAGTCTTATCTTGTCCTCTTCAGAAAGATCCAAATCATCTGCAGCATTGGACACTTGATCCAACCACTCCATATCCCCCCCTGGATCAATCTTCTTACTAATGAATGTGACGACCCCAATTCCTAACTATTACTATTTTCTTCGATTAAGGTCATCACCGCCGTGAAACCCAAAAAAGCCCAAATGACACCTAGGACCTATCTGAATCTCACCAGGCTTACCATTAACTTTCGAATTTTAGCATGTTTATTTTAATCTTTATCAACAATTGGAGCATGATATTGGAAAAATATTCTGGTAACATACAGAGTGAATAAAATATCAGAGGAAGTCTTTAGATTAAATCAACGGGTTCATAACACACAAATCCTATAGGGATCCAAATAACCAACAAGAAATCCTCCAACATACTTCGGAAATAGTAAGTAAAGAAGGGTTCTTAAAATAAACCAGAAAATAGCCCAATCATTCATGTAATATGCACAAGTAAACAAGTATGCAAATGCGATACGATATCGCCCCGCCATGCAGCTTTGATCTCACACTCTGGTACCACGGACAGTGGATGTACCTAAGCCTGAAAAATGGTAAAATAACGGTATGAGATTACAAGAATCTCAGTAGGGTCACAACATCATAATATCTGCAGAAACCCTAGACACAAATCTCCCAATTCACATTAGATCATTCCTAAACAACTAAAGGGGATCATGCAATTCAAGAACCAATCAAAAAGGGTTAAGACCAAATCTATGGTTGAGGGAGGACTACGATCACTTCCGAAAAATCAGAAGTACACAGGTTGGTAGAACCCATCAGATTGCTTTCGGCAATGAAGAAGAAAGGCCATCCCTTTCCACCTGTGTTGTCCAAGGCTTACTGCACAAAGGGTAAACGGTTAACACACAAGCTAATCAGTAAGCCTAGTAAGTCATCTTGCCACACAAGGACAAGTCTTCCCAAGCCACACACAAACTTGGGCATCCCAAACCACACAAGGATAAGGGATTATTGCCATACAAGGACAGGATTCAGTCGTCTTGCCACACAAGGACAAGTCTTCCCAAGCCACACACGGACTAGGGCATCCCAAACCACACAAGGATAAGGGCTTCCTGGCACACAAGGACAGGGTTCCGGCCACACAAGGACCAGACATCCATCGCACGTATGCTGGGCTTTGCCACCCACACAACTTCCATACCAGTAAGAACCTCTCCTCTCCCTAGGAGCATCATCGCTTACCCCGAATGGCCACAGGAAAAGGATCCTGACACACAATCAGGCAAGTACAAAGCATAATACCATAGCAGGGTATCCTCAATCATGTCAGAACACAATCAGCATGTTCAATTTATATAACATATGAAACTCAGGCATTTAATACTTAAATCAGGGGTTCGATATAGCCTATGAGATCCATATCTCAATCCAAAATTCATACTCTCACCCTATAATCAAATCACATGCAATACAACAAAGGCAGGTATAAAAAATATCAAGAAAATAACAGGGGTCTCTAGAGAAACCGATGAGGCATAGATCCTACCTCTCTTGTCTCTAAACAAGAAGCTACTCCTTTGCCTTTATTAGTTAATTCCAAACAACCATACCTATCACAAACCAGTGATCAGATGCTGCAGGTGCCTCCTCTTTGGATGTGTGATGTGATAGCCAGGAATTTTACAAGATTCAACCTCCCGACAGAAAACCATAGATGGTTGGAAAAAGGATGAAGATAGCTTCCCAACAAGCTATTATTTGCAGGGATCTGACAAACGATGAGAGAGTTATGCTGGTTTAAAGTTTCAATGAATTTTGGCAGCTATAGGGAGGTGTAAGGGTTATAGGCTATACGAGTTTTGTGTGTTTTCTATGAATGATTCTTGTGAGGTTGGCTTCCTATTTATAATGTATGGGTATGGAATCAAGATTACTACTTTAAAGGCTTTATTAAAGTAAGATAATTACCAGATTTAAATTCTTTAATTATTTTCCTCTATTTTTAGGGATTTTAATTTCTAAGGCAATTATCTAGCTGTAAGGACTTAGATTAAAGGGAATTAAAACCAGTATTAACTACCATGCAACTCTTACCAATTTCAGCCATCACACATCCTTTCCTTCAGGGGAAAAGTTTTCTTTTCACCTACACTGCCTTCTAGACTTCTAGGACTCAAAATTCGAGGTCTTATATCCTCCCCTCCTTACAGGAATTTCGTCCTCGAAATTTTAACATAAGTACCTAAGCAAATAGGTAAGGAAATTTTGCACGCATAGATTCCTCAGTCTCCCAAGTTTTTTCCTCAATTTGGCTATTACGCCAAACAATTCGTACCATAGGCACATTTCGACTGCGAAGCTGTCGAACTAACCGATCTAGTATGGAAACTGGCTGTACGGGATAGGTAGGTCTTCAGCAACTTCAACTGGCGGTTCTTTAAACACATGAGCAGGATCTCGCATGTACCTTCTTAGCATTGAAATGTGAATTCTTTCCGTATTTGAAGGTAAGGTAAGTCGGTATGCAACAGGGCCTATTCTTTCGACAATGTCATACGGACCAATGTAGCAATGTGATGTTTCATGTTTGGCCACCAATACTGCTCCTTCAAATCTCGGTACATCTTAATGCTTCCAGAATGAATAACAAACTTTGAACTATGTGCCTCTGATAGAATAAGGTTACGAATATCAACATTTTGTGGAACACATACCCGGTTTCTGAAGACTAGTACTTTGTGATCTCGTATCTTCAAATCACGAACTATGGCTTGAACACCATCAGCAAGTTGTTTCCGAATTTCAGTAAATTTCAGATCCTCTAATTGTTGATTTCGAATTTCTTCAATTAAGGTAGGTGCGACTTCGATTCGTGCCAACAACGAACAAGAAAAATCGGTGCCAAGATGCACACGATTAGCTTTCAATTCCAACATCATCGGTAGGTAATGGGTGCGCATGTAGGCCAACACTGATGGGGAAGGAGGATGAACCTTTCGACTCAGGGCATCAGCAACAACATTCGCCTTTCCAGAATGATATTCGATGATTAAATCATAGTCTTTAATCAGCTCCACCCATCTTCGTTGTCTCATATTCAATTCTTTTTGCATGAGGAGGTACTTCAGGTTTTTGTGGTTAGTGAAGATTCGACACGTCTCACCGTATAAGTAATGTCGCTATATTTTTAAGACAAAAACCACGGCTATTCTTTAGCCCTTCGAAACTTTGCTGGCATTTCTCGTTCCATATGAATGGCTCACCCTTGCTTGTCAATTATGTCAATGGTCCAGCAAGCGATGAAAAATTCTCCACAAAGCGAGGGTAGTATCCTGCTAAGCCAAGGAAACTACAAATTTCAAACACACTTCGCAGAGGTTCCCAAGCAATCACGGCCTCAATCTTATTTGGATCAACTAACACACCTTGGGCTGAAATAATATGGCTAAGGAAACTAACTTTGCGTAATCAGAATTTTCACTTTGAGTACTTTGCGAACAACCATCGATCTTTCAGGATTTTAAGCACAATCTACAATTGTATAGCATGATCCTCTTCCGATTTTGAGTAAATCATAATGTCGTCGATGAAGACTATCACAAATTAATCCAAGAGTTCGAGGAACACATGATTCATCAAGTCCATAAACACAGCAGGTGCATTGGTCAAGCCGAATGGCATAACCAGAAATTCATAGTGACCATATCGCGATCTGAACGCGGTCGTAGGAATATCAGCATCACAAACTCTCAATTGATTGTATCTAGATCTGAGATTGATCTTAGAGAAAACGGCTGCACCCTAGAGTTGTTCGAACAAATCGTCGATGAGCGGCAAAGGGTATTTTTTCACAATCACATGATTCAGCTGCCAATAATCGAACAGAACAGGTGCTCCCCAAAGTGACACACTAGGTCGGATAAAACCATGATCCAGCAAATCTTCCAATTGCATTTTTAGTTCCTTCACTTCCGCAGGAGCCATACAATACAGAGGAACATAAATTGGATTTGTACCAGGCACTAGCTCAATACCGAATTCCACTTCCCTTGCTGGTGGTAGACCGGCTATGTCTTCTGGATATACTTTTGAAAATTTGCGAACCACTGGAATAGAATCCAGATCCGAGGATTCTTTAAAAAAATCGTGTATGTGCGCGATTTATGTTGTACATCCTTTGTTAATTAATCTCTTCGCCTTGGTTTCGGGCATTCCCTCTAAATATGTCCCATCTAGCCACAATTGTAACATCGACGTTGCTGAGAATTCCCCGAAGATCCATTGGAATTTGAACCAGAAAAGTTCTTCTTATTGGTATTTCCATTGCCATTAATTTTCGAAGGATAGAACCTTAAAGGATAGGGTCCCGTTCGTCGTTTGAACTTTGAATCTCGCCTATAGGATCCGCCACTAGTGGCTACGGATGGCTTCTTGGTTTACACGATCTTTCCGGCTTCAGTCATGGCAACAATCAGTTCTTCCAAATTTTGCACCGGTGTCGTACCAACGATGGTTTTGAGTTCGGTACTCAACCCATCCTGAAATTGTCTTGCAAGCTGGTATGGTGTACGATCTTCTTCTAGTGCAAATCGGGACAACTCCCTTAACACTTTCTCATATTCCAGCACCGAACGGGTGCCCTGTTCAAGTTTGTAAAAAACTTGTCGCTGCTCGCTTTTTCGTCGAATTTGTACCGGTATTCTTCCCAAGTTGGCAAACGATCGCCGAATCGCAAGCTAGCAGATGTCCACCATGCTAGGGCTTCTCCCTCAACTAGGAATGTAGCAATAGCAACCTTGTCATAATCCGAGATACGCAAGAACAAGGATACTCGGCAGAAGGTGTCTATCCACTCACGAGCGGCTGCGGCTCCAGCTGAACTACCAAAATCTTTACATCCAAGTTGTCGAGCTTCCTTCAACAATTTTGTATTCACGACGGGAAGTCTCTCAGCCTCCTTATGAAGTGCCGACTTTACTGGTTCAAGTGTAGAAATAGGTTCTTCCATTGGTGCAGGTGCAAGAGCATTCTGAAATTGCGTCTCCATTCATTGCTGAATTGCAGCAATTCCTTGTAATATGTTTAAGATTTGTGCCATGACAGGATCAATGACTGGTGTGGCTGGTGCCTCAGATTGGTTTTCAGACTCAGCTTGCCCTTCCTGCTCATTTTATGCATTCGGCTCCTCTTGCTCAACAGGTTGCTGTTCAGCCTGAATCCCATTCCTACCACGTCGATTCCTCGTATCATTCAACCTTGCCATACTATTTAAGCATACGATTGTTACTTACACATAACTAAATACGATAATAGGAAAAGAAATGGTACCTGGTGGAGAGGCGTGCACCAGACGATACGCATATGCTGGAAAGAAATATACAAATTTTCGGAAATCACATACACAAATGCAAAGGTATTCTCGACAATTACATCAACACTCATATATACTCTCAGAAATCATCATCAAACATCAAGCAAGCATGGATTCACACAACATCCATATTTGGCAATACACACCAGCAATCACATACATATACATTCAGCAATACAGGAGTCAAATAGGGACACTCGGAAGCATGCATAAATCAACACACACATTCTTAGCAATGATAAGAAACACAGCAAACACTCACCGAAACATATCATGGCATACCAGGCATAAGAACATACACGAACAGACATCACATCAGATTATCATTCTCATCATTTAAATCTTACAAATCAATCTATTTTTAGATTTAGTTTACTTTCGGTAATAGCCCCTAAGTGAGTGAGAGTGTGCGCATGCCTTTACCTAAAAAAACACAATATCAACAAACAAGTTAACATATAACAAATTATATTCCCTAAACTAGGCTCCGTTACAAAACCTGTGACGACCCCAATTTCTAACTATTACTATTTGCTCCGATTAAGGTCATCATCGCCATGAAACCCAGATAACCCAAATGACACCTAGGCCCTATCTGAATCTCACCAGGCTTACCATTAACTTCCGACTTTTAGCATGTTTATTTTAATGTTTAACAACAACTGGAGTATGATATTGGACAAATATTCGAGTAACATATGGAGTGAATAAAATATTAGCAGAAGTCTTTAGATTAAATCATTGGATTCATAAAAACAAGTCCCATCGGGATCCAAATAACCAGCAAGAAATGCTCCAACATATTTCGGAAATAGCAAGCAAAGGAAGGTTCTTAAAATAAACCAGAAAGTAACCCAATCATTCATGTTATATGCGCAAGTAAACAAGTATGCAAATGTGATGCGATATCGTCCCTCCAAACAGCCTTGATCGCACACATTGGTACCACGGACAATAAATGTAACTAAGCCTGAAAAATGGTACCATAACTGTATGAGATTACAAGAATCTCACTAAGGTCACAGCATCATAACATCTGCAGAAACCCTAAACACAAATCTCCTAATTCACATTCGATCATTCCTAAACAACTAAAAGGGATAATGCAATTCAAGAACCAGTCAAAAACAGTTAAGGCCGAATCTATGGTTCAGGGAGGACTACGATCACTTCCGAAAAATCAGAAGTACATCGGCAGGTAAAACTCATCAGATTGCTCTCGGCAATGAAGAAGAAAGGCCATCCCCTTCCACCAGTGTTGTCCAAGGCTTACTGCACAAAGGGTAAATGGTTAACACACAAGCTAATCAGTAAGCATAGTAAGTCGTCTTGCCACACAATGTCAAGTCTTCCCAAGCCACACAAGGATAAGAGCTTCTTGCCACACAAGGACAGGGTTCAGTGGTCTTGCCACAAAAGGACAAGTTTTCCCAAGCCATACACGGACTAAGGCATATCAAACCACACAATGATAAAGGATTCCTGCCTCATAAGGAGAGGGTTTTGGCCACACAAGAACCAAACATCCAGCGCGCGCATGCTAGGCTTTGCCACCCATACAACTCCCATACCAGTAAGAACCTCTCCTCTCCATAGGAGCATCAACGCCTACCCCAAATGGCCACCGGAAAAAAATCCTGATACACAAACACGTACAAGCACAAACAGGCAAGTACAATGCATAATACCATAGCAGGATATCCTCAATCATGTCATAACACTATCAGCATATTCAATTCACATAACATATGCAACTCATGCATTCAATACCTAATTCAGGGGTTCGATATAGCCTATGAGATTCATATCTCAATCCAAAATTCATACTCTCACCCTATAATCAAATCACATGCAATACAACAAGGGCAGGTATCAAAAACATCAAAAAAATAACAGGGGTCTCTAAAGAAACCGATGTGGCATTTATCCTACCTCTCTTGTCTATGAAAAAGAAGCTACTCCTTTGCCTTTATTAGGTAATTCCAAACCACCAAACCTATGAAAAACAAGTGATCAGTTGCTGCAGGTGCCTCCCTCTTGGATATGTGCTGTGATAGCCAGGAACTTAACAAGATTCAACCTCCCAACAAAAAACCAAAAATGGTTGGAAAAAGGATGAAAAGAGCTTTCCAACAAGCTATTATTTGCAGGGATACGACAAACGATAAGAGAGTTATGCTGGTTTAAAGTTTCATCAAATTTTGACAGCTATAAGGAGGTGTAAGGGCTTTAGGTTAGACAAGTTTTGTGTGTTTTCTATGAATAATTTTTGTGGGGTTGGCTTCCTATTTATAATGGATGGGTATGGAATTAAGATTACTACTTTAAAGGCTTTATTAAAGTAAGATAATTACCAAATTTAAATTCTTTAATTATCTTCCCTTATTTTTAGGAATTTTAATTTCTAAAGCAATTATCTAGCTATATGGACTTAGATTAAAGAGAATTAAAACCAGAATTAACTACCATGAAACTCTTATCAATTTCGGCCATGACACATCGTTCCCTTCAGGGGAAAAATCGTCTTTTCAGCTGTACTGGCTTCTGGACTTTTAGGACTCAAAATTCGAGGTCTCACTTAAATAGAACTACAGCAGAACCACCAAAACAAAATATACATCAGTACTTTAGACAGTATACGTAAATGATCAAAATTTATAGATTTGATTGTACACCTAATAATAATAAAAGTAATTTCGCTGAGTCTGAAAACAATTCTCAAAATATTTTAATCAAATTCCATTTCACATCAAAGATACTTTAATTTAAAGAAAATCTGGTGCTCCGCTACCACTCTTAGACAAGCAACAAGTTAGATGAGTGAAACCAGGCTTGCTCCTAGCCTCTAGCTCAGACAAGATATGGCATGCATAGGAGGAGACACATGTCACTCTGGTTGCTTTGGGAGATGGCCTAGCACCGTTTGGAGCTGCCAGGTGGCAGGATATCTTTGGTCAGAAATTAAATAAATTATAAAAAATAAGAAAATAGCCAGAAATGATGGAAAAATAAGAAAAAATAGCAAAAAATGAGAAAATTTTCAAACATATTATGAAAAATACAAGAATCAATATGGCATCTAGTGATATCAAGATTACTGAAATTGGAGTATATTTGATATGCTAAATAATTAAAATAAGATTCTGAAAAATAAAGAAAAATAGGAAAAATATCTGAATCGATTCTGGATTAGTTATCGGGTAGAAATGTGTCGAATTAAGATTATAAATGCATATATTTATGAGTTCTTATGTAATTTAGCATGCAATATTGAGGAATTGGTTATGAATGTATGTGTAGGTAGATACCTATAGAAGATGGGCCTTCAGGAGTCGGTCCAGCAAGCAAGGAAGAGTTTGTGGGTTAATCAAACTCCAAAGCAGTGAGTGGACAGATTTATTTAAATACTTTATTGCTGGCATGAATAACTAGTTACGACTATCAAAAGATTAATTAATTGATTAGTAACTTAAAATGCTATGCATACTCTGTAATTGACTACTATATGGTGCGCTCAGTATGCTTAGTCAGATATGATATGTTATAAATATGAGTGTTGCATCCATTATGCTATGGTAATTGTTATGGAAATGCATTGGGTGTATTGGATATATGAGATCTGAAATGCACAGGCACATCATAGGGTAACCTATGAGACTCTTAAGAGCTCTTCGAGTATGGTAGCATGGTGCGGATACGCCAATAATACCGAGGCTATAAGGTGGGTAAAGGCCTACCCAAGCAAGCAGATGAACACAAGATGGGTACTTGTAGAGTGGGGATCACTTAAGTGGAGCTCCCATCACCTAACACCCCAACAGTGTCAGTAGAATGAGCAATGATGTAAAAGAAAGAAATGGTAATTTGGATGTACCACTGATGAATCTCAGTCCCAAATCCCAGAAACTCATCGGACTGAGCGATGTTGTCAAATCAGTCATGGTCTTAATTTCTTGGAATCTCATGCGAATATAACATATTTTAACTATGACTATGCTGCATATGATTAAATCGTTGAGTCTATTTTTGCATGCCAATGTGTTTATTTAATCAATGTTTGATTGCATGTGTAATGTTGAATATATTTTTCCCTTCTGCTCACCTGTCAGGTTTCTGCTAGGCTATTGACATTGAATGCATGAGTAAAGAATAGGAGCTCGCTCCCAGAAACTATCGTGAAGGTTATTTCAGGTTTAAATGTGTTTGAGGTAATTTATAAGGATTGATACTCATAGTTGTTCCTCTGAGTCTTGTTGGTTGTGTTAGGATACTAGTATACCTTTGGTCATGAACTCGAGCAAGTCAATAATGTAATATACTCATTCCTGAATTATATATTCCTGGGGTTCTTTGATATCACCCAAAAACATCAGTACTTCTTTTATATCCGTTTTTCATTCTGATTAAACTTGTATTCTCATGTCGACTCAGTTATTTACTACTACACCACTAGCCCTGTAGGTGTACTATATGCATTGTTGTGTAATGTATCAATGTGTATAGTGAGCCTTTGGCGATTACCATGCAAAATGATTGGGTTTCAAGGCGTGCTGATTCTTCTAGATGAAACACTTACCATATTTCAGAGATGATATGAAGACTCCCTCCCTGGAGGAACAAACACACACTCACATATCAAGTATTGTCTGGCAGTGGAACACTTTTAATCTCCTAACACGCCACAGCTGAATTGGTAAGAGGTGTCCTTCTTGAAGGAATAAAAGGCAGTGAATGGTGGTTCGAATCCCAGCGGTGGTGTGTCAAGGGATTAAAAGTGTTCCACTACTAGACAATATCTGATATGCGAGTGTGTATGTTTGTTCCTCCAAGGAGAAGGTCTTCACACTTAATATAAGCTATACTCCTATGATTCATACTTATAAGTTTCTTATAACCAAAATCCATAATTGGATTAACTTACTAGTTCATCCCTTATGAAACAAACTCTTAATGTTTCTTAATGTAACCAATTCTCAATCATCGGAGTTTAGGTGTATCTAGTTAATCAGGTAGCTAAAATTTAAATGGCTATTTAATTAAGCTCCTAACATATGGAATAGGCTACACATGACAAGGTTTCAGAACAATATCCCCATCCTTGAATACTACACGTACACTTGTTGGTGTAAATTTGAATTTATGTTTAATCGCAAGTGCACGACTGTCAACAAGTAATATAGTTCAAAAAGAACGAGTATCGATCCCATAGGGAAAGTTGTTTAAAACCAAAAAATTCTCGTAATCCACTATTCTAGTTGAATGAATCAAATAATGGGAGATAATTAATCTAAACTTAAAACCTAAGTCTACTAGTTAGATGTTAGGGTTAGGGTTGTTAAGTAATTTGGATACCAATTCAACTATTGTTCAATTCCAATATTCTATAGTCTATTCTTGATCATCTTTCAATGTCGTAATATCCTTCCAGAATATTAAAAGCCAATCCAGATTCCCAATTAACTATATTCCTAAGTTAACTAAGTTTCTGAACCGATTTGCCCTATTAGTATGAATCATAGGTTGGTAGATATATTTCTATTCTAGTAAGTTTTTGCAATAACCCTAAGCTTCTAATCTATTGTCGATGTTTTAACCATTCTCCCGAATCAGTTAAGACTCACTTGTAAACAAACTGGCTACGTTTGCTAATTAATCAAGCTTTAGAAATAGAGTCAAGAACTTGCAATAAGAACATAGTGAATTAGAATCCCAGTTTTATATTAGTAAATCAAGATTTCAAAACATAGAGAGAAAGAATTAACCTAAATAGTCTTTGTATTAATTAAAACTCAAATAAATATACTGATGTCTTGCTCTCTGACGGATATACTCTAAAAATAAAACTTGACTGTGTAAGGTGTTCGGTGAAAAACAATGCAGTCCTGGCATCTATTTTATACTAGAAATATACAAGTTAATGTCTATCCGTATTTGATCATCGTTATCCGTGTATTTGGTCATCTTTATCTCGTACTGGAGCATTTTATCTCTTATGAACAACTGGTCCGTTGATATTCAATAGATTTGTTAGGTTGAATTGACCAGTCACTGTGTCTTCAGCAACACCGTATTTTTCTTTAGTTTTTTTTTACGGACCGGTTAGTTGTGTCTTCGGTAGAAATTCATCATTGAACCGACTAGTCGGTTGGTCCTCGCAATTGCCAACTCCAATTTCGACATTTTGGTACGTTTTTCATACCAAAACGTTTCCTTTTTCCACCAAAAACCATAACACACCTGTTCAACCCTAATACTCAACAAATGATCAAAATGTTCACTAAATTAATGTAATTATCACGCAATTATCATACAATCATACCGAAATCCTATGGATTGACCATTGTTAGCAGTAGGTCATAAAATCTCCTCAAACTTAGAAATTTACTAGTCCCCAGCAAAACAAGTTCGATAAAGAAACACAAACACCCAATACATAGATAATTTCAATCACGGAATCTTAGTTCATTTTATCAATAACCAACAATAAACACTCAATTCTGAAATTCTGATCTTTTAATTCTTACTCGGTTGCATCAATTTAACTTTTAAATAAATGAATTAATATTTTAAAAACACCCAACACTCATGCATTAGTCCACCAAATCAATCTCAATCAAAATGCTTATTAGAATTGCAGAAGAGAAGTTCAAAGGTCTTATTGAGTTAAACCCACCATAAGTGCTTCCGTATTTGTGCTGCAAATTTTTTTTTTCTGCTATTTTCATAGCTTCCAACACATTAAAATTGTATTTTCTTACTTAAATATGCATAGTATTGGTGAGTTAACCAATAACATAACTAGTACTAACCAACCCTCTTAAGTTTTTTCCTCAACATAAACTAATCAGTTTGATGCTTCACTAATCTAAATATTGGTTAATGTTTGAACTTAATGCCATCTTTAATTTGTAAAACCAATTTCATACAATCCAGGTTTAATTCTAACCAACCATACTAAACAAAATCAAACATTCATCATCAGTACCAAGACAATGCACACAATTCTCTCATAAGTTGATATGTTCCTTTGCAGCATCTCCTCAAACTTATTTACCTGCACAAGAAACAAACACATAAATATCAAACCCTCTTTTCTTCTCTCTTCTCACTGTCCTTTTGCTTCTTCTTTTTTCCTCTTTTTTTTAAAATGATTGGTTGCCTCCCATTAAGCACCTTAGTTATGGTCATGGCATGATCCTTTCAACTTCAGTTTATAGCCTACGTTGGTGGCTTTGCATCATCTGGATCATTGCAGGCTTGATTTCAAAGTTATTGGCCTGAATGGCAGACCTGCGGATGCTGTCTCCTAATGTCTCAACCGTTGGTGTGTCGTAATCCATGATAGTTCAACACCTTGGCTGATGATTGGCCCCTACTGGGTCTGTATTAACACCTTTATTAACAGCGTCTCTATTCTAGGTGTCCATCTTTTGGTTTGATAACTTAAGGCGCCTGAGTCTCAGTATAGTTTTTTCAATTGAAAAGTTAGTAGGCTACTGATCAAGCTTCTTACTCCTTAAGTTATACCTGTTCTCAAGGTCTAAACACTAGAACAAAAGAAAAGAAATTTAATTTAGGAAAATAATTATGGTTAAATTGTTAGTTTCAAAACCATTTCCCTGGCAACGGCACTAAAAACTTGTTGGTGTAAAATTGAATTTACGTTTAATCACAAGTGCACGACTGACTATGAACAAGTAATATAGTTCAAAAAGAATGAGTATCGATCCCATAAGGAAAGCTACTTAAAACCAATCAATTCGACTAATCCATTATTCTAGTTAAATGAATCGACTAATCAATTCGACTAAACTTAAAACCTAAGTCAACTAGTTAGATGTTAGTGTTAGGGTTGTTAGATAACTAGCAAACCAATCCACTTTTATTCAATTCCAATGTTCTATAGTCTATTCTTGATCATCTTTCAATCTCATAATATCCTCCTGAACTATTAAGAGCTAATCTAGATTCCCAACTAACTATATTCCGATGTTAACTAAGTTTCTGAACCATTTTTCCCAATCAATATGAACCCTAGGTTGGTAAATATATTCTTATTCTACCAAATTTTCGCAATAACATTGGGGCTTCTATTCTGTTGTCGAAGTTTTAATTGTTCTCCCGAATCAGTTAAGACTCACCTATAAACAAACTAGCCAGGTTTGCTAATTAATAAAAACTTATAAATAGAGACAAGAATTTATAATAAGAACCCAGCGAATTAGAATTCCAGTTTTACATTAGTAAATCAAGATTGTAAAAGATAGAGAGACAGAACTAAACCAAATAGTCTTGGTATTAATTAAAACTCAAACAAACATACCAAAGTCTTGATCTCTGATGGATTAACGACACACTCTAAAAATAAAGCTTGACTGGGTAAAGTGTTTGATGGCAAATAATACAGTGCTGGCATCTATTTTATATAAAAAATTTAGAAGATTATGTTTTTCTATATATGATCATCCTTATCCATATATTTGATTGTCTTTATCTTATCTTTATCTCGTACTTGATCGCATTATCTCTTACGACCGACCAGTTGGTGTATGTGAACCGACCGGTCTATTGATATTCAGAAGATTTGTCAAGTTGAATCCACTGGTCGGTGTAGGTGAATCGACTGGTCGGTGTAGGTGAATCAATTGGCCGGTGTAGGTAAACTGATTGACTGGTCTGTGTATCTTCAGCAAAAATTCATCATTGAACAGACTGATCAGTTGGCCCTTGCAATTACCAACTCCAATTTTGACATTTTGGTACGTTTTCATACCAAAACGCTTCCTTTTGCTGCCAAAAACCATAACACATCTAGTCAACCACAATACTCAACAAACAATCAAAACGTTCACTAAATTAACGTACTTATCAAACAATTATTCTAAAATCAAAATGAAATCATATGGATGACCATTGTTAAAAATAGGTCATCAACACACCATGTACAATAAATCATATCATCTGTTAATTACCTAGTACAAAGATATGCACTCCATACATGATCCATATTACTGAATACTCCAATTTAATAGTTTGTATTCCGTGTGGTTATAAATATAGAATACACTAATAACTTAATAATTATTACTCATCATTTTGTAATCATACTCAACTATTTATAGTTCTTTGTGAGTTAGCATCTATGGCTCACAAAAAAATAGTCTGTATTAGGCTTCATCTTACTGTAAGTTAAGCAATTCTAGTTAGGGTTAACTGTGGCAATTTATTTCTTATAAGTTAGTAAGATCATAACCAATCCAAAATGAATATACACCTAAAAAGAGGATACCCAATTTCAAAAATATTCACCATCACTTGCAATTCTAATAAACTACTAATTGAAGGTTCATTTTAATACTCAAACTGATTGCATGTAATTTAAACTTACCATAAGTTATACATGCAATCTTTCTCACTCCCCCTAATTCTTTCAATCAGATATAAAAGTTAGTATATTTCATATATTCATAGTTTTTCCTGACTCAAACAATTCAGAAGAAAATAAATTTTCAATCAGTCAGTCCCTTTCAATCAAGACACGACCATATGCAACCCAATGTCGTATAGAATGACTAAAACTATCACCAGCTCGAGTGATAATTATAAGAGAGCATTGCTTGCAAAATATAATGCACATTTATATTCACAAATGATCGAGAATATAAGCTTACATCAAAGTTCAAGTGGATCTGATGCAAAAGATTCTATAGTATAAAATGGCATAGCAAATCCAATAAGTGCCAAATATGGCAATGGATTTGCAGCAATCAGGTGGTTTCTAGAATGACTATTGCTTAACATAAGGAAACCAAGCAAGAATGGGCCTATAAGATACAGACCTACTGAATACTATTAGGAATTACTAGATTACTAGTGTTCTCTCAAAGAATAGAGAACAAACTATTTATGATGGTTACTCGATAGCAAATATTGTTTCCAAAGAAAGAAACACACCCCACTACACATGAATCATCACCCACTATGAGACCCCGATCTTTTGTCTTATAAGTCCAGATACCAGTGAATCTGAAATGACCATTTTGACCCTGAATAAATGGATGTGTGGTAGCTATAAATGGTATTGAAGGTTCTTTCCTCGTTTGGTTCATTTCATTTCCTTTCTATTCCATTTCTATCTTAAATGGTATATCTCCTATTCTTAAGAGATAATTCCAGAATTAAATCCTAAGCATTATCTCCTTATATCTAGTCTTAAAAGTAGGGAAAATTAATCTTATTAATCTTATAAACTACCTAGCCAGCCACACACATGTCCGCACACCAAAAAACCCAAAATTATTACGTGATAACCCTTCTTCCTTACCCTTGCTGCCAAAATTTTCTTATCATCCACCATTGATGAGTTCTTTCATCCTTAATCAGATTTCTGCAAATAATAGTTTGTTAGAAACCTCTTTCCATCAACTAACTTGTTATTTTTGTTTCATCAGAAAATTATTTCTTCCCCATATTTATTACAATCACAATTCATAGGGTATTGGTGCCGAAATTCCTTTATTGATCCTTCAATTGATTTTAGTTTTTGTTCCTCTTTTTTATATGATTGTTTGGTATCTATTCTTGTTGTAATATCATCAATTCATTCTTTGAATCCTCTCTATATGTGAAATCAGCATACCCTACTCCTTTGCCCTATTGTTACTGATTTTTGTTTGTTGATTTGTCAGTTGGTTTCTGATCTTGTTCCTTTTAATTCTACGTGTAAATGACAGCCCAATCCTTCCTTGTTATCATGAAATCGCAATCTCTAACCCAACTATATGTGAAATTTCAATTTTCCCTATTTCCTTAACTTAGTTCCGAAATTTTCATGGTGAATTGGGTTCATAAATCAGGTTGATTTTTTTTGTGTTCTTGGCTATCACATCACATATCCAAGGGTGTGGTTCCAGCAGCTTCTGATCACTGGTTTTTGATAGGTTTGGTGAGTGGAATTGGTAAGGAACTAGGATGTTTATTTTGTTTCTGAAATTTGTATGCTTAGTATGGTTTTATCTTTGTCTTATGATTATATAGGTGGTTCAGATCCTCTTAATAAAGGAGACAGATTAGCTACTTGTTCAGAGACAATAGAGGTAGGATCTAAACCTCATCAGTTTCTCCATAGATCCTCTTTGATTAATTGATGTTTTGGTTCTTGCCTTTATTCTGTATGCATACTTTGAATTTAGTGTGCATGATTGCTGATTGAATTATGGATCCTTTAGGCTATGTATGCTTATTTAGGTTGGGCTATGTGCATTGGACATGTTGATTGTGTTATAATATGATTGAGGATGCATTGTTGTGGTATTATGCCTTGTACTTGCTTGTATATGCTTATATATGATTGTGTGTCACGATCCTTTTCTAGTGGCCATTCAGGGTAACTACTGATGCTCCTAGGAAGAGGAGAGGTACTTACTATAATAGGAGTTGCATGAGTGGTAATCCCCAACAAGAGCTCGCTGGATGCCTAGTCCTTGTGTGGCTAGATGCCTTGTCTTTGTGTGGCAAGATGCCCTTATCCTTGTGTGGTTTGGATGCTCTTATCCTTGGGTGGTTTGGATGCTCTTGTCCTTGAGTGGCTTGGATGCCTTCCTTTTGTGTGACAAGATGGATAGACTTGCTAATTAGATTGTTTGCTAACCATTTACCCTTTATGCTGCTAAGCCTTGGACAACACAGGTGGATGGAGATAGCCTTTTTATTGATGAGATTTAAAGATGAACTACCTACCAGTGTACTTTTATTTCCAGAAGTGTTCTTAGTCTACCCACATCATGTTACTGTCGCCTCTATCCCTATTATGGTTTTTCGATGATTGTTTGAAACCCTTTTAGTAGTATAAGCGAATCTGATGTTGATTCGGAGGTTTGTTAAGATTTCTGCAGATTTTAGGATGTTGTGATCCTACTGAGATTCTTGAAATCTAACCCTGTTATTTTCCCCAATTTTCAAGCTTGGGTACATCACCTATCAATGCTACTAGTGTGTGAGATCAAGGCTGAATGGCGGGACGATATCGCATCACATCCGAATACATCTTTCTTGACTGATTGTTTGTGCATATACCATTAAACATTAAGTTTGATTGGGCTAATTTCTGGTTCATTAGGTCCCTCGTATTCTTGTTAATTTTGAAAATATACTTGAGGGCTACCTGCTGGATTTTTAGATCCCTTTGGGTCTTGTGTGTTATGGTTCCTTTGGCTAATTATAAAGACTTCCGCTGATGTTTTATTCATTCCGTATGTTACCTGAATGTTTGTCCACTACTATCATACGCCAACCTTTAAAAAGTATAAAGAATGAATTAATAAAAAATGAATTGTGGGATTCAGATAGATCCTAAATTGGGCATGTTTGGGTTTTACGGCAGTAAGGATAGTTATATGTTGGGTTTGGGTCCTTATACTTACATGAGTGATACTAGAGTGGTAGCAAAGCAATAAGGAACGAGAAGTATCTTAGTTTTCTAGGAATAGCAATCAAACAATATTCCGTTACCACTGAAATTGTCACCCACATATGTGATAATTGAGTGATAGCATAATAGTAAGGAATGAGATACAACTTGTTTTTCAAAGAATAATAGCAAACAATTCTCCATTACCACTGGAATTGACATGCTCGGAACCTAAAATTTTTGTGCGACAATCATCATAGGTCTACTATACACACAGCTATGTCACACAACAATGTATATAGTATACCTATAAGGCTAATGGTATGATAGTAAATAATAGAGTTGACATTAGAATACAAGTTTAATTAGAATACACAACGAATATAAAAGAAGTACTAATCTCTCTGGATGACATTGGATAACCCTAGGAATATATAATTCATGATTGAGTATTACATTGTTAACATGCTCGAGCTCATGACAAAAGGTATACTAGTATCCAAAGACAACCAACTAGACTCAAGGGAACAACTATAAATATAAATCTCAATAAATTACCTCAAATGCATTTAAATTAGAAATAATCTTCACTATATGCCTGGGAGCAAACTCATATTCTATAATCCTACATTAATGGCCAATAGCCTAGTAGAAACTTGCGGGGTTACAAAACAGGAAAAAATATCATCAACAATACACATGAAATTAAAAAATAATTAAATAAACACACTGGCATGCAACAATACACTCAATGAGTCAAAGGTATGCACGACGGTCACAGTCAAAACATGACATATTCTTACGATATTCTAAGCAATCAAGATCATGACTGGGCTAGCAATATCTCTTAGTCTATTGAGTTCCTAGGATTTGGGACTGAGATATATCAATGGTATGTCCAACTTACCATTTTTTTTTTTCACCTCATTGCCCATTCCATTGACGCTATAGGGGTATTTTTCACCTAAACAAACTCCACTCTATAGGTACCTGTCTTGCGTTTATCAACTTTCTCATATAGTCCCTATTCCACCTTATAACCTCGGTATTACCATTAAACATTAAGTTTGATTGGGCTAATTTCTGGTTCATTAGGTCCCTCTTATTCTTGTTAATTTTGGAAATATACTTGAGAGCTACCTGCTGGATTTTTAGATCCCTTTGGGTCTTGTGTGTTGTGGTTCCTTTGGCTAATTATAAAGACTTCCGCTGAAGTTTTATTCATTCCGTATGTTACCTGAATGTTTGTCCATTATTATCATACTCCAAACTTTAAAAAGTATAAAGAATGAATTTAATAAAATATGAATTGTGGGATTCAGGTACATTCTAGATTAGGCATGTTTGGGTTTTACGGCAGTAAGGATAATTATTTGTTGGGTTTGGTCTTTAAATCTACATGAGTGATACTAGAGTGGTAGCAAAGCAATAAGGAACGAGAAGTATCTTAGTTTTCTACGAATAGAAATCAAACAATATTCCGCTACCACTGAAATTGTCACCCACATATGTGATAATTGAGTGATAGCATAATAGTAAGGAATGAGATACAGCTTGTTTTTCAAAGAATAATAACAAACAACTTTCCATTACCACTGGAATTGTCATGCTCGGAACCTAAAACTTTTGTGCGACAATCATCATAGGTCTACTATACACACAGCTATGTCACACAACAATGCATATAGTATACCTATAAGGCCAGTGGTATGATACTAAATAATAGAGTTGACATTAGAGTACAAGTTTAATTAGAATACACAACGAATATAAAAGAAGTACTAATCTCTCTGGATGACATTGGATAACCCTAAGAATATATAATTCATGAATGAGTATTACATTGTTAACATGCTCGAGTTCATGACAAAAGGTATACTAGTATCCAAAGACAACCAACTAGACTCAAGGGAACAACTATAAATATAAATCTCAATAAATTACCTCAAATGCATTTAAATTAGAAATAATCTTCACTATATGCCTGGGAGCAAACTCATATTCTATAATCCTACATTAATGGCCAATAGCCTAGTAGAAACTTGCGGGGTTACAAAACAGGAAAAAATATCATCAACAATACACATGAAATTAAAAAATAATTAAATAAACACACTGGCATGCAACAATACACTCAATGAGTCAAAGGTATGCACGACGGTCACAGTCAAAACATGACATATTCTTACGATATTCTAAGCAATCAAGATCATGACTGGGCTAGCAATATCTCTTAGTCTATTGAGTTCCTAGGATTTGGGACTGAGATATATCAATGGTATGTCCAACTTACCATTTTTTTTTTTCACCTCATTGCCCATTCCATTGACGCTATAGGGGTATTTTTCACCTAAACAAACTCCACTCTATAGGTACCTGTCTTGCGTTTATCAACTTTCTCATATAGTCCCTATTCCACCTTATAACCTCGGTATTACCATTAAACATTAAGTTTGATTGGGCTAATTTCTGGTTCATTAGGTCCCTCTTATTCTTGTTAATTTTGGAAATATACTTGAGAGCTACCTGCTGGATTTTTAGATCCCTTTGGGTCTTGTGTGTTGTGGTTCCTTTGGCTAATTATAAAGACTTCCGCTGAAGTTTTATTCATTCCGTATGTTACCTGAATGTTTGTCCATTATTATCATACTCCAAACTTTAAAAAGTATAAAGAATGAATTTAATAAAATATGAATTGTGGGATTCAGGTACATTCTAGATTAGGCATGTTTGGGTTTTACGGCAGTAAGGATAATTATTTGTTGGGTTTGGTCTTTAAATCTACATGAGTGATACTAGAGTGGTAGCAAAGCAATAAGGAACGAGAAGTATCTTAGTTTTCTACGAATAGAAATCAAACAATATTCCGCTACCACTGAAATTGTCACCCACATATGTGATAATTGAGTGATAGCATAATAGTAAGGAATGAGATACAGCTTGTTTTTCAAAGAATAATAACAAACAACTTTCCATTACCACTGGAATTGTCATGCTCGGAACCTAAAACTTTTGTGCGACAATCATCATAGGTCTACTATACACACAGCTATGTCACACAACAATGCATATAGTATACCTATAAGGCCAGTGGTATGATACTAAATAATAGAGTTGACATTAGAGTACAAGTTTAATTAGAATACACAACGAATATAAAAGAAGTACTAATCTCTCTGGATGACATTGGATAACCCTAAGAATATATAATTCATGAATGAGTATTACATTGTTAACATGCTCGAGTTCATGACAAAAGGTATACTAGTATCCAAAGACAACCAACTAGACTCAAGGGAACAACTATAAATATAAATCTCAATAAATTACCTCAAATGCATTTAAATTTGAAATAACCTTCACAATATGCCTGGGAGCAAGCTCATATTCTTTAATCCTACATTAATGGCCAATAGCCTGGCAGAAACTTGTCGGGTGACCAAACAGAAAAAAACCTCATCAACAATACACATGAAATTAAAAAATAATTAAATAAACACACAGGCATGCAACAATACACTCAATGAGTCAAAGGTATGCACGACTGTCAGAGTCAAAACAAGACATATGCTTAGGATATTCTAAGCTATCAAGATCATGACTGGGCTAGTAATATCTCTTAGTCTATTGAGTTCCTAGGATTTGGGACTGAGATATATCAATGGTATGTCCAACTTAACATTTTCTTTTTTCACCTCATTGCCCATTCTATTGACGCTATAGGAGTATTTTTCACCTAAACAATCTCTACTCTATAGGTACCTGTCTTGCGTTTATCAACTTTCTCATTTAATCCCTATTCCACCTTATAACCTCGGTATTACCATTAAACATTAAGTTTGATTGGGCTAATTTCTGGTTCATTAGGTCCCTCTCATTCTTGTTAATGTTGGAAATATACTTGAGGGCTACTTCCTAGATTTTTAGATCCCTTTAGGTCTTGTGTGTTATGGTTCTTTTGGCTAATTATAAAGACTTCCGTTGATGTTTTATTCATTCCGTATGTTACTTGAATGTTTGTCCATTATTATCATACTCCAACCTTTAAAAAGTATAAAGAATGAATTTAATAAAATATGAATTGTGGGATTCAGGTAGATCCTAGATTGGGCATGTTTGGGTTTTTCGGCAGTAAGGATAATTATTTGTTGGGTTTGGTCTTTAAATCTACATGAGTGATGCTAGAGTGGTAGCAAAGAAATAAGGAACGAGAAGTATCTTGGTTTTCTACGAATAGCAATCAAACAATATTCCGCTACCACTGAAATTGTCACCCACATATGTGATAATTGAGTGATAGCATAATAGTAAGGAATGAGATACAGCTTGTTTTTCAAAGAATAATAACAAACAACTCTCCATTACCACTGAAATTGTCATGCTCGGAACCTAAAATTGTGCGACAATCATTATAGGTCTACTATACACAGAACTATGTCACACAACAATGCATATAGTATACCTATAAGGCTAGTGGTATGATAGTAAATAATAGAGTTGACATTGGAATACAAGTTTAAGTAGAATACACAACGAATATAAAAGAAGTACTAATCTCTCTGCATGATATTGGATAACCCTAGGAATATATAATTCATGAATGAGTATTACATTGTTAATATGCTCGAGTTCATGACAAAAGGTATACAACTATCCAAACACAACCAACTAGACTCAAAGGAACAACTATAAATATAAATCTCAATAAATTACCTCAAATGCTTTTAAATTTGAAATAACCTTCACAATATGCTTGGTAGCAAGCTCATATTCTTTAATCCTACATTAATGGCCAATAGCCTGGCAGAAACTTGTCGGGTGACCAAATAGAAAAAAACCTCATCAACAATACTCATGAAATTAAAAAATGATTAAATAAACACACTGGTATGCAACAATAGACTCAATGAGTCAAAGGTATGCACGACTGTCAGAGTCAAAACAAGACATATGCTTACGATATTCTAAGCTATCAAGATCATGACTGGGCTAGCAATATCACTTAGTCTATCGAGTTCCTAGGATTTGGGACTGAGATATATCAATGGTATGTCCAACATACCATTCTCTTATTTCACCTCATTGCCCATTCCATTGACGCTATAGGGGTGTTTTTCACCTAAACAATCTGCACTGTATAGGTACCTGTCTTGCGTTTATCAACTTTCTCATATAGTCCCTATTCCACCTTATAACCTCGGTATTACCATTAAACATTCAGTTTGATTGGGCTAATTTCTGGTTCATTAGGTCCCTCTTATTCTTGTTAATTTTGGAAATATACTTGAGGGCTACTTGCTGGATTTTTAGATCCCTTTGGGTCTTGTGTGTTATGGTTGCTTTGGCTAATTATAAAGACTTCCGCTGATATTTTATTCTTTCCGTATGTTACCTGAATGTTTCTCCATTATTATCATAGTTCAACCTTTAAAAAGCATAAAGAATGAATTTGATAAAATATGAATTGTGGATTCAGGTAGATCCTAAATTGGGCCTGTTTGGGTTTTACGACAGTAAGAATAATTATATGTTGGGTTTGGTACTTATACCTACATGAGTGATACTAGAGTGGTAGCAAAGCAATAAGGAACGAGAAGTATCTTAGTTTTCTACGAATAGCAATCAAACAATATTTCGCTACCACTGAAATTGTTACCCACATATGTGATAATTGAGTGATAGCATAATAGTAAGGAATGAGATACAGCTTGTTTTTCAAAGAATAATAACAAATAACTCTCCATTACCACTGGAATTGTCATGCTCCGAACCTAAAATTTTTGTGCGACAATCATCATATGTCTACTATACACACTGCTATGTCACCCAACAATGCATATAGTATACCTATAAGGCTAGTGGTATGATAGTAAATAATAGAGTTGACATTAGAATACAAGTTTAATTAGAATACACAATGAATATAAAAGAAGTACTAATCTTTCTGGCTGACATTGGATAACCCTAGGAATATATAATTCATGAATGAGTATTACATTGTTAACATGCTGGAGCTCATGACAAAAGGTATACAACTATCCAAACACAACTAACTAGACTCAAGGGAACAACTATATATATAAATCTCAATAAATTACCTCAAATGCATTTAAATTTGAAATAACCTTCACAATATGCCTGGTAGCAAGCTCATATTCTTTAATCCTACATTAATGGCCAATAGCCTGGCAGAAACTTGTCGGGTGACCAAACAGAAAAAAATCTCATCAACAATACACATGAAATTAAAAAATGATTAATTAAACACACTGGGATTCAACAATAAACTCAATGAGTCAAAGGTATGCACGACTGTCAGAGTCAAAACAAGACATATTCTTACGATATTCTAAGCTATGAAGATCATTACTGGGCTAGCAATATCTCTTAGTCTATTGAGTTCCTAGGATTTGGGACTGAGATATATCAATGGTATGTCCAACTTATCATTTTCTTATTTCACCTTATTGCCCATTCTATTGACGCTATTGGGGTGTTTTTCACCTAAACAATCTCCACTCTATAGGTACCTGTCTTGCGTTTATCAATTTTCTCATATAGTCCCTATTCCACGTTATAACCTCGGTATTATTGTCATATTTGTGCTACACTATCATACTTGGAGAGGTCTCAAGAGCATTTAAATAAATTTGTCCGCTTACGAGTTTACGAATTCTTATTTGCTTGCTAAACCGATTCCTCGAGGCCCATAACTTGTAAGTGTCTACCTAAACATACACTCAAAACCAATTTCTTAATATCACATGCTAAATTACATAAGAACACATACAATTATTATGCATTTATAAATTTAATTCGATGTATTTGTACCCAATAACCAATCCAGAATCAATTCAGATATTTTTTCTATTTTTTTTTTTCATAATCTTATTCTAATTATTCGACACGTCAAATCCACTCCAATTTCATTAACCTTGGTATCAATAGATGCCTCATTGATTATAGTATTTTTCATTATTGTTTTGGAAATTTTTTTATTTTTTTGCTATTTTTCCAATTTTTTCAATCATTTATTACTATTTTCTTCTTTTTTGTAATTTGTTTATTTTCTGACAAATGAAATCGTGCCACCTGGCAGCTCTAAGTGCTGCCAAACCATCTCTCAAGGTATCCAGAGTGTGACACATGTCTCCTCCTATGCATGCCACATCTTATTCGAGCCAGGCTTCACTCATGTGACTTGTCGCCTGCATGTCATCTGGTCAACAAACCAGATGACCAGTCGTTTAGTGGGGCCTCAGGCAACATGTCATCAGAGGTCGTCTTCAACTTCCATATGCCAATTCTTCCTGCTATGAAACCTTAGTTTCCAGAACCTCATAAACCTCTAACACACCATTCAACTTAATTTAATTTATACTGACACAAAGACCACATCAATCTGATCATGACCTAACCAAAAGCATCTAATTCCATTGGTTAATTCAAATACACAAAGGATAGAAGAATTTGATTCTTCAAGATGAAACAAGCACCAATTTCTGGCAATGAGAGACTGAAAACAACATGAAATCCCTTGGAAGTTGCTCACAAATATGGGAGGGTCGGTGTAGGGGAAGAATAAGAGCCTGAGCAGTACCGATTCAACATTTGGCAAATTACGAGATTTTATCCTGTAAGTTGACCAGAGAAGGGAGGAAATCAAGAGCCTTAAGGCAGTAGCCGATGATAGTTTTGAAACGAAGTTGTTTAGGGAATTTATCCAAACAATGTCGTTTAAAGCAAAACGACATTTCCCCACACAACAGCTCAAAACGATGAGGTTGGTTGTCATTTTGACCTGCCTTGGTCAAAACAACATGCTATGCTATCATTTTGAGTTTATAATATTTTATTATTATAATAACAAAGTAATAATAATTATTAATATTAAATATTATTTTCTTAATTGTTTAAAATTATTAAATTTTCTAATAAATACTACATTACTCCAAAAAATACATACCATGCCTTTTTCCATCCCACCAACACAAGATATGGGACATCCTGCCAACACTAGGAACACGGCATCCTACCAACACTAGGTATAGGGCATCCCACCAACTACTAGATACGGGGCATCCAACGAGCTATTACTGGGAAACAATCAAACATTTTATCAATTTCATCATTTAAATTTTATAAACCAATCCTTTTTTAACATTAGATCACTTTCAGTATTACTCTCCTAAGTGTAGGTGTGTGTGCATGTACCTAGCTACAAACACAAAACCAACAAAATACGTTAGCATATAACAAATCATATTCCCTAAACCATGCTCCGCTACCAAATCTTCAAGGATCCATATTCCCGAATTTCTCCTAAGTGAGACCCTTACTGCCGTGAAACCCAAACAAGCCTAAAACCCGGACCTATCTGAACAAGGCTTAACCATCTAATTTCTGAATTTAGTATGTTCATTCCTTTAGTTTTTAAAGTTTGGAGCATGATAGTATTGGACAAACAATCTGGATTCATACGGAGTGAATAAATCATCAGCGGAAGACTTTATGATTAATCAAGGGAACCACAACACACAAGTCCCATAAGGATAAAATTCCAGCAAGTAAATCCCTAGTAAGTTTTCAAAACAATAAGAAAAAGAGACATTCTAAAAAACAGAAAGTGGTCCAATCAATCTTCATGTTATATGCGTAAGTAGTCAAGGAACAGCTATGCAAATGTGATGCAATATCGCCCCACCATGTAGACTTGATTCTCACACACTAGTACCACAAACAACGAATGTACCTACGCCTGAAAAATGATGAAAATAACAAGATGAGATTACAAGAATCTCAGTAGGCTCACAACATCATAAGCTCTACAAAAGTTTTAAATAAACATCTCCCAAACAATATCAAATCATCCCAACACAACTAAAGGATATCACGCAATTCAAGAATCAATCAATAGGGTTAGGGACGAAACTAAAGCTTAGGGTGGACTACAAACACTTCCAAAAATTATAATACATAGGTAGAAAACACATCAATCACTCTTGGAAATAGGAAAAGTCAATCTCCTTCCACCTGTGTTGTCCAAGGCTTCGCTGCACAAAAGGTAAAGGTTAGCACACAAGCTAATCAACAATCCTATTCATCTTGCCAGCATACAGGACAAGGCATCTGACCAGCACACAGGACTAGGCATCCTAACCAGCACACAGGATTAGAGCATAATGATAGAACATAGGACAAGGCATTTAGCCAGCATACAGGACTAGGCATCTAGGCAGCACACAGGACTAGGCATCCAGCGTGCGCAAGTTGGGAATTGCCACCCATATGACTCCCATACTAGTAAAAACCTCTCCTCTCCCAAGGAGCATCAGTGCTTACCCGAATGGCCATCGAAAAAGGATCCTGAACACAAACACGTACAAGCACACGCAAGCAGGTACAAAGCACAGTACCACACCAGGGTATCCTCAATCATATCAGAACACAATCAGCATGTTCAATGCACACAACAGATGCAAATTAGGCATTCATATTCTATCTCAAGGGTTTGATATAGCCTAAGTGAGCCTCAAATCAATCCGAAACTCATGCATACACTATCTCACATATGCACTTACAACATTACAAAGACAAGCATCAAAAATAACAAACAACAACAAGGATCTTTGGAGAAACCGATGAGGCAAAGATGTAATTCTCCTATCTCTGAACAAGAAGCTATTCCTTTGCCTTTATTCAAGGGATCCAAACCACCTATAACATCATAAGGCAAAGAAAAAACCAAACAAAACATGCATACTCAATAATCAAGTAGATTTTATATTTCCTTACCAATTCCACTCACCAAACCTATCAGAAACTAGTGATCAGATGCCGGTGGTACCAAGTGTGTGAGAATTAAGGCTTCATTAATCGCATCACTTTTGCATACTTGTCTCCTTAGTTGCTTGTGCATATAACATGATCATTGATTGGATTATTTTTCTGGTTTTTCAAGATTCCTCCTTTGCTTGTTATTTCCGAATTATGTTGGAGGTTCACTTGCTGATTATTTGGATTTCTATGGGACTTCTGTGTTATGGATTCATTGATTAAATTTAAAGACTTCCGCTGATGTTTTATTCACTTTGTATGATACCAGAATATTTGTCCAATATCATGCTCCAAACTTTAAAATCTTAAAGGAATTATCATAAGCCTTGTGGGATTCAGATAGGTCCTGGTTTAGGTTTGTTTGGGGTTCTTGGTGGTAAAGGTCCGAATAGAGAAATTAATAATTAGGTAAGGATTTGGGTCCTTACAAGAGAGGTACCAAAATTGTGAAGAATGAAAAATGTGAGTTTTTTCCTACCAGAATAGTCACAGGGTGGAGAATGTGCATGGATTATCGTAAATTGAATAAGGCAACATGAAATATCACTTCTCACTGTTATTTATTGATTAGATGCTAGACAAACTGGCTGATAAAGAATCTTATTACTTCTTGGATGGGTATTCTAGGTATAACCATGTTACTACTACTATAGAGTATCAAAGTAAGACCACCTTTACTTGTCATTAATGTACTTTTTCTTTTAGCAGAATACCTTTCAAAGATGTATGAAGGCAATTTTCACAGATCTGAATGAAAGAAGCATGGAAGTTTTCATCGATGACTTCTCTGTTTATGGGGACACATTCGATCAATGCTTGAATCACCTAAAGGCAGTACTAGAATGATGTCATGAGATGAATTTGGTGCTGAAATGGAAAAATTGGCATTTTATGTTCAGTAAAGGTGTAATCTTGGGGCATTTGGTTTCAGAAAAAACGATGATAGTGGATAAAGTAAAAATTGAAGTTATTGAAATATTGCCAGTTCCTACTTTAATCAGAGCTGTCTGAAGTTTCTTGGGGCATGTTGGGTTCTACTGGAAGTTTATCAAGGATTACTCGAAGACCACCTAGCCACATTGCCGATTGATTTTTATCAGATCTATATGGAAGCATTCGAGGAGATCAAAAAAAAATTGGTGAGAACTCTTATCATTATTACATCATACTGGGGGAAGGAATTTGAACTAATGTGTGATGTCAGTAACTATGTCATTAGAGTTGTGCTTGGATAATGAACAAATAAAATTTTTAATCCCATTTATTATAGCAGCAAAACTCTCAATGGGCCTTAGGTGAATTACACTATTGTAAAAAGGAGCGATTGGCAATAGTTTTTGCATTTGATAAATTTTGATCCTATCTAATTTGGTTGAAGGTAATCGTCTATTTTGATCACTGAGAAATGAAATACTTGATAGAGAAGAAAGATACCAAGCCATAGGAGTTTGATTTTGAAATCAAGGACAGCAAAGGGACTAAATACCCAAGTAGTTGATCATTTGTCAAGATTGGAAAATCAACAAGTTATCCAAACTCCATCTCACTTTGACCAAAGCTGGATTCTCAAGCTGACCGGCTCGAATCTTATTAATCAATGCCGGTCTCACTAGCATCTGTGAAAACTAGTACGCCGGTCTCATCACTATCCAGCTGAAATCTGGACTCCCTGAAACTCATCAACAAGGGCATATACTCAGCTCTCACATAAGCCAAGGAAGAAGAAGTCTTCCTACTCGAAACATCTACAACTATGTTGGCTTTACTCAGATGGTAGTCAATGATCAAGTCATAGTCCTTGATCAACTCAAGCCAACTCCTCTGTCTCAAGTTCAACTCCTTCTAGGTGAGAAGGTACTTGAGACTCTTGTGATCTGTGTAAATATAACACTTCTCACCATACAGGTAATGACACCAAATCTTTAAAGCAAAAACCACCGCTGCAAGCTTAAGGTCATGGGTCGGATAATTTCCCTCGTGCGGCCTCAACTATCTAGAAGCATAGGCAACTACCTTCTCATCCTGCATCAACACACATCCCAATCCAAGTCTCGAGGATCACTGAAAATAACTTAGCCTTTGCCACTAACTGGTAAAGTCAACACTAGAGTTGAATCCAATCTGGTCTTTAACTCACTGAAACTCTGCTCCCCTTCTCGGTCCACACAAACAGAACACCCTTGCGAGTCAAAAGGGTCAAAGGTACTGCTAAAACCAAGAAGCCCTCTACAAACCCTCTGTAGTAACCTGCCAAACCCAAAAAGCTACGCACCTCTGTCACACTGCGAGGAGGTTCTCATGAAATAATAGCCTTTATCTTTTTGGGGTCTACCAATACTACATTAGCTGACACAACATGCCCCAAGAAGCTGACCTCACTCAACCAAAATTCACACTTAGAGAACTTGGCATAAAGCTATCGAGCTTTAAGTGTGTCCAAAACTGTCCTCAAGTGCACCTCGTGCTCCTCTTGGGTCCTCGAATACACTAATATGTCATTAATGAAGACAATGACAAATCAATCCAAAAATTCTCAAAACACCCTATTCATAAGGCTCATGAACACTGCAGTGGCGTTTGCAAACCTGAACGGCATAACAACAAACTCATAGTGTCCATACCTCGATCTGAATGCTGTATTCGGGATGTCATATTCCCGAACTCTCAACTGATGGTATCCCGATCTCAACTTTTGCTTCAAGAACACTGAAGCACCCTGCTACTGATCAAACCAGACATTTATCCTCGGAAATGGATACCAGTTCTTCATTGTGGCCTGGTTCAATTTCCTATAGTCAATGCAAAGCTGAAGGGTACCATTTTTCTTTTTTACGAAAAGGGTAGGCGCACCCCACAGAGAAACACTCGGTCTAATGAAGCCTCGATCCACAAGATCCTCCAACTGTGTCTTCAGTTCCCTTAACTCAGTTGGTGCCATCCGATATGGTGGAATAGAAATCGTTGTTGTCATTGGCAATAATTTAATCTTGAATTCGATCTCTCGAACTGGAGGTAACCTTATCACATCTTCGGGAAACACATCTGTATACTCTCTGACAACTGGCACACTACTCAACTCTGGAGACTCAACTGTTACATCCTTGACATGAGCAAGGAAAGCTATGCAACCCTTGTGGATCAACTGTCTGGCACTCATCCAAGAGATCACTCAAGTCGGTAATACTTGTTTGTCTCCCTCAAAACAATACTCTATCCCATATGGAAGACTAAACCATACTCTCTTCGTGAAGCACTCCATGCGGGCTCTGTATCTACATAAGTAGTCCATACCAACTATCACATCAAAATCTCTGATATCCAATGGTATCAAATCTGCCTCAATCTATACGTACCCATTGTCAACTGACAACCTAAGAAAACACTGCTGCAAGTAATCTGCTCACCAAGTGTGGTCAACACAACTATGGGTGGCTCTAAGGGTGACAACACTCTTTCTGCACACCTAGCCACTCTAGGACCAACAAATGACCGATTCGCCCTGGGGACTAACAGGACTCTAGCAGAACAAAAAAATATAAAAATAGTACCTATCATGATGTCCGAACTAGCTTATGCCTCTGCATTTGCTAGTGTGAACAAGCATGTTTGTGGCCTTTATTGCTGTTGCTGCTGAGTCTGACCTATAACCTTGAAGCTATATGGTCAACCTATCTGTGAACTAGTCTGAGGCCTTGAAGATCCCTGTGAACCAATATGGCTCACACCTAACGTCTATGCTGCTGGCAAGGCCGAAATTTTGTGCTAAGAAACTGTAACTCTAGATGCACTGGCTCTCGGAAAATCTCTAGCCAAATTCCCAAACTGATCACAAGCATAACATCTGGCTGGCTATAAGCAAGGAGGAGGATGATTCTGTCAACAGTTGCCACATCTGGGATGCCTTGCTGGTCAACTGATGCTAGGAGCTGACTGAGCAAGCTGTGTACAGGTCACAAAAGAGGATTTTCCCTATGATCTGGCATACATTGTTGAGTAGTCAGTAGACATCCTACTCCTCTACCTGTGGTCAGACTTTTCACTGCGCCTCATGGGACCGTTGCTAAGTACAAGTCCCCTATGCCTCTGAGTCTAACTACTCTGACAACAAGCAATCTCCTCTGACTTCACTACATCTACCACAAGCTTCTCACAGTCACTACTAGTATTCGGACCCATCACAGTGCGGATGTCCTGGTTGATGCCCTAGTAAAATCAACTAGCCATCACTACCACATCTCACCCTTTCTCTGGCATAGAATGGGCCAATGCCCTATACTCAGCCTCATACTCCGCAACTGTCTTGTTCCCCTAGCAAAGCATGTAGAACTTAGACCTCTTATTATTCTGAAAATGTGGTGGAAAGAATCTCACATCGAACTCTCTCTCAAACTCCTCCAAAGTTGGCTAGCCCCCATATCTATTCCTGGTGGTGCTCCACCAACTGGCTACATCTCTCTCAAGTAATCGGGTAGCCAAAGTGACTCTGTCCTCAGTAGAAACCCTCAAGTCCTGGGCAGTGAGAACAACCTTGTCTTTCCACATCTTGGCCACCATAGCATTATTAGTGCCATAAAAACTCTCACAACCCAAATGCCTGGCCTCCTTCAGTAACTAGGACAGCTGTAGTGGCAATATGGCACCCTGTACCTCAACTAGCTGAACTAGGCTATACCTCTGGCTCTGCAATAACCTCCGGCTGAGTTGGTGCCTACTGTGTCTGCACCTGTGGCTGCTGAACTACTATGGCCTGCATCATCTGCATTGTCTACTACATCTGACCCAAAGTAGTCTGAAGAGTGGCTAATATCTGAAGTAGAGAGGGGTTCTGTGCTGCAGGTGCTACCTGGCTTGCCTGTGTCGCCTGTGCTGCCTGTGGCTGCTGGTCCAAGAGCATCAGATATCTCATCTGCATCGACTACCAGAGCATGATTTTTTCGACCTCCTTGGCCTCCAGTAGCACAACGAGCTCTGGCACAGGCAATCTCTATAAACTGGACACATAGTCATATAATGAGCCCTAAGAGCAAAACAAGACTACTAGACACAACTCTATGCTGGACCACGCGTGTGCAACATGAGTGTGATGCACTTTCAAAATATGCCATTTTAAACCATTTTTTAGAACATTGCACACATAAACAGCGATACTCCGTTACCAATTTTGTGAGGACCTGAATCCGGAAATTGGTTTCCTCACCGCCGTACAGTCCTAATTGGTCCCAACTCATGGCCCAATCAAAAACACACAAGGCTTACCCTCAAGACAAATTTGCAAATATATAAAAATATATATAAATTTTAAACTTTTTATTTTCTTTAAAAAAAAGCATATATTTAAATGAAAACCTAGACATAACATGATAAGCTGTAGAGTACAATCACAAACAATGGAAGTCTTAATCTCACACACAACAGGCCATACAGCCCCAAACAGGCTTCATCAAAGTAAGTCCAATCATATTAAGTCCATGAAAAACAAAAGGTGCCAAAGCATCATACTCATCTCATATATCATAAGCTCAAAAGTAAACATCTATATCTAAAAGCATGTATCAACCCAAGCCCATTAAGGGGTCACAATGTCAATGAGCAAGCATGCAAACCAAGATAAGAATAACAAAATCAAAAATACAAAAGAAAGTGTAGAGTTTTTCAAATGTGTCATATGCAGTAGTCTAGCCCTATGACAAACCAGAAACCTCGACCTCAAAAGGCAGTCAACTACTCAAGCTCTCGACCTAGTCCTGAAAAACAGCAACAAGAGGGGATGAGATCTTGAGGACCTCAGTAAGAGTCATAGCGTCATAAACGATTCCAGTGGAATAAAGGCATATATGAAAACAAGTATAAATATTTTATAATAAAATCACAATAAGACCATGATGCTAATTGTGCAAACAACCTCACATGTAAATATGATCAAATGTACATGTATGAGTTTGATAATATATTTGTGTATCTTAGGCCCATGCCCAATTAGTATACAAATCTAAAATCTCATTCTCGTGGGCTACTGTGCCAAAAATTATCGGAGTGGACCTCTAAAGTCGCTTCACTGATAACCCTGGTCAAAGGGAAATCGGAAGCCCACTGGTGGTTAATTTAATTCACATTTTCAAGATAAGTCCCCTACCACTAGTGTCGCCCTCGGGAAAAATAGAGAAATTATACTATCACATGATTTTCAACTCACACACAACTCAAAAAGCACAAAGGTACATGTAGCCTATCATATCGCATACTCACACAAGGCATACATAATTCATCCATACTCCTAGGCAAGAGACTATCCTTCTATCAAACGATACTCATCCACTTACTTTCGCATTGGCCAAGCGCAATTCGTCAATTCCAAGTCACAACTAGAAATTATATGTATACATATTCTTTGCAAATGTGTAGAACAAATCCCAAATCATATTATAATTTAAATAAAATACAGTGTACTCAAGATCGACTCAAAAGCTTCCTAAGAGCCCCCACAACTCAAGAAATCATTATATATAGTTATTCTCACAATGCATTTCAATTACATGACAAGCATGCATATAGGTCCATAATAAACATTTTTTACATCATAAATATGCCTCATAGATAATGAACCTAGCATGCTAAGTCATTCATCAATGCATATATTGCCTCCATTCAAAAACACGTATTTACTCAATTTTAATTAATAAAACAAAATAATTTCATGCATGTAATTGAAACATAGTGTTCTGCCTTTTGACTCGCCAACAACTCAATAACAATACCTTTTCCCTTATCGACTGCTGAAGCACCACCTAAACAACCCTACACATAAAACCACGCTAAGAACAAAGCCAAAAAAAATATATAATTGAAAATTACCAGAATTAAAAGCAACCTAAGGGACCCCTAAACACTCACTCTAAGTCTCAGTTCACTCATTACAACCTCTAGAAACACAAACCACTCAATCCCTTCAGAGGAACAACAAACCCCTTCACACACCCAAGCCTTCCTAAGCTCAAATTTCAGTTCCAAGCTCAACCAACATCAAAACTGATTTCCTCAATCAAGAAGCCTTCTCTACAACACATAAACAACCTAACTCGAGCAATGGAATCAACCATTTTCATCCAATTCAACAAAAACATAAATTTCCCAAAATAACCAAAATTGCCATCGAAAAATCTAAATTATCATCCATGGATTAATTGTTGTCTTCATGCAATCTAAAATGTCAGACCATCACAGGAAACATCTAAGCATGCTAGAACAACCAAAAATCAGAAAGAAAAATGGAAAAAATTAAGCATTTACCTTAAAAATCAAAATTGGCCCAAAACACTTAAATTTAGCCAAATCCACTCTAAACCTAACATACGCAAGTGAAAATCTGAGGAGAGGAGTTGGGTTTATGATTTGGAACAATTCTCACACATCAATTTGGAGAGGAAAAGAAGTTGTGAGAATTTTGAGACTTTGGGATGCTCTCGGCCGTGAGGAAAATAAAGTAAATGAGAGGTTTTCTTTTCCTTTGTTTTTCTGCATATTATCAGGCAAAAGAGGAGAAGGTTAAGGTATTTATGAAATTATAGCTTTCTTTGACTCTTTGACTTTGAATTTAACTTTGATATCTTTTTTTTTATTTTGGAAAAATTTTAAAATCTGAAATAAATATAAAATGACACAAATATGCCCCAAGTGGGCTAAAATAAAATTTGAAAGCTCAAAATATGAAAATTAAGCCTTTAAAACGTAATTAGGCTCGAGAAATAAAAATCGAGCCCACCAAAGGTAAGTTGACCCAAAGACCTCCGACCACTCAAAATAGGCCTTTAAAACTCATACTCGAGTTAAAGGAGTAGAAATTGATATATCCACTGGACTCAAGCCTTGAACAACACACCAATCGATTAATTATTTTATTGCATACTAAAATTCTAAAAGACACGTCGCCCAAATTATTGACACACCACCAATGACCTGACGTTCTAGATATCCTAAACCTGATACCTAAGCTCTATAAATATGTCCAGGTCACTTGGTCAAAAGGTCAACTCTGACGGTTAATTGGTTAACTCACTCAAATTGACCAATCCAAAATATCTGACTGAATCCGAATGCTGACTAGACTTTCAAAAGGACGGGGTCTCACAGGGATGATTGAGTGCACTCCTTTTAGTATTTTCTTTTATTTTTATTTTTATTTTTTATTTTCTTTCATTTCTTAAGTTTAATTTCATTTGGTTGATGTTTTATGTCATTTGGAATTATGGTGCCAATTGCTTGAGTCATTTGAACTCATTTATTATATAATACAGTGAATTTTATGTCAACTGTTATTTTTATGCAAAATGTTTATGAGAGTAAATTAGAATTAAGTTTTAAGAGATTGTCATTCACTTCTAAATTCTTAACAATTGATGCTTGTTTTTCCGAGTATGGTTAATTGATTTTTAACTTGGTGCTTATACTGGAATTGTTTTTTGTGAATTAATGGTGGCATTAGGTATAATATTAACCAGCACTTAAAGCTGTGAAAAATTAAATTGATTAGTTTATGTTAAGAAGAAAAATGAGTGAGGGTTGGTTAGTACAGGTTAAGCTATTGGTCTTGCTCATAGGTATTGTGTTTTGTTAATTTAAAAAATTATTGCTTGCGTGCAGTGAAGAAAAAAAAAAGAATTGTTGAATCAAGGGATGAATCAAAATTTAACTGAATCTAATTTGGCTTTTGAGCAGTACCTCTAGCCTCCAACAAGTATTTTGATTAATTCGATGAACTAGTGCATGGGTGTTGGGTGATTCAAATTCTTATTCCTTTAGTAAGAATTGATTTTAGTACTGTGCTAGGTGGGAATTGATAAGCCAGAAATTTTTAATCTGAGTGTTTGTTGTTCGGTATGAAGAAGTGAATGGAGGTGTTGCCTCTTATAATTATATTAATGGATTTATCAATGTTATTGTGATTATAGAATTCTTTTTTCTAGAGACTAGCAAAGTTCTAAGTTTGAGGAGATTTGTTGATGTATGTTTCACATTGGTTATTCATTGTATTTTTTAATCATTACGCATGAGTTTAATGTTAATTTCACCAATAAACTAGACAATTTTATATGTTTGTTTATTATTTTGTTGAGCAATTTTTTGACAAATTTTTCAGATTAAATAGTCATTTCTATTTAATATAAGGGAGCATAGATGACCAATCGCTCTCGAACTACGAACGAAAGATCATAAATTAGTGAAATATGGTGTAAGAAAGCGAAGACCCACCGACCAGTCGATGTGATATCATCAACTAGTAAGACTCATTGGATGTCCAAGCCAAGAGTTAACCAACTGATCAGTTCAAATTTACCGATCGGTCAGCTAATGAAGGTGAACTGATTAAATGATTACTGACCGGTGGCTAGAGATGCAGAAGCTGAATGATTACCGACCAGTCGGTCCAATCTAAACAGCTAGTTAGTCTTCTGATGTTCATACCTGAAAGCACACCGACCGATCGGTTGGTTTTACACTAACTAGTCAAACTATTGAATGATATTAAAATAACTCAGATGCAAAGGTTTAGATATTGAGTTATTAGTTTTAAAGTACGTAATTTTCTCTTCTTATTTTATCACAAGCATACTCGATCTTCTAGAGATCAAAAGGTATGGTATGCTATTTGATTGTTAGTAAATGTTAATTTCTCTCCTTTCTCCTTCTGTCATTTTAGATTCTAGTGAATACCGGGATTTAAACCAGGAACTATTAAAGATTTAGTCCAGAACGTTAATTTTACATTGCAAGATAGGAAAGTCATTGCCTACGCTTCTCGGCAATTGTGACCGCATGAGAGAAACTACCCTACGCATGATTTGGAACTTGCAGCCGTGGTGTTTGTCTTAAAAATATGGCGACATTACTTATACGGCGAGACATGCCGAATCTTCACTGACCACAAAAGCTTGAAATACTTCGTCACGCAAAAAGAATTGAATATGAGACAACGAAGATGGGTGGAGCTGATTAAAGACTGTGATTTAATCATAGAATATCATCCTGGAAAGAAGAATGTTGTTGCTGATTCCCTGAGCTGAAAGTTTCATCCTTCTTTCCCATCAGTTTTGGCCTACATGCGTACCCATTACCAGTCGATGATGTTGGAATTGAAAGCTAACCGTGTGCATCTTGGCACCGATTTTTCTGGTTCGTTGTTGGCACGAATCAAAGTCGCAACTACCTTAATTAAAGAAATCCGGAATCAACAACTAGAGGATTTCAAATTTACTGAAATTCGGAAGCAACTTGCTGATGGTGTTGATGTCATAGTTCGTGATTTTAGAATACGAGATGACGAAGTACTAGTCTTCAGAAACCGGGTATGTATTCCACAAAATGTTGATATTCGTAACCTTATTCTATCAGAGACGCATAGTTCAAAGTTCGCTATTAATCATAGAAGCACTAAGATGTACCGAGATTTGAAGGAGCAGCATTGGTGGCCAAAAATGAAACGTCACATTGCTAAATTCGTTGCTCGATGCCTCGTATGTCAACAGGAGCCGTGGTCTACTTCAGTAACTTCCGATTCCAGAATGGAAGTGGGAGCACGTCACGATGGATTTTGTGACCGGTTTGCCTAGATTGCAGCGAGGATACAATGCCATTTGGGTGATCGTGGATCGACTGACGAAATCTGCACACTTTCTTCCTATACGTGTGACAGATACATCCGAAAAATTGGCAATCCGTTACTTGGACGAGATTGTTCGATTGTACGGAGTACCAGTTTTTTAATTGTTTCAGATTGTGACCTTCGTTTCACCTCACGATTTTGGGAGAAATTCCAGAATGCGCTGGGTTCAAGATTGAATTTCAGTACAGCATTTCATCCCCAGACTGATGGTCAATCAGAAAAGACGATTCAGACACTCGAAGATATGCTACGAGCGAGTGTGTTGGATTAGTAAACCGGTTGGGATTGAAGCCTACCATTGGAAGAATTTGCTTACAACAATAGTTTTCATGCAAGCATCGGTATGGCACCCTATGAAGCACTATAAGGGAGACATTGCAGAAATCCCATTTGCTGGAATGAAGTAGGCAAGAGACGCCTAGACAATCCGGAATTGATTGACCAAGCAACAGAACAATTAATCTTGATAAATTTTTGAAGGTTGCCCCATGGAAAGGAGTCCTTTGTTTTCAGCAGCGAGGTAAGCTAGCACCTCGCTATATTGGTCTGTATTGTCGAAAAAATCGGCCCTGTTGCATATCGACTTGCCCGACCTCCAAATATGGAAAGAATTCACAACGTATTTCACATATCAATGCTAAGAAAGTATATGCAAGATCCTGCCCATGTGCTTAAAGAACCGCTAGTTGAAGTTGCTGAAGACCTATCCTATCCCATACAGCCAGTTGTCGTACTAGCTCGGTCAGTTTGATAGCTTCGCAGTCGAAGCGTGCCTACGGTATGAGTTGTTTGGCATAATGGCCAAATTGAAGAACAGTCTTGGGAGACTGAGGAATCTATGCGTGCAAAATTTTCTTACCTGTTTGCTTAGGTACTTATGTTAAAATTTCGAGGATGAAATTCCTGCAAGGAGGGGAAGATGTGAGATCCCGAATTTTGAGTCCTAGAAATCCAGAAGCCAGTACAGGTGAAAAGATAATTTTTCCCCTGAAGGAAAGGATGTGTGATGGCCAAAATTGGTAAGAGTTGTATGGTAGTTAATTCTGATTTTAATTCCCTTTAATCTAAGTCCTTATAGATAGATAATTTTCTTGGAAATTAAAATCCCTAAAAATAGGGGAAGATAATTGCAGAATTTAAATTTGATAGTTTTCTTATTTTAATAAACCCTTTAAAGTAAGAATTATAATCCCATAACCATCCTCTATAACTAGGAAGCCAGCCACATAAAAATCTTACACCAAAGTACACAAATTTCGTAAACCATAAAAACCTTACACCGCCCTACTTCTCTCGAAATCCGTTCGGATTTGTTACTTAAATTTCAAACGAGCATAACTAAATATGATACTCGGAAAAGAAGTGGTACCTGGTGGAGAGGTGCACCGGACGATACGAATATGCTTGAAAGCAACATACAAATTTTCGGAAATCACATGCACACATGCAAAGGTATTCTCGGCAATTACATCAACACTCATATATACTCTCGAAAATCATCATCAAACATCAAGCAAGCATAGATTCACACAACATCCATATTCGGCAATACACACCAGCAATCACATACATATACATCCAGCAATACAGGAGTCAAATAGCGACACTCAGCAGCATGCATAAGTCAACAAACACATTCTCAGCAATGATAAGAAACACAACAAATGCTCACCGATACATATCATGGCATACAAGGCGTAAGAACATACACAAACAAACATCACATCAGATTATCATTCTCATCATTTAAACTTTACAAATCAATCCCATTTTAGCATTAGTTCACTTTCGGTATTAGCCCCTAAGTGAGTGAAAGTGTGCGCATGTCCTTACCTAAAAATACCAAAATCAATAAATAAGTTAGCATATAACAAATTATATTCCCTAAACCATGCTCCGCTACCAAACCTGAGACGACCCCAATTCCTAACTATTACTATTTGCTCCGATTAAGATCATCACCGCCGTGAAACCCAAATAAGCCCAAATGACACCTAGGACCTATCTGAATCTCACCAGGTTTACCATTAACTTCCGACTTTTACCATGTTTATTTTAATGTTTAACAACAATTGGAGCATGATATTGAACAAATATTCTGGTAACATACGAAGTGAATAAAACATCAGCGGAAGTCTTTAGATTAAATCTTTGGGTTCATAACACAAAAGTCCCATAGGGATCAAAATAACCACCAAGAAATCTTCCAACAGATTTTGAAAATAGCAAGAAATGGAGGGATTTTAAAATAAACCAGAAAGTAGCTCAATCATTCATGTTATATGCGCAAGTAAACAAGGAACAAGTATGCAAATGTGATGCGATATTGCCCTGCCGTGCAGCTTTAATTTCACATACTAGTACCACAGACAGTGGATGTACCTAAGCCTGAAAAATAGTAAAACGACGGTATGAGATTACAAGAATCTCACTAAGGTCACAGCATCATAAGATCTGTAGAAACCTTGAACACAAATCTCCCAATTCACATTAGATCATTCCTAAACAACTAAAGGGATCACGCAATTCAAGAACCAATCAAAAAGGGTTATGGTCGAATCTATGGTTGAGGGAGGACTACAATCACTTCCTAAAAAAAAAAGAAGTATACAGGCAGATGGAACTCATCAGATTGCTCTCGGCAATGAAGAAGAAAGGCCATCCCCTTCCACCTGTGTTGTCCAAGGTTTACTGCATAAAGAGTAAATGGTTAACACACAAGCTAATCAGTAAGCCTATTCATCTTTCCACACAAGGACAAGTCTTCCCAAGCCACACACGGACTAGAGCATCCCAAACAACATAAAGATAAGGGCTTCCTGCCACACAAGGACAGGGTTCCGGTCACCCAAGGACGAGATATCCAGCGCGAGTATGCTTTGGTTTGCCACCCATACAACTCCCATACCAATAAGAACCTCTCCTCTCCCTAGGAGCATCAGTGCTTACCCCGAATGGCCACTGGAAAATGATCCTGACACATAAACAAGTACAAGCACACACAGGCAAGTACAAAGCATAATACCACAACCAGGTATCCTCAATCATGTCAGAACACAATCAAAATATTCAATGCACATAACATATGCAACTCAGGCATTCAATACCTAACTTAGGGGTTCAATATAGCCTATGAGATCCATATCTCAATCCGAAATTCATACTCTCACCCTATAATCAAATCGCATGCAATACAACAAGGGTAGGTATCTAAAACATCAAGAAAATAACAGGGTCTCTGGAGAAACCGATGAGGCGTAAATCCTACCTTTCTTGTCTCTGAACAAGAAGCTACTCCTTTGCCTTTATTAGGTAATTCCAAACCACCTATATTATAACCAGGCAAAGACGAAAACAAACTAAGCATGCATATTCAATAATCAAATGAATATCCTATTTGTTTACCAATTCCATTTACCAAACCTATCAGAAACCAGTGATCATACGTTGCAGGTGCCTCCCCCTTGGATGTGTGATGTGATAGCCAGAAACTTATTAAGATTTAACCTGAATTACCATTCCAATTTACCTATGCAAATTTCGGAGCTAAGAGTAGGGCATAGGACAATTTTGACTTCAAGCATAAAGAAATTTAAAAGAAGGAAATTCATGATCATACATCATATATAGATGCTAAGAAATCATACGAACATGAGAAACGACGACAAAAATCAATCGAAGAAAAAAACTGTAGAAATTTAAAAACCTAACTCCGTCGCCAATTTTTGACTTAACCTTAGACACGTAAATGTTAACGTCCAAAAAAAAAATCATATATGGTTAGAAAAAGGATGAAAATAAATTTCCAACAAGCTATTATTTGTAGAAATACAAAAAACGATGAAAGAGTTATGCTATTTTGAAGTTCAATAAAATTTTGTCAGTTCCGCTGAAAACCTAATTCCCCCGCCGATTTTCAACTTATCTTTTGACATAGAAATATGAACTTTCAAACAAAAAACAAATATTTTTGGAAAGAGGATTAAGAGAGCTTTCCAACAAGCTTTTATTTTCAGGAATTTAACAAATGATGAAAGAGTTATGCTACATTGACGTTCAATAAGATTTGGCAGTGCCACCGAATTTCAACTTATCTTTAGAGAAAGAAATACTAACCTCCCAAAAAAATAAATTATTTGAAAGAGGATGAAGAGATATTTCCAACAAGCTATTACTTGCAAGAATCCAACAAATGATGAGAGTGTTATGCTTCTTTGAAGTCCAAATGAATTTTGACAGAAGTAGGGCGGTGTAAGGTTTTTAGAGTTTACAAAATTTGTGTACTTTGGTGTACGACTTTTATGTGGCTGCCTTTCTATTTATAGAGGATGGTTATAGGATTATATTTCCTACTTTAAAAGCTTTATTAAAATAAGAAAACTATCAGATTTCAATTTTGCAATTATCTTCCCCTAATTTTAGGGATTTTAATTTCAAAGGCAATTATCTATCTATAAGGACATAGATTAAAGGGAATTAAAACCAGAATTAACTACCATACAACTCTTACCAATTTTGACCATCACATATCCATTCCTTCAGCGGTAAAATAGTCTTGCACTGGCTTCTGGACTTTTAAAACTCAAAATTCGGGGTCTCACACCATACAACTCCCATACCAGTAAGAGCCTCCCCTCTCCCTAGGAGCATCAGCATTTACCCCAAATGGTCATCAGAACAAAATCCTGACACACAAAAATATACAAACACACACAAGAAAGCACAAACAAGCACAAGCACAATACCATAATAAGGTATCCTCAATAATATCATAACACAATTAGCTTATTCAATTCACATATCATATGCAATTTGGGCACTCAAAACCTAACTCAAGGGTTCGGTGTAGTCTATAGGATTCATATCTCAATCCGCAATTCTTGCACATATCCTACAATCAATTCATAGGCAATAATAACAAGGGCATGAATCGAAAATAACAAACAACGAATAGGGATCTCTAGAGATACCAATGAGGCATAGATCCTACCTCTCTTGTCTCTGAAAAAGAAGCTATTCCTTTTCCTTTATTTAATGATTCTGAACCACCTATAGTATCACCACGCAAATAAAAAACCAAACTAAGCATGCATACTCAATAACCAATTGAATACCCTATTTCCTTACCAATTCCACTCACCAAACTTATCAGAAACTAGTCATCAGAAGTCGCAGGTGCCTCCTCTTTTGATGTGTGATGTGATAGCCAAGAACTTATCAAGATTCAACCTGAATTACCACCCAATTTAGCTATGTATATTTTCTCACTAAGCATAGAACACAAAATATTTTTCCATTTCATGTTAGCAAGGTGTAAGGGTTGCGATTTCATGCTAACAAAAAGGATTTAAGTGTTTATAACTTATACAATACAAAAAAACAAGATCGGAATCTAATAGGTTCATCAATTGATCAAGATAGGCAACAATAGGGTAAGGGAAGGGCATACTGAATTCATATATAGAAAAGATTCAAAAGATGAATTCATGATTTTATAACATGAATGGATACCAAACAATCATATGAACAAGAGAAACAACAAAAGAAATCAATTGAAGACAGAATTACACAATCTTGAACCCTAATCCCGTCCAAATTCGACTTATCTTAAGATAAAGAAAAACTAAACTCCTGAAAAAAATCCAAATATAGCTGGAAAAAGGATGAAGATAGCTTTCCAGCCAACTATTATTCCTAAGAATCCAACAAAGGATGAGAGAGTTATGCTATTTTGAAGTTTAAGAAGATTTTGGAAATTCCTTCGATATTCGATTTAATTTTTAACAAAGAAAAAATTAACCGCCATATAAAAAACCAAAGATGGTTGGAAAGAAGATGAAGAGAGCTTTCCAACAAGCTATTATTCGCAGGAATCCGATAAACAATTAGAGAGTTATGCTTGTTTGAAGATCCAACGGATTTCAGCAAAACTTTCTAAAAGGATGAATTCATGATTTTATAACATAAAATAGATGCCAAACAATCATACAAACAAGATAAATAACATAAGAAATCAATTAAAGACAGAATCACATAATCTTGAACCTTAATCCCGTCGAAATTCGACTTATTTTATGATAAAAATAACTAATCTCCTAACAAAAAAACAATGTTGGCTGGAAAGAGGATGAATACAGCTTTCCAACAAGCTATTATTCGCAAGAATCTGACAAAGGATGAGAGAGTTATGCTTTTTTGAAGTTTAAGCAGATTTTGGCAATTCCACCGAAATTCGATTTAACTTTTATTAAACCAAAAAATAACCTTAAAAAAAAAACTCAAATATTTTTGGAAAGTGTATGAAGATAGCTTTCCAACAAGCTATTATTTGCAAGAATCCGACAAAGGATGAGAGAGTTATGCTATTTTGAAGTTCAAACAGAATTTGGCAATTCCGCCGAAATTCGATTTAAGTTTTAACAAAGAAAAAACTAACCTCCAAAAGAAAAACCAATTATGGTTTGAAAGAAGATGAAGAGAGCTTTCAAAAAAACTATTATTCGTAGGAATCCGATAAACGATGAGAGAGTTATGCTTGTTTGAAGTTCCAACGGATTTCAGCAGAAATTAGGAGGTGTAGATTTTTTAGGTCTTACGAATTTTGTGTGTTTCTTGTATAAGATTTTTGTGTGGCTGACTTCCTATTTATATAAGGTGGTTATGGGATTAAAATCTTTACCGTAAAGTCTTAATTAAAATAAGATAATTATAAGAATTAAATTCTGTAATTACCCCTCTAAAACTTAGGGTTTTTATTTCCTAAGACAATTATCAACCAATAAAGAATCAATTTAAAGGGAATTAATACCAAAAATAATTACTAGACATCTCTTACCAATTTCGACCATCACACATCCTTTCCTTCAGAGCCAAAATGGTCTTTGTGACCTGCACTGGCTTCTGGATTTCTAGGACTCAAAATTCAGGGTCTCACATAAAGAATTCGTTTATATAGATAATATAGTGAATTCATTCCTAGGCTTTAAGATGTCATCCAGAGACATCAATTCTTTTTTCTATTTTTTTAGTGTATTAATTTAAATATTCATTTTAATGTTAGCTCCGTGATTTACTATTTTACCACTAGCCTTGTAGGTTTGCTACATGCATTGTTATATGATGTAACAGTATATATAGTAGATATATAGAGATTGTCGTGCAAAATTTTGGGTTCCGGGGCATGACAAATATACTTGTCCATAATAATATAGCATACAACATTTAGTCAATCGTATGGTTATGCCAGTTCCCTGGCAATGGCATCAAATTTGTTGTGGTGCTAATAGTCACTCAAATTAATTATCTACTCTCCTTGATAGGTAGCAAGTGGAAGCAAGGTTGTGAGACCCCAATCCTTTTTCCTAGAAGTCCAGAAGCCAGTGCAGCTGAAATGACAATTTTTTTCCTGAAGAAATGGATGTATGATAGCCAAAAATGATATTGAGAGTTCAGTGTTCATTTTTGATTTCATTTCTTCCTTATTTCATTTCTATCATTAATGGTACATTATCTATTCTTAAAAGATAATTCCAGATTAAATCCTAGGGATTATCTCTTTATATTTGGTTTTAAAAGTAGAAAAATTAATCCCATTAAACCCTATAAATAGAGTAGTCAGCCATATATAAAATCCCATACCAAAAACACACAAATTTATCATGTGATGAACCTTACTCCTTACCCTTGCTACAGAAAATTCCTTAACACCTATCATAGCCGAATTCTTTCATCCTTTATCAGATTTCTGTGAATAATAGCTTGTTGGAAATCTCTTTCCATCCTCTATCTTGCTATCTTGGTTTCATCATCAGAAGGTTATTCTTCCATATATTTTTTTTATCTCAATTACCTATGTATTGATTCTGAAATTCCTTGATTGATCCTTTAATTGGTTTCTACTATTGTTTCTCTTGTTTGTATGACTGTTTGGCACCTATTAATGATGTAGTATCATGAATTCATCCTTTGAATCTTCCTTATGTATGAAATCAGCATACCCTATACCCTTACCCTATTATTGTTGATTCCTACCATTTGACTTGTCTGTTGGCTTCTAATCTTGTTCTTTTAAATCATATGTGTGTTTGGCACCTAATCCGTCTGCCTTATCATGAAATCGCAATTCGTCCTATTGGCTTAACATAGTGCTGAAATTTGCATAGTAAATTGGGTTTGCAAATCAGGTTGATTCTTGTTGTGTTCTTGGCTATCACATCATGCATCCAAGGGGGAGGTCTCAGCAGCATCTGATCATTGGTTTTTAGTCGGTTTGGTGAGTGGAGTTAGTAAGGAATTAGGATGTTTACTTGGTTATTGAATACGAAGGCTTAGTATGGTTTTGTCTTTGCTTTATGGTTATATAGGTGGTTCAGATCCTCTCAATAAAGTCAAAGGATTAGCTACTAGTTCAGAGACAAGAAAGGTATGATCTATACCTTATCAGTTTCTCCAGAGATCCTTGTTGTTTGTTTGATGATTTTAGTGCATGTCTTTGTTGATGATTGTATGTGCATGCCTTGTATAATGTATGTATGAGATGCGGATTGGGCTATGATCATATTGGCAGTTTTGGACCTTTGAGATAGATTGTGTGTACTTAATTCACATGTGTTGTGTGCAACAAGCTGATTGTGTTGTGATATGATTGAGAATGCTCTTCTGTGATATTATGCTTTGTACTTGCTTATGTGTGCTTGTACATGATTGTGTGTTAGGATCCTTTTCTAGTGACCATTTGGGGTAAGCACTCAAGCTCCTAGGCAGAGGAGACGTTCTTACTGGTCTGGTAGTTGTATAGGTGGCAATCCCCAACATGTGCACAATGGATGTGTGAGACCCAGCCCTAGGGGGGTCAGGTTACTCAATCCCACATCGGAAAGGTGCGAGCGAGGTTTTGGGCTTATATGTGTTATGTGAGTGGATAATTTGTAACAAGATGTATCTTTTGGGACATGTGGTTATGAACCCAACCGAGCGTTGCAGTTGTGATCCATCACGTGCACATACACGTCTGGGCCCACTGGGTCGAGGGTCCGGGGGCCGGGTCGTGACAAATGGTAGCGGAGTCGATCTCGTTCCCTCTTCCGGGTTGGCTTAGGCCGTGTTGTGTGTTCATGTTTGGGCTCGTGAGTTTGGGCCCAAGGCAGTTACGTTTGGCTCCCCTCGTGAGGACACGAGATCTGTAAGGAGGGGAGATTGTGAGACCCAGCCCGTAGGGAGGTCAGGTTACCCAATCCCACATCAAAAAGGTGCGAGGGAGGTCTTGGGCTTATATGTGTTGTGTGAGTGAATCATTTGTAACAAGATGTATCTTTTGGGCCATGTGGTTATAAGTCCAACCAAGTGTTATAGTTGTGATCCATCACGCGGACATACATGTCGGGGCTCGCTGGGCCGGGTCGTGACAGGATGCCTACTCTTTGTGCGGCTAGATGCCTTGTCCTAGGTGCTAGCAAGATGCCTTTATCCTTGTGTGGTTTGGATGCCCTTATCCTTGTGTGGTTAAGATGCCTTTGTCTTTATGTGGCTTGGATGCTTTATCCTTGTGTGGCAAGATGAATAGGCTTGTTGATTGAATTGAGTGCTAACGATTTATCCTTTGTGTAGCAAAGGCTTGGACAACACAGGTGGAAGGGGATGACCTTTTTATTGATATGATCGAATCATGAATTGCCTGCTTGTGTACTTCTGTTCCAGAAGTGTTTGTAGTCCACCCACAGCCTATAACTTTCGGCCCTATCCCTACTATGATTATTTGATGATTGCTTGATACCTCTTTAGTTGTGTAGGCGAATCTGATTTTGTTTGGGAGATGTTTGTTTAGATTTCTGCAGATCTTATAATGTCTTGATCCTACTGAGATTCTTATAATCTCACACCATTTTTTTCACCATTTTTCAGGCTTAGGTACATCATTTGTCCGTGGTACTGGTGTGTGAGATCAAGGCTGTATGGCGGGATGATATTGCATCACATTTGTATACCTCCTTCCTTGCTGATTGCTTGCACATTTACCATTAAACATGAAGTTTGATTGGACTGCTTTTTGGTTTATTGAATCCCTCTTGTTCCTACTTATTTCCGGAATTTATTGGAGGGTTACTTGCTGGATTTTTAGATCCCTATGGGACTTGTGTGTTGTGGTTTCTTTGGTTAATTATAAAGACTTCTACTAATATTTTTATTCACTCCGTATGTTACCAGAATGTTTGTCCATTATTATCATGCTCCAATCTTTAAAAAACTTAAGAAAGGAATTTAATAAAATCGAAACTAGTGTGATTAAGCCTTGTGAGATTTAGACAGGTCTTAGGTTAGGCTTGTATGAGTTTCACGACGGTAAGGTTCCTGATATGTTGGGTTTAGGTCCTTAAAAAGGTTGAATCCTCTAGGGAATTGGGTTAAGTATGACATAGATTTGTTGTCGTACCCTCGACACCATCAAAATAAAGAGTGTAGATGCTAGAAGGCAATTGTAATGATTGTTGAGAATTGAAAAAAAAATCCAGATAAATAAAAAAGAATTTTTGATTGATGGAATTGTCTAGTCCCGGTCATTGTATGTCATTAATCCATGGTCATGGGCCACTCAAGGTTGGAAACCACCTTCTTGCTTTGAGACCTTCAACAAGACTGCCAGGTATAACCGTGGCACTCTAATGGCTCATTACTACTCAAGACCTTTTGTTCGCCTTCCCTACAATATCTAACCCTCGTGTTGCTAAGATAGCCAGTCTTTAGGTTCTCTCACCATTCTCTCATGTATCACTCACAAATTTAATCAATTCACGCTAATTCACCTCGAATGTGTCACTCACCAAAGGGGTCTCTTCACTAGTAGCAAATGGACAACCAGCTTGGATAATATGAAGATAATATGAAGATAGTAAGAAGCTAGCCTATCAAATTCATCAGAAACTATATGTTAAGGTTCTATGAAGTTTCACAGAAGGTAAGATAAACAAAAAGAATGTTTCATTGAATAAAAATACTAGCCTAGTAAAGGACTCGAGATATTCAACTTTTAGAGCAAGATTAAGTTTCTAACTAGACATGTTCATAAGACACATAACAAAAGGTTTGAAAAATATGATCTAAGCTAGAATATAAGATGCTTGACCATATTTTGTCCTAAGACTTATATATCCGAATATAGATCATATAGGATCTATTTAATATCTAAACTAAAAAATAATCGTAATTATCCAAGGCCTCTACTTTATCATTTACTAAATTGTCAGGTCTCTAGATAAAGTCCACAACTCTTAGAGGTTACGAACATCTCTTCATGTTCTGATCCTTTTCAGCTCCAATATCCCTCAAAATTCTTGCTAATGACTCAAATTCAAATTTCGAGATTAGATTATTAAACGATATATAAAATACAACAAAAATATATCTTTTAATTTTAAAATACCTAGATAATTACTTATTAAATGAGCACATATAATGTTCTATCAGTCGTATCGTATAAGTCCAACCCAATAGGTTTAATCACATACACAAATTTAATCACAATTGTATGGGCTAGTTTATCCCAAACTTATCAGGGTGGATCACAAAACACTTTTCAAGTAAGCTAAAGGAAAACTAGAAGCCCACTAATAGTGTTAGTTTAATTTTGAAAATAGTAAAGTGTCCTCTATTTCCAATGTTATCAGAGACTAGACATCGAACACACACTATCATGCATGTCTCAACAACACATATACTTATAAGCCTACAAGACAAATGAAAGATCAAGCAATGCAAAATTTCATCCATGCACCTCCAATAAAGGCAAGCAATATTCCTTTCACTAGGATTCTGTATTTTCACCTCGCATTGACTAAGCGAACTCATATGTCACAAGTGTACCTAAAAAGTACATATATTGCAGTATGCATAAATATAAAATGCAATGAAACTCATATATCCTTAAAATACCCACACAATATCCAGATTCATAAAACTCAGATTTACTTCTTAGTACCGAAAACAACACAAATTTCACTGGTTATTCCTCGAGAAACAATTGGTGCACTCAAGAAATAACTCATATCAACCGGTCGGACCACCAACTAAGAATGATTATATGGTTGGCTTTGACTGTTTGGTCAACCTTCCTTCTCCCTAGAACTGTGACTCAAACCAAAAGCAATTGCATAAGAAGGCCCATCACTCACCAGATGCATCTAACACTCAAATCATTTAAAACCTGCAGATGCATCAGAAATATGGAATACATATATGATGAATTTATAATGTAATTCATTATGCCTATATTGAAAGCCATATAAGTCAAATTTTAATTTAGAAAATATAAAGCATTTTAGATCAAACCGATGATACATAAACTCCCAGTTTAAGATTAGATGAATTAGTGAGAATTCCTTTTCCTTTCTTACGCGATCTGAAACTTCCCAAAATAAACACATAATGAGAAAAACAAATGAACCAGAGAAAATATATAATAATCACGAAGGGAACCCAATAGATCCCTTCCGACTCCTCTCTGAAAAATGGGTAGCTACCCATACACACTTGGCTCTTACCTCAAAAAAATCAAGAACCCTTATACACAAATGAACATATGAACTGAGTATAGTGGAAAGGTGATGAATATGATTAAGAAAAGATATTAGGAATCAGAACCTAATGATCAAAACAAAGGAAAGAAAAAAGAACCGAAGAGTGTCTATTGATGATCAGTGTATGTAAACTGAGAAGAGAAAAGAAGTCCAAAATATGAGTGACTCGACACAAGATGAAGAAAGTCGGCCTAATCACGAATGGGCCAGCACAAAGATCCAAGACAACTTCAAATGAGCTCAAATCGCACATCGGGTTTAGTAAGGGTTAAATGGTAATTTTGACTAACTCAATTCCTAAAATACTCAACCACTCACGGGTGTCTAAACTAACATTGACACCTATGATATGGCACACTTTAGGGATAAATTTATTTTAGTAAAATGGTCAAACACACTCACAAGCCAATAGGAATGATGCTAATTATGCAGATGTTGCTGATGAGCCATAAAAAATGATGGGGTTCTACACCTTTACCTAAAAGAATTTTGGTCTTGAAATTCTCTTACCATGTCACTCAAAAAGAAATGGATACTGCTCCAGAATCGACTATTTTATTTCCCAAGTAAACTCCTCAAACTGATCACTGTGCCACAACACTCTAACTGTTGGAACACAGTGTCTGCAAAGTTATCTTATGAATTGGTCAATAATAACAATTAGATGTGTCAGATATGACAAGTCATTTGCAATCTCGACTGACCACATATCTAATACATAAGATAGATCCCAAATGTATTTCCACAACATTGAGACGTGAAACACATTGTGGATCCTCTTTAAAGGTGGTGGAAAATCCAACTTGTATGTCACTTGTCCAATCTGCTCAGTAATACTATACAAAGTGATGTATCGTGGTACCAACTTGCCCCATTACTGAAACCGAAGCACACCTTTCCATGGTTTGGCTTTCAAGAACACATGAAAGAACATTTCATGAATAGATAACAGAATAGATGCTAAGCAATCATAAGAACACACGAAACGACAACAGAAATCAACCGAAGATAAAAACTGTAGAAATCTAAAAAAAATACTAATTTCGTCGCTGATTTTCGACTTAACCTTAGATAAGGAAATATTTGCGTCCAAACAACGAAACATATATGGTTGGAAAGAAGATGAATATATCTTTCCAACAAGATACTATTTGTAGAGATATAACAAATGATGAAAGAGTTATGCTATTTTGAAGTTCATTAAGATTTGGTGAAAACCTAATTCCATTGCTGATTTTTGACTTATCTTAAGAGAAAGAAATACTAACCTGATGACAAAAAATCTAAAATTTTTAGAAAGAGGATGAAGATAGCTTTCCAACAAGCTGTTATTCTCAGGAATACAAGAAACGATGAAAGAGTTATGCTATTTTGAAGTTCAAGAAAATTTGGCGAAAACCTAATTCCGTCTCCGATTTTTGACTTCTCTTATGAGAAAGAAACGCTAATCTCCTGAAAAAAATACATATATGGATGGAAATATAATGAAGAGAGCTTTCTAACAAGCTATTATTTGCATGAATCCGACAAGCAATGAGTGAGTTATGCTGGTTAGTTTCAACGAATTTTGGCAGATATAGGGAGGTGTTAGGGTTTTAGGCTATACGATTTTTTGTGTGTTTTCTATGAATAATTTTTGTGGGGGTTGGCTTTTATTTATATAAGATGGTTATGAGATTATAATTCCTATCTTTAAGGCTTAATTAAAGTAAGATAATTATCAGAATTAAATTCTGTAATTATCTTCCCCTATTTTTAGGGATTTTAATATTTATGGCAATTATCTATCTATAAGGACTTAGATTAAAGGGAATTTATACCAGAATTAACTATCATACCACTCTTACCAATTTCGGCCATCACACATCCTTTCATTCAGGGGAAAAATTGCCTTTTCATCTGCACTGGCTTCTGGACTTCTAGGACTCAAAATTCAGGGTTTCACATGCTCCTCCTCTAACTTCTAATGTACTAAGATGTCATCTATGAAAATAATCATGAACCCTTCAAGTTACTCCTGGAATACTCAGTATATCAAATCTATGAAGGCTACTGGTGCATTGGTCAACCTAAACGACATTATTAGAAACTTATAATACCCATATTGCATCCTAAACATTGTCTTTAGGATGCTTAACTCCCAAACTCTCAACTGGCTATAGTCGTATCTCAGATCAATTTTTAAAAAACACCGATGTGTCCTATAACTATTCAAACAAGTCATAAATCCTTGGATGAATATATTTGTTCTTCACAGTCGCATAGTTCAATTACCTATAATCAATACACAACCAAAGTGATCCATCTTTCTTCTTTACAAATAGAACCAGCGCTCCCCACGATAATACACTAGCTTCTTCATCTTTTCTGGTGCCATCCAATATGGTAGAATCGAAATTGGGGTCGTACTCGGCACAAACCCAATACAGAATTCAACTTCTCTCACTGGAGGCAATTTAGTAACATGATTCGAGAACACATCTGGATACTCTCTAGCAACTAGTACTTGACTGAACTTTGGTGGTTCCACTATCACATCCCTGACATGTGCTAACAATATTATGTAGCCTTTACTGATCATCTTCTTTATACTTAACCTTGAAACCATGCAAGTAGGCATAACATGTCTACCGCTCTCAATACAGTACTCTGTATTGTTTGGAAAACTATACCAAACACTCTTTGTGAAGCACTCCATCTAAGCTTGATATTGGGGCAAGTAATCTATGCCCAAAATCACATCCAAATCATAGATTTCTAACATGATCAAATCTACCTCAATTGCAACTGAACCCATCTTCAACATGTAACACATGTATACTCTAATGCAATTCAGTTGCTCACCTAAGAGCGTCAATACCTATATAGGTGGCTCTAAGGGTGACAACTCATTATCTGCACTCTCAACTACTTTGGACCAAAAAATAACCTATTCACTACGAGGTCTGGTAAAAATCTAGCATAACAAGAAAAGATGGTGACCGTACTAGTCATAATATTAAGACTAGCGCATGCCTCAGCATTTGTCAAAATGAAGAGAAGGGTTTGCAGTCTCTATTGTGGTAGTTGTGTCTGCTACTAGTCTGTAGTCTGACCACCAAACGACCTACCTAGCAATGCCCTAGATGGTGGTCTCGAAGAAGCGAACCCACCTGACTACCATTTGACCATTGAGCTACTAGAGACCTAAACTAGGAAGTAGTGCCCTATGCTATAAGACACTCTCTAGCCATATGCCCAATCTTGTTGCATTGATAACACCTTTACAGATCTTGGCAAGGCAGGTGATGATTTTGTTTGTATTTAATATACTATGACGCCTCTAACACCCTACTAACACTCTGAGTCGAAGCAACACATTGTGACCATGTAGTTATAAGAGTGGTCCCCCAAGAATGGGACTTTGACTGCCCTGAAGAATAAGGACCTACTAATCTATTTTTTCTTGGCTCAAACCTGGAACTGTGTGTGAGAATAGAAGATTTTCGAACTGATTAGGCCAGATAGTCCATTCGAGGACTAATAATGCTAGTGGGCCAGAGCCCATAGATCGGAATTGTTAAGGGAATTTACAAATGAATTGAGATGTTTTCCAGGAAGATATTAATTTTTATAAATTATTTTAATTATTTATTTATGATTAAAAAATCATAAAAAGGATGTTATCAATATTTTTGATATTTAAAGACTTTGAATAGGTCAATTTGAGGTTTAAGGACATTAGTGAATTTTTTGAGAATTTTTGAAAATATAATTACAATTATCCTAATTTTTTGAGATATTTAATTTAGGTTAAATTTAGTAAACCAAGTAATTATGAGAAAAATATAATTTTTAGTTTGATGAATTCCTCTATTTGTAAGGAATATATAGAAATTTTTGGTATTTATATAATTTATTATAAATTTTTTATGGTTTTATGAAATTAATAAATATTATTATTATTATATAATATAATAATATTATTATTAATATTTATGTTTAGGTTCAAAATGAAGTGGTCAACGTTGTTTAGACCAATGTAAAGCAAAACGCACCAAAGGTTGTAGTTTTAGCCACCCTTGAGCCGAAGTCATTCTTACTATAATATGATGTCGTTTTTTTACTCTCTTATATGATGTCATTTCAACAACCCAAGTGTTATCGCCTTAGGATTTCTCGTTCGCTGCCCATGGCCGGTGACCTAACGGGATGAAAACCTATTTACCCTATTCTCAATTCTAGAAGGTCCCGAGTTTAGTAAACTATCCCATGGTGGCATTGTATCCTCGCTGCAATCTAGGCAAACCGGACACAAAATCCATTGTGACATGCTCCCACTTCCATTCTAGAATCGGACCTGACTGAAATAGTCCAACGGGTCATTGATGTTCGTTCTTTACTTGTTGACATACGAGGAATCGGGCAACGAACTCAGCAATGTGGCATTTCATGTTTTGCCAACAATATTACTCCTTTAAATCTCGGTACATCTTGGTGCTTCCAGGATGAATAGCAAACTTCAAACTATGCGCCTCTGATAGAATAAGGTTACGAATATCAAGATTTTGTGGAACACATACCCGGTTTCTGAAGAGTAGTACTTCGTCATCTCGTATTCTGAAATCACGAACTATGGCATCAACACCATCAGCAAGTTGCTTCTGAATTTCAGTAAATTTCGGATCCTCCAATTGTTGATTTTGGATTTCTTCAATTAAGGTAGATGCGACTTTGATTCGTGTCAACAACGAACCAGAAAAATCGTTGCCAAGATGCACACTGCTAGCTTTCAATTCCAACATCATTGGCAGTTAATGGGTGCACATGTAGGCCAAAACTGATGGGGAAGGAGGATGAAACTTTCAGTTTAGGGCATCAGCAACAACATTCGCCTTTTCTGGGATGATATTCGATGATTAAATCATAGTCCTTAATCAGCTCCACCCATCTTCGTTGTCTCATATTCAATTCTTTTTGCGTGAGGAGGTACTACAGGATTTTGTGTTCAGTGAAGATTCGGCATGTCTCGCCGTATAAGTAATGTCGTCATATTTTCAACGCAAACAACACGGCTGCAAGCTCCAAATCATGTGTAGGATAGTTGCTTTCATGTGGTCGTAACTGTCGGGAAACATATGCAACGACTTTTCTGTCTTGCATCAATACGCATCCAAGTCGGTTTTTCAGTTCTTCAAAACTTCGCTGGCATTTTTCGTTCCACACGAACGGCTTACCCTTGCGCGTTAATTTTTTTCAATGGTGTGGCAAGCGATGAAAAATTTTTCACAAAGCGATGGTACCTGTCACCACATCAAAACTAGCCTCGGCATCAGTTAGGGTGAAGAGCCTTGTTTGTATTGGTTGCGCCTCGCTTGTGGATCCATTGGGTGGTCCTCCTGGTGCGCGTGTTGGTGGTCTAGCGGGGTTGGCATTCCCACCTCGGCCTGCATTTGGTACACTTGTAATTCACCTTGGTTTCAGGCATTTCCTTTGAATATGTCCCATCTCGCCACAGTTGTAAAATCAATGTTGCTGAGAATTCCACGAAGATCCATTGGAATTTGAACCAGAAAA